>OU823241.1:30907970-31328826 GCA_917490735.1 Dryobotodes eremita | reverse complement strand
GAATTTTTTGGTAGTAAAATAGGTACTTTTCTGGTAGGCGTTTAAACACAAGCCTTTTGTAAAAGGTGATGAGCAGTTGACAATAGGCTATTGTAACTTAGATAAATTAATAACTGGATCTCTAAAAAGTGAAAAATAAAAATCTTTTTTACAAACAAAAACAACCAACTTCAAAAAAAGACACTACATAGTGGAAAATAAATTTAATTTCGGAAGTCGGTGGCAAAAACCTAAAATACAGATCCAAGGACACCGACTTCCGAAATTAAAAAGTTATTTTTCACTATGCAGTGTCTTTTTTTGAAGTCGGTTGTTTTTTTTTTTTGTAAAAAAGTTTCTTTTTTTAGCAACCGATCTTTTCCCGTCACTACACAACGTATTTTGATAGCTGTCAAATCGGACTTCTTAGATTGTGAGGAATATAGATAATTTGACAGTCGTGACAACCAACTTAAACGCACCGAAAATATTATTTTTGTACTGACTGGCTTATTTTTAAACTTCTGCTGGACCTATTTCCCAGTTACTACTGATTCCAGAAAAGATGAATATGGTTACCTGTCCTTTATAGTTAATGGGTATACCACCCATAGTGTAGTGGACGGTGGGTATGACCGGTACGGGCTGGGTGAACAAATCAGCTCCGGTAAATGTGAAGGCGGATTCTGAGATCCCTGGCAACTTATCCCTGAGCAACTCTGCGGGAAGGTGGTGCAGTTGTAGGTACACGTGGTCTTTCAGCGGTCCTACTCCACGACCTGGTGGAAAATTGCAAGTGTTTTGAGAGGCATGGAGAGGAACCTATTTAAAATATTAAATTAGCGTTGACATTCGTTTATTTTCTATTTAATAATGAACATGAAAATTTTCTGCGGGATACCACTCATTATAAACATTATAAACATTAACATTATAAGCATTATAAACATAAAAAACTATCTTATGTAGCTATTACAAACGCTAACACAAACAGGGGAGATAAAAAGGCTACATTGAGCAATTCCTCTGAAAGCGATTCGGCCCACCAAAACATTAGCTTTTAATTAATACTTATTTGTATATTTTATTTTTTTATTGCCGTTGGACCTTCTCTTGACCTTGTCATGCAAATCAAACAATGGACTCTAAATTTTGAACTTCAATAATGCTATTCATTTTTATTTTAACATTAATTCACTTCAACGCTTCAGGTAAAAGACCCATGAACTGTGTTTTTACATTCGCTTTATCCAAAATGCGGTTCTTAAAGTTGTGAAAACATTTTCTTATGGTAGACTTCAGTCCTATCACCCAGTATCTAGTTCTCACCAAAGCCTTTATCGCTTGTACCCCACCCCACCATGTAGTGTTCTAAGATGAGCTTCGTGAACTTATAACTTGGTGGGTGGTGCTGATTACATGGTATTACAATAAGGTGTTTTGTAATTTCGGCTTTGGAGGCGTATTCTAATCTTAATCTTCCTCACTATCCCATTTTTATCTAAAAAGCGGCGAGAGTGAAAAGCGAACTTCTTTTCTTCACGCTTGCATCTTTCTGTAAATCTTCAATCTCTTTCTGATGAACTAAGTCTTTGATAATAATACTTTATGCATAATTCTAATACTTTGTCTTTGTTTCCTTTTCTCTTTTTGTAAATCTTCTGCAGTAATCTCATATTCTTTTCATTCTCGTTTAAGAAAAATGTTCTCAGATTGCTTGATTTGTGTGAAATGATTAACCCTTCAATTCTAATCAAAATAGAATGGGGACTGTAAAATATAGTATATTATCATTAATTTGTTCATTTTCACTTGTTTTAAATTTAACTATCACTTAATACCCGGAATCAACCAAAAAAATCATATCCGTCGAAAACATATGGAAATAACAAAAATTTGGTGAAAATTAGGGTACCTAGAAACTACTTATTTAGGCCAATATAAAGACATGTCAATACCTTGTCGTATCTCTGTGGCCATTGACCTGGACACGACGTCACGACTGGCCAAGTCCTTAGCTTTGGGAGCATACTTCTCCATGAACCGGACCCCTTCACTATTGACCAGGTATCCACCCTCTCCGCGGGCACCTTCGGTCATCAAGCAGCCTGAACCGTACATGCCTGCGAAAAGGAAACATTGATTGTACGAAGCTATAATAGGTCGATTGTAAAGGTTGTCTGCAAAGGGAACCTCACATCATGCAGGCTGGTTGAAAAAATATTCAGGTTGCATTTGATTGATTACTCAAGCCAATTTAGAATTAGATTCAAAATTGAACACGCGGTGATTAGTTTCTTAAAAAAACTGATCAAAATGACACCTTAATGTCCTATTAGCAAATCGTCCTACGAGCAAATGGTCCTAAAAATAAACGAACTGAAATGGTACATTCACAGCTCACCCCCCCCCCCGCCCTCTAGATACCGGATTGCAGGCGGTTTTCACTCGCCACTGTTAAGTTTATTAGCACTTAATTAAGGAGTGTCTTTTCAAAAGGGGATATTTCCAAATTTATATTTTTTTTAACTAAATAGAAAGTCTGAACTAAAACATCTTCAACGGATGCAAAAAGGGATATTCTACTTTGCAAATTGGACTTGAAAAACCGTTAGGTTTGTACAAACACTTTTACACGTCAATCATATTTTAAAAACTAGATGAGGTCGGCGTTTCCTATCTAACTACTCTGTGAAGAAAGGCCGAAACAAACTCAGAGGTCACAGTCTCTTTTAAAGTCCAAACATAATCTTGGTCAGATCATGTGAAGATCATGTAGATTTGTGTCTGAAATAGTCTTTTGAGGAAAAACCACAGAGATTGAGTCGACCTGTCCAGTCAGTGCACGCATTTGTCAGTAATCGTGCAGCTCAACTCAGAACTTAACTTAAAGAGCTCAACGATTCGACGAACAATACCAAAGAAAGGACACTTGGGTAGGCCACAAAATTGACTCAAACTGCCAGACCATGATAAAAACTAAGTGAGAAAAAAAAAGCAACAATGACTCACATAATCTTCACATTCACAATATTAAAATAATAATCATGTATTCAATCTAGCCTGCATGCTACTCACATTCACAGACAGTTTTCTCTTTAAATGTCATCAAAATATCATAAGTTATGTCATGTTACATGACATAACTTATGATATTTTAATAAAAATGATATTATTAATTCTAAAACACTTATTCACAGTATAAAATGGATTGTTGCTTGCGGGTACATTGAAGTAGCTTAATTAATCCCAAACCTTTTTGTCATCCAAGCAATCTTTAACTTTATGGAAACCTTTTTGGCAGAGTTTCTGTTTAATAAACGATTTAAATTTATTGAGGCTCAGTTCTTAAACAACTTGGAAGTTTGTTGTCAAAACGTATACTTTGGCACTTAAATGAATTTCAAATTTTTTGGAGCCTAGTCGTGGGCACAATAAGTAAATCTCTGTTTCTAGTATTTATGTTATGAATTTCGGTGTGTTTATAATATCTAATATATAAAATTCTCGTGTCACAGTTTTCGTTGCCATACTCCTCCGAAACGGCTTAACTGATTTTGATGAAATTTTTTGTGCTTATCCGGTATCTATGAGAATCGGCCAACATCAATTTTTTTTTTTTTTTATTTATTTTTTTTTTTTATTTTTTTTTATTTTTTTTTTTTGGTAGGTAGGGTAGGGAGTTAGGGAGGTAGGTAGGTAGGTAGGGTAGGTAGGTAGGTAGGTAGGGTAGGTAGGTAGGTAGGGTAGGTAGGTAGGTAGAGTAGGTAGGTAGGGTAGGTAGGTAGGGTAGGTAGGGTAGGTAGGTAGGTAGGGTAGGTAGGTAGGGTAGGTAGGTAGGGTAGGTAGGTAGGTAGGTAGGTAGGGTAGGTAGGTAGGGTAGGTAGGTAGGTAGGGTAGGTAGGTAGGTAGGGTAGGTAGGTAGGGTAGGTAGGTAGGGTAGGTAGGTAGGGTACGCCGTAGATAAGTACCGCAACCCGTGCGAAGCCGGGGCGGGCAGCTAGTCTAATATATAAAATTCTCGTGTCACAGTTTTCGTTGCCATACTCCTCCGAAACGGCTTAACCGATTTTGATGAAATTTTTTGTGCTTATCCGGTATCTATGAGAATCGGCCAACATCAATTTTTTTTTTTTGGTAGGTAGGGTAGGGAGTTAGGGAGGTAGGTAGGTAGGTAGGGTAGGTAGGTAGGGTAGGTAGGGTAGGTAGGTAGGTAGAGTAGGTAGGTAGGGTAGGTAGGGTAGGTAGGTAGGGTAGGTAGGTAGGTAGGGTAGGTAGGTAGGGTAGGTAGGTAGGGTAGGTAGGTAGGGTAGGTAGGTAGGGTAGGTAGGTAGGGTAGGTAGGTAGGGTAGGTAGGTAGGTAGGGTAGGTAGGTAGGGTACGCCGTAGATAAGTACCGCAACCCGTGCGAAGCCGGGGCGGGCAGCTAGTATGATATATATTAAAATGTGCTCGTAAAGAAAGAAAGAAAGAAAGTTTTCTTTACGAGAAAATTACAAATATATATCGTCTAAGTCTTTTCAGCTATGGTTTATCTACTAATATCATCTTGCTCCACTTTTTCAAAAATGGCATCGACTTTGTCTGTAACAGGGCGACCAGAGCCAGCTGCATCTTTGACATCAACATTTCCGGGCTTAAAACGCTTTAACCAACTTTGTACTACTTATTCTTACTGACACTGCGTTAAGTCTTATATTAATATTTTTTAATAAATTAATATTTTTACTTAATATTTTTTTCGCGGCCTGTATCGCATTTTTACCTTTTTTAGTTTCTTCGTTAGATTCACTCATTTTGGCGGACAGAAAAACAATTGCAAAATGGCGTATAACTTTTTATTTTTCTTTTTAAAAATGTCATCTATTTATTGGTATCAAAACCAGCCAGATACAAACCGTACAGCCAAAAAAAAATGTTCTACAACGTTATATCTATAAAATACGAAAAAACTGTTCCCCCGACGTATTATGTTGAAATTGTTAAAAACAAGCAAAAGTGAGACTGCGCTACGTACGGCGCCGGCTGAACAATTAATACTTTATACAATAAAAGCATGATTAAAATGATACCAACGCGCAGTTAATCAAATCTTAATAAAATAGTAAAACGTAAACGGCTACAATTAGAATCCACGTCGATGTGAAACAAGAATATATTTCAGACAGAAATCAAAACATAGGTACAAAAAATGGTCAAAGTAAAGCCGTGGTAATAATTATATTTGCAAATATTAGGCATAGACAGTCAATTGCGTTGGCTGACAGACGGTTTTCATATTAAAGTGATTTAATTCCAATAATTTATTTATATATTTATTTATTTTTTCCAACTTACATCTACGAGTATCATTACAGGGGTAACCTAATGCGATAGTGTACTTATCTAAAGTCTCATCCTAAGTAATTATTAACTTCTTATTATTATTATTATAATAATCTTATTAACCTGAGATGATTATAATATATCCTTTTGCCCACCTAATATTAGAATGTTCATGTAAGAATAAAAGCGTTGCGCCTTGCGATACACTCTTGAATATATTTCATGAAATTATTAATAAAGTGAGTCTGTCTGGTGAAACCGCAGTGTGACCCCGCGGCACCTGCGACCTCCATGAACCGGGCTATATATGGTGTATTTTGAAACATGAACTAGGTTCGTTATTTTAACTACACAGATTTTTGAGTAGTAGGCACGTGAAATATATAATATTTGGTTGCTAGAAGAAGAAAATAGCACAGAAGGGGAGAGGCCTTTACTCCACATTGTTTGGCACAAGACTGCCAATGATATTGATGATGACGACATCCATAATCCTAACTTATATATAATACTAGCTGCTCGCCCCGGCTTCGCACGGGTTGCGGTACTTATCTACGGCGTACCCTACCTACCTACCCTACCTACCTACCTACCCTACCTACCTACCCTACCTACCTACCTACCCTACCTACCTACTCTACCGGGTAGGTAGGTAGGTAGGTAGGGTAGGTAGGTAGGGTAGGTAGGTAGGGTAGGTAGGTAGGGTAGGTAGGTAGGGTAGGTAGGTAGGGTAGGTAGGTAGGGTAGGTAGGTAGGGTAGGTAGGTAGGTAGGGTAGGTAGGTAGGTAGGGTAGGTAGGGTAGGTAGGTAGGTAGGGTAGGTAGGTAGGGTAGGTAGGTAGGGTACGCCGTAGATAAGTACCGCAACCCGTGCGAAGCCGGGGCGGGCAGCTAGTAGATTAATATTATTGTTTACATAAATCAGGTTCTCATATACATATTGAGATGCGACTGTCATTATGATTATTTCCTTAAATTTATCCCTCAGTGAATGCCTACAGATAAGGTTATAAATTGCTCGACCGGCTCGTTTCTGCAGCATAAATATAGTCTGAATGTCGACTGCATTTCCCCACAGCAAAATGCTGTACGACATTACACTATGGAAATAACTAAAATATATTAATCGAGCTGTTTCGACATCAGTCAAATGACGGGTTTTATAGACCGCGTAGGCTGCAGAGCTTAGCCGCTTCGACAATTTGGTTATATGTGGGCCGCACTGTAGCTTGCGAGTCCAAAGTAATACCTAAGAACACAATGGTGTCCACAAGATACAATTCTGCTCCATTTACTAGTACATTGGTTTTCACCTGCTTAACGTTAGGTGTCAGAAATCTAATACATTTAGTATTTTTCTCGTTTAAAAGGAAATTATTAATACTAAACCAATGCACTATTGGCAGTAAGGAAATTATTAATACTAAACCAATGCACTATTGACAATTGGTTATGGCATCGCATTTCAACTAAATACTTATTTCTAACACCTCCTCTCGAAGTTGAACTTTTGAATTGTATGAACTTATAACTAAGTATATAACTTTGTTTATCACGTTATTGAATGATTGCTGTATACATATATGTGAGATTGATGTAAATTATCTTGCTTTGTTCATAGGTTGTATAGATGTTTTGGGACAAAACTTTTACTTTTTTTGGTAAAAAAAAAATGTTTTGTACCTGTACGGTGGATACAATGTCATGGAACAGTTGTTATAGACATTAAAATGGTTCCTTGTCCGTGTATAGATCTTTTTGGGCCTGGCTTATTTAGTACTCTAAAAAATGTTACTACGGTCTAGCTATTGACATAGCAATAAAATTGACGGCCAAAATTTTTTTTTTTCATGTGCCAGTGCTTTATTTTCTATTATTCATTTCAATGGTACCTTTTAAATAAATGTTATACTAAGCCATGACGATAAAAACCGATAATGATTTTTCAGCATCACTGGAGGCTTCTGTATTTAGTATTGATAGTATGCTTGCGGTGAGATTTTAGATACTGTACGCGGGTTCTTTATTAAGTGACGCGTACGCGGAGAGCATCGTCGCTGAGGGAATGGAGTAAGGACTGACCTGGAATACTGCTGTGAGCTATTTAGCTAGCTGGCTCCATGTGGCTTAATTATGTGTAGTTGATATTTCCTTCGGCACGATATCACTGCACTGTCACTCACGATTTATGTTAACTTAACGTTAGTAGGTTGCAGTATTAGTTTTGTATTATAGCGGTTAGAAAAGTTTCCAAAAATTGCGCGCGCACGCACATAAAAATATGTGACTTCAGCGGTGTCCCATTCACGGTGGAGCATAAGGTGGAGGTGTGCCCGGCTTGGGCGGAGCACCGCCTTATCCTCGTGGCGGTGATCAGCGGCGGCGATCTCTAGCGTCCGACCCTGGTTCAGGCCATGGTACGGAGCGAGAGGGAATGGGAAGCCGTCACCTCCTTCTGCGAAGCAGTAATGCTCGCGAAGGAGAAGGCGGAGCGCGTGAGGGAGAGGCAATCGTTACTCCCTCACGCCTCCAGTCCCCGCAGGAGGAGACACCCTGGGCGTCGGGAGTCGATTGCCAACTCCCGGCCACTGTAGGCGCGGGCTTGCGGACGGCGAGCAATGGGCAGCTCGCCGTCCGGTAAGGACCAGGCCCTGGTCGACGGCGCGTCGTTTCCACGCGCGCCTCAAAGAGAGGTCAGCATCATTGACGGGGTCCGATAGGGCGATGCCTGCCGGTGTCGCGGAGTGTTCGAAAGAGTTACCGTGGCCCTGGCGGACAGGCAACTTAAGGAACACGGATGGGTTTTAGTCAGTAAGAGTCTGACACGCCCTTTCGCTCCGCCCAGAGCGGGAGCGGTCATTTGATGATTTCCCACCCAAAAAAAAGCCGTGGTCCATTGAAAAACTAAGTCGTAGAAAAATATGTTGTCTCTCAATCATTATGGGCGGGAAAAGGATGCATAATATATAGGAAACGATGGAATGCTCTCAAATGACAAACTTTAACATTTTATAGATTAATTAGACTATTAGAGTCAAACTATTTTACCCTACATTTTTGGCGTCAACAATTTACTGTACTTTACTATGGGTATCATTTAAGCTATTACCAATTTAATTAGTTTTGTGTTTCTTAAATAATAGGGTTTGTCCTCCAAATAGTAGATCTGTCACCAAAATGTAGTCACCAAACAATGCAAAATCAGTTCCACAATAAATCACCTAAAATCCTGAGATATAAGGTCTAGTACCAAATAAATGTTTTTGTATGTATTATATTGTGTTGCTAACAGGCACCGAGCCTTTGTTTCGGCGAGGCCTCCTATTTCTGAATGGCGATAGTAACGATAAGGCGTAGTCGACGGAGCCCCGCTTCGCGGGGTCCTACTTCTGGGTGGTTTGAAAAAAAATAACCACGAAGGGGATGGCGGGGTCTTTCAGACCCCGCCATCCCCTTCTAACCTAACCTGTCCGAGTCGGGGTGCCCCGAGTCTCGAATTAATTTGATAATTCATACCTGGGAACAATTTTTGTTTATCTGAGAACGAAAATATTTCGTGGCGATAGATCTATTTATTAGGTGATACAACTTGATGACAAATATAAATTTTGGTGATAGAAAATATAGTTTCCCTTTACTATTAGGATGTTCTGCTAATAGGACAAACTGCTCGTAGTATGATTTGCTATTAGGACCATTTTCTTTTAGGACTTTTTGATAAGCAGGGCAAAATACAACAGACTTCGAAAAAAACGAGTGCCCACAGCGGTTAAGAATTTTTGCCACCGACTTCCGAAGTTACACTTTCTAGTGTTTTTTGGAAGAAGTCTTTTTTATTTTGTAAAGATTTTATTTTTCACTTTTTAGTTGTAGCAGCTACTCCATACAAATTTGTATACCCACCACTTGCTATGTAAATAACAGTGACAGGAAATTATGAAAACACCATCAATATAAACTAAATGGATAAAATACGCAGTATTAAGGATAACTCAAATTAATTCAGTATTACTCTTTATTTTTTTATGTAGCACCTACCCCTTATGGATACCTGTACTGTAAGCGTACGAAGCAACATAGGCTAAATCGACTACTGAAATTGAAATAACAACTTTCTTTACTAACCAGTTGGGTGGAACTGTATGAATTCCATGTCCTGAATCGGAACACCAATTCTTGACGCCATAGCCACTCCATCACCAGTGCAGGTGTGAGCAGCTGTGCATGAGAAGAACATCCTCGGGTAGCCTCCGGTTGCTATTACCGTATTCTTGGCTTGAAACCTGTTTAATTTTATAATAGCATTTTTTTTTTACTGCTGTTCGATCTTATGAAACTTTTCTACAGAAACGCACAAACTTCCTTAAGCAAAAATTATAAAAGGCTACAGATAACCCCAAAGATCGCAGGCAGGCCTATTCAGTGTCAAATTAATGTGTTGATAAAGGGCGTAGGAAGAATCCTGAAGATAGCATAGTATTCTTGGGCTTAACCTGGACTTAACAACAATCCGATCCGTGTCTTCCCTCGCTTAATCATGTTCGGGCCGGTTCGGCACAATTTGAGCAAAACCGAGCGGTTTTTTCCCGAACATGATCTGCATAATATTTTCGATTTTGCCACGCAGCTGTGACGAATCATGCCGAGCCGAAGATGTGTATAGCACCCCTCAGGTTAAGGCATGATTCCTTTTATAATTACTGGATAGACATGCCTACGAGTTATGGGGATCTTTTATAAATTTCGCTTAAGGAAGATAGTGCGTTGTTATATTGTCCTGAGTTCGATGTCCAGGTCGAGCAAAGAGTAATTGGGACTGTCCATCAGTCATTTCAGCAACCTGGAGACTGGTTTCCTGTTACATGGGACTGAAACATACCCGGCGAAAAGTGGGTGTACTAGAGGTACACCTCTGCTTATCCCTTGGGTGAGAATTACAGGCATGATGTTATGTTAGTCTCATGAATCAATTACCTATGAAGAGCGCCGTCGTCCATGTTCAAGGCGAGGCACCCGACCACCTCGCCATCTTGGATCAACAAGTCTATCACAAAGTACTCGGTGAAATGTTCGATGTTCTTGAACTTCGTCGAATATCCATAAAGAGTGTGGAGTAAGGAATGACCAGTACTGGAAAAACACGTGTTTTGGTTTCTAGATTTTTGTACGTCATTATGAAAATATGAAAATGAGTAAAATTGTATCATCATCACTATCATTTGCCGAATGACGTCAACTACTGAACATAGCTCCCCCAAGTACCGCCATATCGTCTAGTTTGTAACTCTTGCATCCAGCGGATTCCTGCAGCCTTCACAAGGCTCATAAAGTTGTATAACTATATAAAAGTAATAGTTATCTTGTGGATTTAACAAAAATTAGTAAGACCGAAGCGTGTGTGCGAAGTAAATTTGAAATATAGTAATACCGATCAGCAACTGCACATGTTCTTTTGGCTACAGTCTTCCCAAAGTCGACCGTCCCTCCTCCAAAAGGTCGCTGGTATATTTTTCCTTCCTTAGTCCTTGAAAACGGCATACCCATGTTCTCCAATTCCAATATACACTTAGGAGCTTCTCGGGTTAAGTAGTGTATGGAGTCCTGTCAAAAATCGAACATGCTCATTTCATTCCTGGAGGCCTAAGTTTATTTTTGAAATGGCTAACACTTATGTAACCTAATATATATCTTAATCTAATATATAAAAATCTTGTGTCACAGTGTTTGTTATCGAACTCCTCCGAAACGGCTTGACCGAATTTAATGAAATTTTTTGTGTATATTTGGTAGGTCTGAGAGAGTATATTTCATACCGCTGCGGGTGAAACCGCGGGGCGTAGCTAGTAATATATATAATTATTTTGTACGTGTGTTTGTCACCTAAATCCTCCTAAACAGCTGGGCCGATTTGGATGAAATTTTATGTGTATATTTCAATGGGTTCCTGACTGGATTAAAAACACAGTCGGACTCAGTAGGTGGTGCTGCTTTCGGTATGTCACCACATTCGAATTACTGTATAATTGATAACATTACATCATTTTGAGCGGTACTTTCATTGCCTAGCTAGAAAGAATAGAAAATTATAGTTATAGTTACCCGTATTTTTTATTTTCACGAAAGTCTCCATTTTCCGTACAATAGTTACATTTAAATGATTAATTAATTAAAAAGAAGAGACTGCTTTACAAAGAGCCTTAGCTGCCCCAAAAACAACACTGAGTTTTTCAAACATTTGTGGCCAATTTGCCAAGACTAATAATGTACATTGATGTGCCACGATATTTTACATAAACCAAACAATCAAGAAAATGGGAGCCACGAAAGCGAGGTGCTCCAGCCCAAGGATTCAATGGTATATTTATTGGAAATACATTAGGCAGATTAAACACTTCATTCAAAGCATCGCGAATGCTTTTTCTTGCGTTTGTAGTTTGTTAACGTTGCCGGGTCCACGTCCTTTCAACACTTGCGAACAGTCAATGCTGTAAATTTGTTAAAATGCACTCCGACTTATTTCAACGTCTGGGTGACACCCATAGATATCCGAGAGATATGCCTTTACTCTATATTTGCTGCAGTTTATGTGTCGCCACCTTTTCCCCACTCCTGAAACTCTCACATAAACAAAAGAAATAGATACGGCACACATGATGCATTCTTCGCACACAAACAAAAAAATATGCGTAACACTTTTGTGCTATTTTATTGCACATATGCTCAAAAGGGGCGGGCACTAGAAAGTATAGATACAGTCACTGAATGCACACATGTAACTCTAGCATCAACTAGGGAAGAGAGGTTGGTATAAATATGTGATCGATAAAAATATCGATGAATACCGACTGCAAAAAGAGGTGTTTTTTGGACGTATTTGGTACCGTTCTTTTTTTCTGCTTTTCCATGTGGAATATTAAAAGACCAATAACAACAAATCAAGTAAAAATATAATATTTTCGTTTGCGAATAACATTTAAGTAATTCAGTTCCTTCAGTTTCTCCCTTACTCAGCCCCGGATTTAGATTTTTTTCGAGGCGGGGCAAAAACTGCAATCTGCCGCTCCCCGCCCCGCCAATCCTTTAACGTTTCACATGAATCCTTATGTATTTAAATATACATGGACATGTCGAACAATTATTTAGGATAGGACAGGACATATTTGAAATAAATCGTGAGATTATAGCATACTAGCTTCTGTACGCGACTTCGTCCGCGTGAAACTTCGGCCCCCGACCCACCGCGTCGTTGCGCATCACTCGCCCATGATATTACTTCCTTTTCGCTTAGCGTTCTTTCTGACCTTTTTTCTTACTGCTCGGTTTCTAGGGTAAGGTTTCTACCTTCTTCAAGAATTGGTCTATCAAATGCAATAAGATTTTTTCAAATCCGACTGCTTGTTCTAGAGATTAGCGCGTTCAAACAAAAAAAACTCTTTAGCTTTATTATTAGCAGAAGATTAGAATAAATTTTTTACTCTTTGAGCCTTTTGTTTTGCAAAAAAATCGATGGCATTTTCATAATTAATCTGATTGTCATGATTTTTGATTGCTAAGATCACACCCGACTTATGCAGAAAAGCTTAACACCAATTAAGGCAATCTAGAATGCACCAGCGAGCGGAGCGAGCGCGAAAATTTTAGCACTGCCTCAAATAAGTTAGATTTTGTAAGTCCGAAAAGTTTTAAGAATTTTAAGAGTCGCTAGGCTATAAGAACGAGCAAAGCGAGCTCGAATATTTTGCCAGAAACATATTAGGTAAATTTTATCGATCGATAATGCTCCAATCCAACGGCTGCGCCAGCGCTCTGTGGTAAAAACTTAAAGGAAATCGTGTCGCCTTTCCGCATAAAGGCGGCGAAATGGGCGGGACGCCCGGCGCCCTCGCTAGGCGATGTAAAATTTCTAAAATAAAGGATTTGTTCCTTAAATTTTTGGCCACAGAGGTGACAGAAGCGGTCATACTCCTCAGGTTCGCCACGGCATAGATCTGTTGCAAGAGATGGAAAGCTAACCTTTTTGTATCGCCAAATAAAAATGGAGCATGTGTTTTAAAAACAGAGAGTTTCTGGTAGAATTCAACTGCTCCGCCCGCAACCCGCTCGCACCGTTTGACGATCTATGCCTACGCTAATCACGTAGTGATTTTGTCAGTGTGCCACTCGCAGAGAAAGATAATAAGTGCTGCACATCTCACTTATCGCAGAGTTGCGGTGCGCTGAGTGGTGCACTTGTTTGCCACGCTTAAATTTGCCTTTCCCCCCTAGATCCGGGGCTGCCCTTACTTAAAATTAAAACTGTTCAACTATCGCACATAAAAGAACAATTAAAATTGGTACTTATTGAACATTATATCTGTCGCTTTCATAATTTAGTTGTTACATTCTTAGCCAAAAAATGTAAGCAAATATCAATATGTTATTCCATCACACATTTTGTCACTTGGATAATATTATTATCCATCGGGGTCTTGCTCAAACTGGTGAAAATCAGTCGATGAGAAAATATTTGTATCGACAAAGTGTCTAAGAGCTTTTGGGACTAGCAACGTCTTTATGGACTTTGAAGTCACTTGAAATTACCAACCAATTATTTTCTCTGCATTTTGCATCTACCTATTTATATTCAATTTCTGGATCTATCGGGAAACAGATATAAAATGTATTAATTCTCGTTTAAGATTCTTAATACAATTTCTTATTAGAGCAACTAACAATTATCGATATCCATATCTCAGTGCTGCGCACCACTAATGCATCGTTTTGACATGCGTCAGTCATTAGGCAAAGGCTGTCGCATGTCAAAAATATTTCACAACTAGATAATTTGTAAAATACTTAAATATTATAATTAATGCAGTGATTTTTTAGTTACCGGTGGTAAGACAAACCACTTGTACTAAGGTTTGTTGTAATTGTGCTATATTTTCACACAAGGACGGAACAATTCGGCATTTCGTAAAAATACGAAATCACACTACACGTTCCGAGGCAAACATATGACTAAACGGTGCTCACTGCAGTCACGCGTATTTAAGGTCAGTTCAACCCAACGGAGGCGACATGCGCCACGCCTCCAAGCCATATCCCTCGATATCCGTGGTGACACCGTTACGTTTAAGACAAGATATCCGGATCGATTAATTATTCCTCTAATGAAAAGCCATTTATATCACAGAAGTTGTTTTCCAGTGGTTATAAGAATATTTAATAAACTACCAAAATCATATAGGGAACTACCAATCAATCGATTTAATGCGGCGTTATTCAAGTGGCTTCAGAAAAATCATTCTATTCTGTCAGTGAGTATTTAGAATTCAAAGATTTACACTGAAATTGACATCTTACTGACATAATTTGACAAATACTTGACATTTTAAATTGAATAACTATGATTTATTTATGTACCAATTTTATTAGCTTCATTTATTTAATGTAACAATAATTTTGCATGCTAGTTCTAGCGAATTGTTTTAGAAACTGTTTAAAAAAACCCGACCATCTGTATGTACTACAATTCTTGCAAATAAATTTCATTTCAATGGTAAATTATGCAAAACATTTTACGATGCGTGTCGTAAACTACATTTGGTGGAAGACGACAATCATTGGGATCTTACATTTGCTGATGCAGTACTGAGTTCCTCTCCTTATCAAATTCGCCAATTATTCGTTATATTATTGACAACATATTTTCCGTCGCAAGCTTCTATTCTTTGGGACAAATGTTCCAAAGATTCCATGACAAAGATTCCATGAGCGAAGACATCTTGCATCACATTTGGACGACTGATCAAGATCCCAATATCGATTTTTCCCCAGAAATATATGACGAGGCATTAATACAGATTGAGGATATTTGCATTCTCATTCGAATATGCCACTGCTTCACTTTAGTATGCCATCACCTAACCGCCCAGCAACAGATGTTATTAACAGCTACGTTCAACGTGAACAACAAACAGTTCGATGCGACCTCAGTTCTTTCGTTGCAAATAATGAGCAACTGCTTACTGCTGAACAAAATCATATATATAAATGAATATGTCAATCGCAGCACAAAAAGACGGTACGGTACCAGGCGGTACTGGTAAGACATTCCTGATCTCACTGATACTTGCACGCATTCGATCCTAGAATCATATAGCGTTGGCAATTGCTTCATCAGGCATTGCAGCAACTTTGCTTGATGGCGGACGGACTGCACATTCAGCTCAAGTTGCCATTTAACGTACACACTAATCTAGATGCCATTTATAATATAAAAAAAACCGGCCAAGTGCGAGCCAGACTCGCGCACGAAGGGTTCCGTGCCATTATCTATAAAAACAGCAAAAAAATCATGTCTGTTGTATGGAAGCCCCCTTAAATATTTATTTTATTCTGTTTTTTAGTATTTGTTGTTATAGCGGCAACCGAAATACATCATCTGTGAAAATGACAACTATCTAACTATCACGGTTCATGAGATACAGCCTGGTGACAGACGGACAGACAGACGGACGGACAGCGGAGTCTTAGTAATAGGGTCCCGTTTTACCCTTTGGGTACGGAACCCTAAAAAGCACTCAGGCAAGGCAAAAGTTTTGCAAAATTGTAAAACTATTATCTGGGCCGAATGTACTATGGCCCACAAGCATTCCCTTGAAGCTTTCGATAGGACGATGAAAGATCTTAAAGGAAATTATACGACTTTTTGGTGGTGCGCTATTTCTGCTGTCCGGTGATTTTAGACAGACATTACCGGTCATTCCAAAAGGGCCAGCTTAAAATCAAAAGAATTTAAAGAAAGGCTTGTCTCCAATACTTCCACCATAGGTTTGAAAGAAAATGAAGAATTAAATAATTTTGATATATATACTATAGTTAACAGAGAGATATCAAAAAATTATGACTCAACCGTAGATTCGTCAGAAGTAGTTAGTAATTATGGAATCGCAAAATTAAAAAAATGTGATGTTAATCTTAAAATATCATATTAATTAATGTGGCGCTGCTTTTCCGGGCAGGACGACGTCTGCCGGGTCCGCTAGTCCGGGTTCATATAAATATATATATATATATATACATATATATATATATATATACATATTGGGAACATTTTTAAAAACACAACACAAAATAAAAATACCATGGAGAAGAGGTTTTTTCGCAAATAAAAATAATTACACAACTATTACGTTAGTTCATCAAAATATTGCAGGGGTACTGAGCAAACAAGAATTAATAGAGGTCGCCCTAACAGATTTACAGCAAGATCTGGGTTCGATAGATATTTTATGTTTGACAGAAACATTCCTTAAAAGTGGCTGTGAACCGAACCTTAGAGTTAATAACTACAAACTGGTATCTTTTTATTCTCGAACAAATCAACGCCGGGGAGGTTCATGTATCCTAATAAAAAATAACCTACAATTTAAAGAAATCAACAATCTTATCAAATCAATTCCCCTTCAATTCGAATGCTGTGCTATCGAAATTATACAATTTAATCTAATAGTAGTATGTATCTATAGAACACCTACACATGACGCTACAACATTTTTGAATAGTTTGGAACTTCTTGCCTATAAACTGTGTAAAAAAAATAATAAAAAGATAATCATATGTGGCGACTGGAATATAGATATACTAAAGACAAATAAAATATCAAATGATCTAAATTCCATACTTAATAACAATAACTTAAAAAACTATATAAAACTACCTACGAGGAAAAACTCATGTTTGGACTTAATAGTAAGCAATATTCACGACGCTAAATCTGCGCTTCACTATTTAGCACTCTCAGACCAAGAATCAGCACAGTCAATAACAGTCAACTTAGAAACTGACTGCAAAGTTAAGGACATTCACAGTTTTTGGTTCAAGAGTATAAGAGACCTCAGTGATGAAAACATAATTAAATTTAGAGACTGCATGTCAAGCCTATCTTTCTCTGAAGTGTACGAATTCCAAACAACGAATGACGCTTTTGATAGTTTCCATGACACAGTTACACTCTTTTACAATTTATGTTTCCCTATAATTAAAGTTAAAAACACTAACAAACACGTGAAAAACAGATGTCTAACTAAAAACATAAGACGATGTTGCATTAAAAAACGGACCTTATACTTAAAACATAATATGTGTAAAGAAAATAAAAAGGAAACCAAAAAAATATATGACGACTACTCTCGAATTTTGAAAAGATGTATACATAAAGCGCAACAGATTAATAGCTTACGCTATATAAGTAAATCAAAAAATGCAAGTAAAGCAGCATGGAACATAATTAAAGCAGACACGAATAATGTGTCAAGCTATTCTGAAATTGATGCAATAAAAATTGACAATAAAATATATGACAATCCAAACCAAATATGTGACTTATTCAATGACTATTATATATCCCAAACTAATACGACAAAAACTACTCATAAAAACATGCAAGGCACTAAAATAACCAGTTGCCAAAATCCCAAAAGTATTTTCCTTACACCAGTGGATGAATCTGACGTTTACAAAATAATTCATACATTAAGAAATACGAACTCAACTGGTTACGATGACTTAAGCACTAAAGTACTAAAAATATGTGCAACAAGCTTAGTTTCCCCTTTAACCTACATAATAAACCTTTCCTTAACAGAAGGAGTATTCCCAAAACGACTTAAAAAGTCAATTGTTAAACCTCTGTATAAGAAAGGTATAAAAACGGACATGAACAATTATCGACCAATAACTTTAATCCCCATTCTATCTAAAATTTTTGAGAAAGTTATGTATAATAAATAGAGAACTTTTTGACGACTTGTGACATTCTTAAAAAAGTACAATTCGGCTTTAGGAAAGGTAGATCTACTACTTTAGCATGTTTTTCGTTAATAAAACACGTCACTGAAAGTTTAAATCAAAAGTCCAAAATAGGCTGCGTCTTTCTAGACATGACGAAGGCCTTTGACTTCGTCTGCCATAAAACATTACTTTCGAAACTATCTCATTATGGAATCCGTGGAAAGGCCAACGACTGGATCAAAAGTTATCTTGCCCAAAGGCTACAATGTGTAGAAATTACAAGAACTTGCCAATATGAACAAAAAAACTTTAGGTCGGAATATAGACAAAATAATTATGGCACACCACAAGGGGGTATCATATCCCCACTTCTTTTCCTAGTGTATATTAACGACCTGCCGGAGGCAATAAGCAAAGATTGCATACTGTTTGCTGATGACACGACATTAATAATTAAAAGTGACAATAACATTAATTTGAAAAACGACATTCTTAAAGCTTTAGACGATGCAATCAATTGGCTGGATAAAAATAACTTAAAAATAAACATGACGAAAACAAACATAATACAATTTCAGACATTTAACGCACACATAGATAATCTAGACATTCAACATAAAGATTCCCACTTAACTACTGTAAATGAATGTGTATTCTTAGGTATAACTGTTGACAAAAACTGCAGTTGGAAACCACACATAAATAAAATCCTGCAAAAAATAGATCGTTTTGTATATGTTCTGAAAAGAATCAGGCAAACTGTTAACCTGAATACTGCAATGGCTGCTTACCATGCTTACGTATCCTCTGTACTTAGATACGGTATTATAATTTGGGGTAACTCAGTGGACATTGACCGAGTCTTCAAAGCACAAAAAAAATGTGTCCGAGCAATATGTGGAGCTCACTTTTTAGATAGCTGTAAGCCACTGTTTAAGAAACTAAATATATTACCATTACCATGTCTGTATATTTTGGAAATTTGTATTTTTGTAAAAAAAAATTATAATCAATTTGAAAATATTGTTGACAAGCTAAATAGCCGGACACGCCATAAAGACAGACTACGGTTGCCACAAATAAAATTAAAATTGTTCAAGAGAAATGTTTACTGCATGTCTATTATAATATATAACCATTTGCCGAATTCCCTTCAGGATTTGCCATTGACATTGTTTAGAAAAAGTCTCTTTAAACTATTACTGTATAAAAAATATTATAACATTAAGGAATATTTGGAGGATAAGTCGATAGAACCTATACCTACCTAATGTAAATTTATAATAATAATCATAATGACTGTAATTGTAATAATTGTAATTGACATGGAAATGTATTTGCACGCCATATCATGGCAGAATATGCTGAAACCAAAATGACTTTATTATCTATTGTACCATATTCTAGCAAATAAATATTTTTGATTTGATTTGATTGAATCAATAGCTTATTCACAAAATATTTTGAAAATAAAAAAAACTTTCTTGCCCGCTCTTCTTTGACTGATTACGCACTATCAACCGGTCGCCGGCAACTTGATCTCTCGGCGACCAAATTATAGGCAACTGGACTGGGCGACCAAGCCGAGCGACTGAATTAAGGTAGTATTTCATACATCCGTGCACGATGGACGTTGAAGTTGCAATATTAGTAGCGTTGCTAATTTTGAAGCGAAAATAGAAAATAAAAGGGAAAGAGTTATTGGGTACATTCTTTGCTACAAGAACGGAGAATAAAATGAATGTTTAAAATAGTTTATGAATCCTTAAGGAAGTACCCACATACATTTTTTAATTACTCTAGAATATCTGTGCGTTCGTTTGATGAGCTATTGTGTCTTCTGAAACTACACATAACTGGTGTACGAGCATCGCCACATGATATTTATTGTTTTAGTTTTTACCTGATCAAGCAGTTGCTAATTCACCGATTTATGTACATTCGCTGACTAAGCTATTACGCCCGCCACAAGCCACCTACTTTTGGCATTATATAATTTGTTGTTTTATTAAATAAATGGTCAATCATTATCGGACACAAAACAGTGATTTTATTTCCTGTACACATCCCGAGTGATTCATCCACCTACATCCTACATCTCAGTGTGCGGAGCTGCTGCCCGTACATTTATGGTCCTTCGAGCCGGATTGCCACTACTGGAGCAAACAGTCCTGCAAGTCGCACAGGTACGAAGTGTTTCTACTTACGATAGCGAATCGGTTTGACTGGTCTTCCACAAGCGGATCGCCCCAGTCAGATTGAGAAGGCGCACAATATCGTACGGAGAGATTCCTTCGGACCCTGCGATCGCCGTGGGAAACATCAACATTTGGTGGTTCGGGAACTACATACAACCATACAACAGTGAAGTCAACAGAGCTAACGTCCATCCACTACACGCATACATACTCGTGCAACAATTATGGACGCCAGGCAACAAGAACTTCTCAAGCGGCAGGAAATCATCGCAGAGGGCATCCGAAAAATTGGTGTCAACTTCGGAAAAGATGGCTCTGACCGCAAAACCGCCACATACATCCGGGGCAGACTGGATACCCTCCAGGCGCACTGGAACGAATTCGAAATGAATCATGGCGTGTTACAGGGCGCCATAGACCAGACCGACATATACTACACAACAAAAGTATACGACAGGGTCAAGTCGAACTACTCAAACATACAACATAAGCTGCAAACATGGTCAACAAGCACTGCGGAACTCGCGAGTCGCCCAGAAGAAGAGAACAAGAACACTGGAGTCCTATCGAGATCGGACGAGCTAAAAAATCAACAAGCAACCAACTTTAGAGCCTTCTCACGTTTCGTCAGCAACTTGCGTACTGCTGACATTATTGAGAAATGGGAGATAGAAGACAAGCTTAGGGTCCTCGAATCGCGATGGAGGGCGATTGACGAAGTGCACTGGCAGCTCGACAACGTTCTCGTCGGTAGCGACGTAAACTACGAGCTCGAGTTCTCGCAGTACGAAGAAACATACGAGTGCACAAAACGAGGTCTCAACCGCAAACTCAACCACGCTGTCCAACAACGGGATAGTGCGCCAAGGATCGAAATACCGATATTCTCTGGAAACTACACACAATGGCCGACATTCCTCGATCTATACATCGCGGCTATCCATAATAACCCTTCCCTCTCGAAGGGGCAGAAGATGCAACACCTGAAAGGGAAGCTAAAAGGAGAAGCTGAGCGCCTTGTGCAACATCTGTCTGTTTCCGAGAGCAACTACGACTCCTGCTGGGAAATCCTCCACCATAGGTACAATAACTTGCAGATGCTCTTCACCAAGCAAATGCAAGTTTTGATGAGTCAACCTACGATTCAAAATCAAAACGCGTACGAGCTGAAGCGCCTACACGACACCAGTCTCGAAACCGTGCACGCGTTGCGTAACTTGAGCATCGACACGGCAACATGGGACCCGATTTTGGTGCACATTCTGGCAGCAAAACTAGACACTCAGACCTACGCTGACTACATGGAGGCGAGGAAAAATCCAAGAGGGCTTCCCGACTTCAAGGAATTCATCCAGTTCATCGAAGGGAAGTTCACGGCGCTGGAGTCAGTAGTGAAGAAACCAAGTAAACCCAACAAACAAACAGATGCCGACGTCACCCCAAATAAAGGGGCCTCGATGACAACAGTACCAAGGGATGCGTACAACAGATACAGACGCTACCCCAAAGCAAACCATACAAGCTCCGACAGAAATTGTCCAGTTTGCAAAACAAGCCACATCTTGCTCTACTGTAAAGAGTTTCAAGAAATGACGCCAGCCATAAAAATTAGGACAATTGAGCAATTGAACATTTGCAAAAACTGCATGTATCCGCACAACGGAAAGAAATGCAACTCGCAGAAAAGATGCAAAGTGTGTAACGGCGCACATCACACCACGCTACATGACCTAGTCCGCGATACTACGTCAGCGACACTGTCGTCAAGCCAAATGGCCGAAGGCGTGACAAACAACAACATGCAGCGAAAAACCAATCACGTGTCAGGAAATTTTAACGAAGTTTTACTGGCTACAGTACAACTTAAAGTAAAGGCTGCAGATGGAACTTACACCGTACTTAGATGCCTTCTAGACCAAGGCTCCCAACTGAACCTTATAACAGAATCGGCTGTGCAACGACTTGGGCTTCCGCGACGCAACCACAACTCAACTGTGTCAGGGATCGGAGCATATGCCAGCCAGAGCAACGGGACCGTTCAGTTGGACTGTAAGTCTCTTTACGGAGATTACGAGTTTTCAACGCCGGCATTAGTAATGGCTAAACTACTCAACAACCTGCCTAACTACTCCTTCGAAAAACAAGATTGGCCTCACATAGAAAACATTAACCTGGCCGACCCACAATTCAACTTATCAAGGCCGATTGACATTCTACTTGATGCTGGGGTATATGGCGACATAGTCATGAGCAACATTACTCGAGGAAACATATACGCACCAATAGCACAACAAACAAAGCTCGGCTGGGTATTAGTTGGAAATACGAATACTTTCAACTGTCATGTCGTGGTGGACACTAGCGATATCTCTCGTTTCTGGGAAATTGAAGAGATAATATCAGACGACCAGTCTACGACTGTCGATGAGGAGTACTGCGAGAGGCTGTACGCTGATACAACAAAAAGACAAGAAGATGGGCGGTATGAAGTGAGAATCCCCATGAAGACCAATTTCGAGCAAAATTTAGGACGATCAAAGCCACAAGCAGTCGCGCAATTCAAGCAATTGGAAAAACGTTTGACAAGAGACGAAACCCTCGCTTCAAGCTACAAGGCTTTCATCGGCGAATACAAAGCTCTAGGACATATGAAAAGGTGCACAGAGCCGGACACGCCAAGCTGTTTCCTACCCCATCATGGAGTAATGAGACCCGATTCAACGACAACCAAACTCCGAGTGGTTTTCAATGCATCAGCAACCACTAGCTCGGGACACAGTTTAAACCAACTGATGGAATGCGGGCCTAACTTACAACAAGACTTACAAGCTATTATTCTACGATGGAGGGCATTTGAATACGTGTACACAGCGGATATTGAGAAATTCTACCGACAAATACGTATTCAGGAAAAAGACCAACACTTACAAAAAATAGTGTGGAGGGATTCAGTCACAGAGCCGTTACAAGAGTTACAACTGACTACAGTAACATATGGTACCAAGTCCGCTCCCTTCCTGGCAATGCGCACCATAAGGCAACTGGTAAAGGATGACGGCGCACAGTACCCCTTGGCGGCGGCTATTCTGTCCAATCAGCTATACATGGACGACTTAATAGGCGGGAGTCACGACTTCATAACAGCACAGAAAGCTCGAAGTCAACTTATAACAATGCTGAAGGGCGGTGGATTCAACTTACGAAAGTGGGCTAGCAACGAAACGCGCCTACTTGAAGGCTTATCCGATGAATTGATAAGCCAAAAAATGTTCGACTTCAAGGATGCAGACACCAACAAAACGCTAGGCATCACTTGGAACCCGCGCACGGATCAGTTTACCTACAAACAAATACCACTCTGCAACAAACGTGATGTCGACACAAAACGCACACTACTGTCGGATATATCAAAACTGTATGACCCACTTGGTTGGCTATCACCGGTAACAGTGAAAGCCAAGCTAATTTTTCAACATGCTTGGTCAACTACAACGAGCTGGGATGATAAACTCCCACTAAAGATACAGCAAGAATGGGAGCAATTCCGCAATCAGCTCGCACACATACACGACATAACCATACCACGCTGGATCGGCGACACCCAACAACCCTTCGAACTTCATGGCTACTGTGATTCATCAGAACGAGCCTATGCATGTGTCATATATTGCAAGACCACTGATAAAGAAGGTAAACAGATGATAAGGCTAGTAGCAGCTAAAACAAAATTAGCCCCACAGAAAAAGCCTATTTCTCTGCCACGACTGGAGTTATGTGGTGCAGTACTACTAGCCCGACTGATCGAAAAAGTAAAAAACTCCATCAACTCGCAGATCCACACCATACATTGCTGGACGGACTCTATGGTGGTGCTTGGCTGGCTACATGGTGATGTGAGCCGTTGGAAGAGTTTCGTAGCCAACAGAGTCACAAAAATTATCCAAATAACACCACCCAACTCCTGGGCCCATGTCAAGTCCGAAGACAATCCTGCGGACTGCGCAAGCAGAGGAATCTCACCATCAGCCTTGATAGCTCACGAACTGTGGTGGAAAGGCCCAACCTGGCTTCAAAACAACAACATACCCAAACAAGGTATTTTTACAACGAACGAAGAGAAAAATAAACGAGGTCAAACCTGCGCAATACAAACAATAGACGCGCCACTCATCGAGCAACTACTGCAAAAATACAGCACGATGACTTATGCAACCCGAGTCATCAGCTGGATCAGACGATTCATAAACAACTCGCGTGACGCAACAAGAGCCATACACAGGTCACACTTAACTACGGAAGACATTGTGCAGACTCAGCACCTGCTTGTGAAAACTACACAGAACAATACATTTGGCGATGAAATAGCATACCTACACAAACATAACAAGGTACGGGCTACAAGCAAACTGTTGAGTTTAAGCCCAATGCTAGACGCACAAGGTATTCTTCGAGTGGGAGGAAGACTTGAACATGCTAAGTTAAACGACTCCCAAAAACATCCAATAATTTTACCAAACAAACACAAGTTATCAGACCTCCTGATTGACCAAGCCCACAAGAATACTCTCCACGGCGGTGCCAGGCTTACTTTGGGAAACCTTCGTAACAAATATTGGATACTTGGCGGCATGAAACCAATCAAGAAGCAACTCAACAAATGTGTCACCTGCCACCGCTACAAAACGCAACGCAGCAATCAACAAATGGCACACTTACCAACGCCTCGAGTTACACCTTCAAGGCCATTCACACACACGGGCGTGGATTTCACGGGACACGTTGAAATAAAGGCTAACAAAGGTCGCGGCATTAAAACAGTTAAAGCCTACATCGCGATTTTCATTTGTTTATGCACAAAAGCCATCCACCTGGAGCTGGTGTCAGATCTCAGCACGATAACATTCCTCGCAGCATTGAAGCGGCTATGCGCACGACGAGGAACACCAAAACATATCTACAGTGACAACGGAACGAACTTTGTCGGAGCAGCAAGAGCTCTAGCCAAAGAACGCCAGGAGGCACTGCAGCTTCTAGTTAACGACGACCTCATCAACAACACTTCCGAAAAAGGTATGGAATGGCACTTTAACGCACCATCTTGGCCCACAGCGGGAGGACTATGGGAAGCTGCAGTCAAGAGTATGAAACACCACCTAAAACGCGTCCTTGGGGAACAAAGGCTTACGTACGAAGAGTTTACTACTTTGCTAGTACAAATTGAAGCCTGCCTCAACTCAAGGCCACTTGTCGCCCTAACAAACGACCTCGACGACATCGATTACTTGACACCAGGCCACTTTTTAGTCGGTGGACCGGTTCTGGCACCTCCGATGACGTCAGAGAGTGACAACAGCCAGTTAACTTTACGATGGCGCCTGACAGAAAACATGTACAAGGAATTTTGGAAGAAATGGTCCAAAGATTACCTACAAACCTTACAATTACGAGGGAAATGGCAAACTCCAACACGCAACATTGCCGTGAATGACGTCGTCCTTGTAAAGGAAGAACAAATAGCCCCAGCCCGATGGTTATTAGGGCGAGTTATAGAGACGCATCCTGGACCGGATAACTTGGTACGAGTCGTCACGCTCAAAACTAAATCCAACATAATGAAGAGACCCGTAACGAAATTGTCCCGATTACCAATTGAAACCGGGAACAACAAAGAAAACAAACCAACACAACCAGAGGCGACGTCATCAACATCTCAACGTCGGGTGAGCCCTAGACGGGCACAGAAGGGTGTTTCCAGCTGTAACGTCCTCAAGTACCTAAGCACGTTACTAGTACTGATGGTTACGTGTGTGACACCGTCCATGCAACAACTCGTCAATGTAACAACTCTAGACCCGACCCGCCTTGTATACTTTGACAAAGCCGCAGACTTACAGATAATACAAGACGAATGGAGACTGGTAGTATACTACAACATGTCAACTTACTGGAAAAGTACTTCTGCCGTTGAACAATACGTCCAGCAATTACACGGACTTTGTCAACGAAATATAGCGTACTTGACTATATCCACACAACTCGAGCACGAACTAAACGAGCTCAAACACTACAACGAAGTACTACAATCCGACCACGGAATACGTAGCAAGCGAGGTCTCATAAACGGAATTGGGAACATTGCCAACTCTCTATTTGGAGTACTTGATGACAAATTCGCCGAAAAATACAACAACGACATCAAACTACTGCACAGCAATGAAGACCACTTGTACAATCTGTACAAACAACAGACTTCAATAATCGAAGGGGAATATAACCTTCTGAAGAGGAACGAGCAAGTAATGAACCGGCAGTTCATTGTCATCAACAAAAGTCTCAGAGACTCGCTCCAACAACTGAAAACCGAACAAGACCAAGCAACGTTCCTTACTGCTACTGCACTTGCCGCAAACATGATGGTAACAAACTTGCGGAGAATACAAGACATGTTGATCAGCCTAGTTACAGATCTTCGTCACGGCAAGGTCGACACTCACCTGTTGAAACCCGATGCGTTCGAAAAACAGTTGAACATCATATCAGGACAAGTCCCAAAAGGATTATCTCTCCCTTGCTCAAACAAGTTCAAGTGTATCCGGGAAATGTATAAACTAGCAAGTGTGCAAGGAAAACTAACCGAAGACTTCATCATATTCGAAGTAAAAATCCCGTTAGTAGCAGACGAACAGTACGAACTAACCGAAGTCATCCCAATCCGCAACATAAAGGGAACCTCCATGATTAACATAATACCAACAACCAAATACATAGCCGTTAACTTGAAGCTAGACATGATGATACCACTGGATCAACAACATCTTTCATCGTGCGAACAAGTAAACACAAATCAGCTGTTACAATGCAACCTTGACCTACCTATATACAGTATAAAAACAGCCACAACAATGTGCGAAGCAGGCATAATAAACAATCGAGGAGTAACAACCTGCCGCACTAAGGTATCGAATTGCAGCAATGACTGGAAAAAACTGCACAGTAAGGGAGCTTGGTTGTTTACGTGTTGCGAGGAATGCACTATGCGCATTTTCTGTCCTGCGGGAATTACGTCACAGACACTACAAAATACAGGCATCATCACCTTAGCTACAGGTTGCATGATGCGCGGCGATAAACATCTGATTCATGCACATTACAAAATGCAAAGCACCATGGAATTAGGAAATGAGCAAGAGATCTACGTACCAGAGATAAATCTAAACGAACTATTAACAAGCAATAGTCAAATTACAAATATAACAAATATGGAACTTGAAACACATGAAGAACAACTAAAGAGTCTTAAGAGAAAAATTGAGCTGGTTAAAGAACAACAGGACATACAAATGGTTAATTCCGTGGAGGCGGAGCAACATCACTACGTCCTGTACGGCTGTATGATAACCTGTGCAACAATATTCAGCATATGGGTATGCGTCCAAATTAAAGCACGCTGTCTCCGTACACCTCAAGGAAACAGAACAGGAACGCAGGCGCACAAGGAAGAGATTGAGATGGCCCCAAGTCCTACTGAACGGCATCTCCCTACGGAAGGACAAGCAAAGGCAGACACCCCGGATCTAGAAGAGGTCACCAGACATCTTCCTAACAGCAGCAAGGTGGATCGCGAAACGTCGCCAATGACAGTTAGCGACGGACATAGAACCTTCCAATAACTTTCTTTACATACTTTACTTACCCTTGGATAATGCATTTTACTGGACATTTGTACTTTTATAGTCGGCAGGATGTACGAGCATCGCCACATGATATTTATTGTTTTAGTTTTTACCTGATCAAGCAGTTGCTAATTCACCGATTTATGTACATTCGCTGACTAAGCTATTACGCCCGCCACAAGCCACCTACTTTTGGCATTATATAATTTGTTGTTTTATTAAATAAATGGTCAATCATTATCGGACACAAAACAGTGATTTTATTTCCTGTACACATCCCGAGTGATTCATCCACCTACATCCTACATCTCAGTGTGCGGAGCTGCTGCCCGTACAACTGGTACAGATACTAATATGCGACCCTGTATTTCTCCGAAAGAAAAACGATTTATAAAGATCAGTTACTCGCGGTCATCCACTAAAGCACGCACTTCGCTCGTCCGATAAGCACTTCGCGCGATCGCTACGCAAGAACTTGCGCGCCTCAATCGACCGGTCCTTTTTATAATTGGTTCTAAACATTTTACTCATCCTCAAACTTCACGTCAACTATGATGAAGTGTGCCAACTACAATTCTGACTTTAATGATGGCGTTGAGTGTACCTCGTGCAAGTGGCACCTCGATTTTGGCTGTGCTAGCATCACGGAGGGCAGGTGGAAAAAAAATTGGAGTTAACCGAAGGGCGGCATGGAAATGTCCTAAGTGCCGAATTTCCTCACTGGCACTGACCCCTTTCCGCGTCTCCACTACCAACACCTCAACCTGCGTCTCTGGGAACAATCCTGAATGAGATTCGTGAGCTCAAGGTTCAGCTGGCTGGCCTTCCGACGCTGTCTGATGACATCAAATGCATAAAAGAAGAACTCAAAGAACTCAAGGTCAGTTGTGAGTTCGATGGTAAACGGCTGTATGATTTCTCTGTCAAACATGCAGGCATTGAGACTAGGGTTGCTGGCCTTGAGCATCTTCAGGAATCTATTTGCTCTCTTCAATCTAACATTGATTTGATTAAGTCGGAGCTGTCCGCTAGTGACCAAAGATCAAGGCTGAACAATGTGGAAATTAAGGGTATTCCCCTAAAGAAGGACGAAAATCTGTTTGCTATCTTGGATAAAATCAGCCAAAAGGTTAATTTCACATTTCCCAAAACCCAGATCAATTACATATCCAGGATTCCATTGTTCAACACAAAGGACACGTCAATTGTGGTCAGCTTTCTGAAGAGCTATGTATGTCAAGGAGGACTTAGTTACGGCTGCACGCTCTTTCAAAACGCTATCCGCTCATGACCTTGGTTTCGTAGATCAATTGAACCGGGTTTATGTGAATGATCACCTCAACCCTGACTCCAAAAAGTTGCTGAACAAAACCCGAACAATAGCTAAGGAGAAGGAGTATAAGCACGTATGGGTCAAACGCGGAAAGATTCATGTCCACAGTCAAGAAGGATCGGCTGTGTTTGTAATATCTAAAGAAAGAGATCAGCGCGAAATTCAGTCAGATTCAGATTCCTCACGCGACGCGAATCGCGCGTGACGCAAAGGCACCGCTCGTCGCGCGGCGAGTGGCGCCTTTGTGTTGGGCTTTTTTATCGTGCCTGTCTGCGGGATCCTTAATTTCTTAATTTTATTATTCTGCGTACAACGTGACACGTTGCAATGGAGCTACTAGTAACATAATCTGATTATTTCCTAAGCCATAAAAAAAAAACCTGAATCCCGATATGACGACCAAGGGTTGCCTTTTCATTAATTAGACATTATCTTCTATATTATTATAATCATGGGTTTCTACGATACCCATGATTATAGCTGTTCATGATAGATACGGTAGATTCGATTAGATTAGCCATAAATAGATGATCAGTATACAAAAACGTATCTGCTCATTCCCTTAGGGCGTTAGTATAATTAATATAATAATTATTATATAAGTAGAAGTAACATTCCTTCTACCGTTTTTACTCCAGGTATTGTACCTACCTGCCGGGGTCAGGGATTGTTTGAATGAGTTATTGTGGCACTGGCGTACAGGCAACTGAAGGAACACGGGTGAGTTTTAGTCAGTAAGAGTCTAACACGCCCTTTCGCTCCGCTCGGAGCGGGAGAGGTCATTTGATGATTTCCCACAAAAACAAAAAAAAAAAAAATTGCCTGCGTGTACAAAATTACTCTTTTTAACACATATGTGTTAAGTGTTAAAAGGAGTAGTTGTTTTAGAAATGTAAGGGAATAGTTTTTGTACCAGCCTCGGGAGTCGTTTAGGCTGCCGTCCCACCAAAGGTTCCGCACTAAACTGTTTTTCGACTCCCTTGACATAACCCGTGGTAGCTAAGCTACTACGCAGCCTACATATATATATCAACCGACCAATAAAAATACCAATACAGAGCAGCTCTTTGTAGATAAAGCTTACTGGAAAAACATCTTACAGACAGCAAACCAATAAATGATTTGATTTGATTTGATTTGCAAAGCGGTGAAACTAAGCTTAATTATATGTCTATTTTTACCAGAGGTAAGTGGTGTAACAGAGCGGGTAAGATGTGCTATAAAGATGCACTTTGCGCGTAAGCCTTTCTCAGTAAAGCAGGTTAGGTTAGAACTGTGACTAACACTTTTTTAAAGCCAAGCGAGTGAATCGCGCTTACCCATTCGATTAGCCAGCGAAGTAGGTTGTCTCACGATATCGCGAGCGAAGCGAGCCGTCTACACACATGAGTAGAGAACATATGAGTAGAGAATGCTTACTGCTTTCAAAACGACTGTGACGAACACTTCTTTCGAATGTGCGAATAAAGTGCGCTTACCCTAGAGACGCAACCCCACTCTCAAATCGACCGGGCGAAACGACCTCACCTACCCTACAATTGAGCAGAGTGCGCTATCACTTGAGAAGAGCAAGCGAAGCGAGAACTCTTACAAGAAAAGCAAGTTTAGCGAACTCACTTTAAAGATAGGGTTGCCATCTCTAAAATTTGGCAACTACGAAAAAGACTCGTGAAAACCGCGGATTTTAGAGCCCAGACCCCGGACATGTCAACAGGTTTTTTTAAACATAGTGTAATAAAAATATATTTTACAAAAACTAAAACAACCGACTTCCAAAATAAAACACGAAAAAACGTAAAAAATAACTTTAATTTCGGAAGTCGGTGTCTTTGGTTGTGTATTGTGGTTTTTGGCCACCGACTTCCGAAATTAACGTTATTTTTTAATAAACAATCGCAATAGCATTTACACATTAAAAAAATACAATCGAATTGAGAACCTCCTCCTTTTTTTGAAGTCTGTTAAAAATACAGTCGAATTGAGAACCTCCTCCTTTTTTTGAAGTCGGTTCAAAACAGTTGAAAATGTCATAAATCACCTTTTTATTTATTTTTAGACCTTAAAATTAAATTTTGTCTTTTTTTATCATCATTTTAAATGTACCTAACAAAACAGAATCTTATTACAGTTTCTTACAAATTGTTTTAATAATCAGTTAGAATTTTTTTATTCTTAGAATAAAATACAAATTATTAATATACTCTGTTATGAAAACAAAACCTTATTAAATAATATTTTAATAAGGTTTTAATAAACCTTACAAAATTCAATTAAATTATTTATTTTTAAACAAAAATCTTAAAAAGTACTGAGACCATTTTAGTATTTAGTCTTACAATTTTGGAGGTAACTCTTTTAACTCAAAAATAATTATCTACATTACATTTTTAAACTCTCGACTACAAATCACAGATACACTGCTGAATTTTAAACGTACAATTTGTAAACACGGTGCTTAGTTTAAATAAAATAAATTTATTTATTTAAATGAAAGAAGACTTTCATATATTATATTGCTCTTAGATAACTGTCAACACTTGGCGGCGTCCGCTCCGGGCCGCCGAGTGATGGCAGCTGATTCTATTCGCGGTGTAGCGCTCTCAGTTCGCCAGCCATGGCCCACCTTACGCATGCGCCGACTCACGAAATACCTAGGGGATGAGGCTCATAATATTATATTTTTTTGTGTTACACTCCCTTCCTTGTTACATGCAAATATCATCTTTAGCAAACTACAAATGAAGCCTATAGTCCTAGTGACTATTGAACGAGTATAAACAAACCTGTTATTATTGTAATATTGCCAATCAATACAATTACAAAATATGTATTACTACTAGCTGACCCGACAGACGTTGTCCTGTCCAATTCTCAATAATTCTTACTAAAATCTCATATAAAAAAGTCGTTCACTTTATTCCGAATTTGAAAATTGTCTGGGAAACCTTTCCAATATTTTAAAATAAAAAAATCCCAAATTTGTCTAGCGGTTCTCACGTAATGCGCTTGCCAACAAACAGCCTTTCATTTTTATTTATATACATAGGTTAATGCGTTACAAGTAAACTAAAAGAATAATTGATATATTTGAGTAGCCAAGATGACTGTTTTTTGTTTTAAATAAAAGCAGAACCGAAAATAAATCCAGATCGTGATCTATCACGAAGCGTTTTATCACAAATACACACAATATTTTTCGGGTTCGTTGGGTACTTCAAATTTAGAATAGGGTCAAATTAAATAAGCTAGCGAAACTCCGTAGACGTGACGGGATTCGATATTTAAAAATGATTTAAAACAAAAGTTTTCTTTTGTGGGGTCCGCTTTGGTTGCGCAATGAACAGTTTTTCGACATTATTTACATTAACCGCGGTATCACCGCTAATATACAAACTGTATGTATATAATATACACGCAAACCTTGCCCGACAGACAGTGTATCTAACGGTGAAAAAAGTATTAATCTGTTCAGAGCTTTGGTACAGATATTGTAAATGATAGGACGTTGGTGCTTTTTAGGGTACCGTACCCAAAGGGTAAAATCGGATCCCTATTACTAAGACTTCGCTGTCTGTCCGTCCGTCTGTCTGTCACGAGGCTGTATCTCAAGAACCGCGATAGCTAGACAGTTGAAATTTTCACAAATTATGTATTTCTGTTGCCGCTATAACAACAAATACTAAAAAACATCTGTTGTATGGGGGCCCCAAACAACAGACATGATTTTTTTCTCGTTTTTATAGATAATGGTACGGAAACCCTTCGTGCGCGAGTCCGACTCGCACTTGACCGGTTTTTATTACATTAAAATCTGCTTCATAGGTTTTCTAATAGCTAACTAAGGCTACGCGCGCACTACGATTTTAATCGTTGCGATTTTTAAACTGCGATATAAAATCGCAAACGAGAATAATTTTTCAAGCGAATTCTCAAGCGATTTTTTACCGCAGTGCGCGGACTGTAGTTTAAAGGTATTGTTCACAGATTTGCGATTATTATCCGCAACGATTCAAATTCGTAGGGCGCGCTAAGCCTAAAAGTCATGGAGAAATTGTGGGTTTATGAACACTACTAGCTTATTATATGCACCTAACTATGGAATTTCAACTATCATATTGTAATCCCAAAATTAGATGGAAAATTATTGAATAATTATTAATGTCGTATTTAGCTTAAAGCCGTTTTTTAGACTGTCTGACATAACCCGTCGTAGTACAGCTAATACACTACTTATTTTTTAATAGTGTGCAAGATAATTGCTTAAAGAAGCTAAATTATTAAGGCGAATCTTTCGGTTTTCGTTATTTTGTCAGAACAATATCTTAATACATATGTCAAGGAGTAAATTTATTTTTAACCGGTTTAAAAAATAAGGAGGTGGTTCCCAATTCGATTTTTTTTTTTATGTTTGGAGCTAAGTACTTTTTTCTGGGTGAACCGATTTGGATGATTCTTTTTTATTTGAAAAGTGGCTTTACATGTGGTCCCATTTAAATTTGATCAAGTTCTGATCAGTAGTTTTTGAGTTATCCTTAATACTGCGTATTTTATCCATTTAGTTTATATTGATGATGTTTTCATAATTTCCTGTCACTGTTATTTACATATTAAGTAGTGGTATACGAATTTGTGTGGGGTAGGTGTACCACAACTAAAAAGTGAAAAATAAAAACTAAAAAAAAACCGAATGCCAAAAAAAAAAAAAAAATAACGTACCTACAAAAATAACTTTAATTTCGGAAGTCGGTTTCTTTGGTTGTGTTTTCGTTTTGGCCACCGACTTCCGAAATTAAAGTTATTTTTCACGTTTTTTAGTTTTTTTTTTTGGAAGTGTGTTGTTTTGTTTGTAAAAAACTTTTTTAACTATGTACTAATAATCACTTTTTGTAAAAGGTTGAGCATCACTGACGTGCTCGAAGCTTCGTCACCTCGCTTTTGTTCTCGCAAATTGACCTTGTTTCTCTTATCGCGCTGTTCTAATCATTATAACATCTCAATCTATGCATACCCAATAATGAGTGCGAGTAGATAACTACTCGCACTCATTATTGAATCTAATTACTGCCTGCTTTTTCGCACAGTCATCTGTAACATTGCTGCGATTTTTGTGCCGCTTAAAAATTGTGTATGTCTAATTACCCTGCATTATAGTTTATTATTCGCATTTATTTTGTTATTTTACAATAACTATGAGTATTTATTATCCGTAAACATTGTCTCAAACACTGCAATCGTTAATTTTGCGTTTTGTTACTTGAGTGGTGGTTATCGTGCTAGTAATTTTGTTGCTACAACTCGTGTAAATTATCGATGGCTTTAAGCGACAATAAAAAAATGCATTTTATTATCAGAATGTTCGTGGGCTCCGTAAAGTCAAAGTCAAAGTCAAAGTCAAATCATTTATTTCAAATAGGCACATAAAAGGCACTTTTGAACGTCAAAATTTACAAAAAAATAGAATTGATTCTAGTTGCCCCTTCCAAAAGGTAGTTTCGTATGGAGAAGAATGGGCAAGAAACTCCACCGTTACTCTTTTAAAATATTTTACAATATTATGCAAGTTTACATTAATTATGTAATCATATGTGAACACGATGCACCTAGAATAAAATTACTATACCACAATAGGTAAAAAGAATTAAATATAATGTAAAGGCAGGTAAATTAATTATGTGATAGATACATGGTGCTCACATATTTACAAATATTGAAAAGTAGATGATGTTTCCAAAATTTTAACAAGTAATAATTTAGTGTGTGAGTTAAAGTAGTTAAGTACATAATGTAACAATCAATGTCATAAAAATTATAAATTATACAATCAAATTAGCAACCAGTTTGATTTTGTCTAGACTCTAGATTGTCCTATGGAGCAGGACCAGCATGTTTCCAAGCATTCTTATCTAGGACCATTCGTACCAAGACTGATTCCTTCTTTCGTCAACTATGCCTATGTTCATACGATGCTATTGTTTTAACGGAAACTTGGTTAGTTGACAGTATATCAAGCTCGGAGTTATTTGGTGATCAGTATATTGTGAGGCGTCGCGACCGGGAATACTGTCTCGCATGACAGTCTCATGGAGGTGGTGTCATGATAGCTGTCCGTAAATGCGTTTCCCTAACCATTATTTCACTCCTCGGCCGAAGACTTGTGGGTAACTTTGAGTGTTCGTCAGCCTAACACCAGAAAATACCTTAAATTGAATATTTGCGTCATCTACACTGGATCGCAAAAAATCCGGGTCGCTAATAAAATCCGTGATATCTCCATAAATTATATACCTAGATCGCTAGAATAAATAATATGTAGTAAGCAGTTTACTAATGCTTGTTCTAAATCTCTAAAGAAGTTTCATTTGTTCAAGTTATAGATTTAAAATAAAAAATCTGCTCTTTGCAAAATTTCAAAATTTAAAATAAGGAAAGAAAAATTTTCTGCTTTTGTTTCAAACCGAGCTGTGATTATAAATAGTTCCTTGGATTGATCAGAGTATTCAGTGCAATATCATGTCGTTAACACTTGAAGAATGTACACGGATTGTTACCATGGTACAAGAAGGAAGAAGTCAGCGTAGCACTGCTAGAACAGTAGGAGTATCTTTATCAACGGTCCAAAGAGTACTCCAGCGATTTCAAGAGACCGGCATGAACATCAGGAGACTAGGAAATGGCAGGCCAAGGTGCATATGCGTGAGACAACGCTCTCCTGCTCCTGTTACTTTACACGAGTTAAGGAATTCGCTAGTGGAAGAATTGGGAAACATAGACCAAAATCTTATAAAAAATTTGGTTTACAGCATGCCACATCGTCTTAGAAGTGATACGAGCTCGTGAAGGAAATACAAAATATTAAATTGACAAAAAATATTTAATTTTTTAAGATTTACTGCGAAGTGTATTTTTGTTGTCATAAGTTAGAAGCGAAATTTTCTTATTTTTTAGTATTTAATTAAAGTTATATAGTGTACAAAACGTGTTACACATTTTTTCATATATATATTAATCAGTCATCTACAATACGAGTATACTATAGTTTCGCAAATTAGTTTTATGTATTTAAGAAAACTATCACGCCATTTATTAGCGACCCGGAATTTTTGCGATCCAGTGTATCTATGTCAGCAAAACCGAGGTTATTCTTTTCCCGACCAACTATCAAATTTTCTCCAAAGCTGCTTTGTGCTTTTGTGTTAATTAATCCAAACGATAATTATTTAGATATTGGTGATTTTAACCTGAGTGAAATTTTGTACCAATTAAACAACACATTATTACCTGAGAATATTTTTTGTGGTGACGAGTACATGCTAACTGACTGAAATACGTGTTTTAGGGATCAATAATGGCATATTAAATGAGTATGGTAAGATTCTAGATTTTATGTCATTAAATTGTTTCAGAGTGTGAATGTTCAATGCCTTTATCACCAGTTGATAAATATCTTCCGGCCTTCTGTATCGACGTGAACTTTCTTGAGTACACTTATTTAACTCCTGTTCCTTTTATTCGTTACCTTTACGGTAACGCTTACTTTGCGGCCATTAACAGGGAAATTGCAGCTATAGATTGGACGAACGTATTTATTGATAGGTCGCCTAAGAGACTTACAACAGCTAAAGCGTGGTCACTGTCGGACTGCATAGAAAAGAAAGAGAAGCACGATGACACAACGCTGGTAATTTGTTGCAAAATACGGAGCAATTATCTATTTACAAAAAATCTATTGATTGGATTAAAAAATTAAATGATTTAATGCATAGTAGTATGATTTTTAATCGTAATAAGAAATTTTTAGAGGTATCTTCGTGTTTTTTTTTTCTATCGTATCAAATTAGTTGTATTATGTTTTCAACACACTATCTAATTAGCAAATATCCTGAAGAATAACATATTTTTTTTTGATTTTGTTTAGTGCAGTGGATCATATACTTTTAGGCATTATAAAACTTACGTTTAGGTCCTGTAGTCCCCTTAAAGACTCCGTAAACTACTTTTATGATACTATAGAGGACATTCAAAATAAGTTTGTTCCTATTATGACAGTTTTTCACAGCTCATACCCTATTTGGTAACTTAAACGCTTGATTAAAGAGAAGGTTAAATATCTCTAAGTTTAAAACGTATGGCAGACTTTCAGACGAGGCGACCTTTAAACATTTACGGGAGCGGGTTAATAAACTTTAAGCGGTTTGTTACACTAACTACTTAGCTGATACAGAAGACTCCATCGAGAAGAATACTAAACGTTTTGGAGTTTTTGTTAAGCGGCGATCTAAGTCCAACGCAATACCCAGTTTTCTCAAGTATGGTGATGTGACGATTTCTTCTCCCGAGTCTATTCGTAATGTATTTCCTTTCACTTTTATTCTACTTTTCTTGGTCCTACTAATGATGTGCCTACTAGTTATTGTCCTTCCCTAACTGCTATAAATGATAATGTACCCTCGGATATTCACTCAATTGAGATTGACCTTAACTCCATAGTTGAGCTAATTAGCAAAATTGATCCATCTAAATCTGCTGGTCCGGACAACTTAGCACCTAAATTGCTGATTGGGTGTGCTAAAACCACTGCTTTGCCAGTATCTCTATTGTTTAAAAAATTACTCTCTTCAAGTTCTGTTCCCCAAATCTGGAAGTCTGCCTTTATAACCCCGGTGCATAAAAAAATGGCATAAAAATAAAATAGTTAATTACAGACCTATTTACAAATTGTGTATATTAGCTAAAGTGTTTGAAAGGGTTGTCTACGACCAAGTTTACACAGCGCTGAAGCAGTCTTTTAGCCCTTCTCAGCACGGATTTCTTAAGGGTCGGACAACTGTATCTAACCTGGCTTTGCTCAATGACTTCCTAACGGACAAAATGGACAATGGGACACAGGTCGACGTCGTTTACATGGATTACAGTAAGGCTTTTGATACAATTGACCACAATATTCTTAAAACAAATATTTTTAACAATGGTATTGTAGCGGCATCTACAACACCACATGCAAGCTACGCGTCTGACTGACGTCACGCAAAATGCATCGCGCAGCAGAGTTTACCGCGCAACTAGCATATATACAACATCCCGACATCAAATGGTCGGGCAGTTGCCCACCAGACACAACACCCGTCTGGTCGGAGGATCCTCCCTTTCCTATGTAGGTATGAGTGAACTTTACACCCTGTTCCTCATACCTCTAAAGTATCTATCTGAGATCTACTTCGTTGGTTTACTTCATACCTTGAAAATAGATCTCAAGCTGTCGTTATCAGTAACTACATGTCAAGCTGGGTTCTCAGCTCCTAGTGGTGTTTCTCAAGGTTCCTTGATGGGTCCGTTACTTTTTATCATGTATGTGAGCGACATCGACTTTCGTTGTTTTTTTCTTTGTTTCCACAACTCAAATTTACTTTGGTTTTTTTTTTTTTTAAACTTTGCCTCACACTAGGAATTTCTCCTGTATTGTGGGTGCATTCACAAACATTCAAACTCACATACACAAACAAAAAAGATTTATTCGTTTTCTATGTTTTCGACTGCGTATACTTTACCATTTTGATAATTACATAAATCTTTGCAATAAATTTTACTTACAGCCACTTATAAATCGTCGTCGACTAGCAATATGCACTTTTCTTTTAAAAATTATGTCTAACGCGATTGACTGTTCTGATCTCTTGCATAAACTCCGTTTGAATGTCCCCCAGAAATCAGTTAGATTGAATCCGCCTATTCCCATTCCTTTTTCCTCTTCTAACTACCGGCAAAACTCATATATAGTGCGAGCGAGTAAGGACTTTAATATTCTTTGTAAAGAGTTCTCATTTGACTCATTTACCACCAAAATCTATTCTGCACGCACTCAGATAAACGCCTACTTTTTTAAAAGTGCTTAGTGCTTATTGTACCTTATAATATATACAAATAATATAATCTTTTATATCGTGCTTGTTAGAGATCATGAGATTTCTAAAAAAAAATCTGTTTTTATCGGTGAGAATCTGTAATTGGCACTGTGTTACACATTCAATTGTTATCGATCTATTATAGCTGTTGGTTCTCTTATTAATAAATAAATAAAACTATGGTTTAAGTATAATATAGCTGTATGATAGGTATATTATTTCGTGTACAGCGCGTTGCGAAATAACATTCACCGTGCATCACTGCGGCCGTTTAGCGTGTTGTGGGTTAAAATGATAACGTCTTTTGGTCGAGTGTTTGCAACAACGTGACATAATGATAGCGTATCAAACAACGCGCTGGAAAACTATATTTTATAGTCTATAACGCGTCTATAGTTTATAGCGGATTTGAACAGCAATACCCGTGCGCCTATTGGTCGCCTGTGACTGGCAGAAGTCTGTGCGTCGCCACCGCGGGGCGAGTCACCGAGTCGCTCTGGCGACCGGCGACTACGTGCGTAAGCACGTATCTGAACTAAAGCAAATCAAAGTGGCCGTCGGCCGAGACGCTGGCGACCAGTCGACAGGGCGTAATTGCCCTAAATGAATTTGAATGGGCAACATATTTTCAACTAACTGGCAGACCTTTTGACTTTTCAAGTTAAGCTTATTACTCTCGAAATATCTCCCACCAATCACTAGTGCAAGCACTGCAGACTTTCACCAGTTCACTCTAACCAAGGGGATCAGGATAAGGCCCTTGTGCACTGCAACCACTTGTCGGTATTTCCAAGAAGCCGACGTGGAGATGCATCGTTGGCTTCTAGGAAATATTCCCTGAGACTGCATATCTCGCAGTTCTGAAGGGTCTTAGCATTTAAAAAGCCTAGACCTCTGTGCTTCTGCAGGACATGTAGTCTCATACCGATCATCGCGGGTGATGCACCAGATATGCTGTCAACAAAATAAGGATCCTCCTGGCCATCATCGTTCGTCTGAGTTTATTATTAATAAAAATTATTATGCTAGTACCTGATCACCAAGCCAATCTGATCCTTTGACTGTGTCATAAAAGTGGAATCTCCAATCGTCTGGGTGCATGCTTCCTGTACAAAAAAAAGGAAAATATTACGAAAAAAGAAAGCACACTTTATTGGAACACTTCTTTACAGTGATTATAAATTAGCTAATAATAAAAATAATTAAGAACATTTTATGTCTCACGGGTAAACTTGCAAAAAGATAATAATGCCAAACAGATGCAGTGATTTTCAAAAACCGAACAAAGAAATCTCGAAATGAATTGATTCCAGGTGCAGAATATCTCAGGTTGAAGCAAGGTCTCCAATTAGCAAGCCTCCAATCGAGGCGACGCTACGACCAGCGGTACCTGGAAGACCGCAGTTTTGCACTTACCAATAGAAGCATTCACGCCACCCTGTGCTGCTGTGGTGTGGGATCGAGTGGGGAACAGCTTGGAAACCAAGGCTATTGTGAATTTTCCCTCAGCCAGGCCAACTGCAGCTCGAAGTCCTGCGCCGCCTGCACCGATGACCACACAATCGTGGCAGTGATGATGGATCGTGAATGAGGCTTCACGGTGACTGCCTAAACGATAAAATATATATTCAAAACTGTATTCGAACAACAGCTCAGCTAATGTACCTATGCGTAGGTAAGGGTAAGCCTTTGAAATTGAAAATGTTGAATTGAATTGCACATTCTAAACGAAACTTGGAAGTTCGAATCAGATTTTGTGAAAGTCGACTATCAATACTTGTCTTACTTTTTAAGGGTAGTTGAGAGCGAAGTGCCATTGCATTTTGAAACCGACCACAGGATTTCTGAAATGAACAAGATATTTATTTTGTGTGTAGGTAGGTAGGTTTCTAATCATTTGAGACGGTATCGAAAGTTACAGAATAGGTCCATACCTGTTCTTTGACCAATAATAGGTACCGGTACTTATTGGGAAATAAGAACGACGCAGACAGCATTAGAATGTAGTTCGAAATTCCTATGAACACGTTGCTTTTGTACTGCAGCACCCTAATTGCGTAACACACTTTCAATCACAATCCGATAGTTTTGAGGGAATTTCCTAATCCATAGCTTCCTAGGTTTGAAAAATACGTCTGCTTAGCTACGTAATCATAGCAATCACCGTGGCTACACTGGCGAGAAGAAATCCATTGCGATCAATCGTCATTTTATGTGTGTTACGCACAAAGACATCCAATTATTACTTAACAATAAGACGGCACATAGTGAATAAAATCGTGATACAATACATTTGTTCTAGTGGGCAAAAGTCGCTCAGTCTAGGTACGACTGCATGTCAAGACTTTCAAGTCTCATTCGAGCCCAACACAAGAAAAATATTTTCCAAGAAAATATGCAGAGTTGCGCATTACAGTATTGCAAATCTCGTTATGGCAAAACGACTGGACCTAACTTCGGTTTAATTTCGCAATATTTTTTTATATTTATTCAGTAAAGAGACTTAAATAATTTTCAAAAATAGTTCAAGAATATTTGTTATTTTTAGGGTTCCGTACCCAAAGGGTAAAACGGGACCCTATTACTAAGACTCCGCTGTCCGTCCGTCTGTCTGTCCGTCTGTCACCAGGCTGTATCTCATGAACCGTGATAGTTAGACGGTTGAAATTTTCACAGATGATGTATTTCTGTTGCCGCTATAACAACAAATACTAAAACACAGAATAATATAAATATTTAAGGGGGCCACCATACAACAGACATGATTTTTTTTGCCGTTTTAAGAGATAATGGTACGGAACCCTTCGTGCGCCATTCCGACTCGCACTTGGTCGGTTTTTTTCTTAATAAACGCCCTCTATTGCTAAGTAGCTTTACTACTGCCTTGTAGAGATGTGATGTTGATTATCGATTCGCAACCGGCGTGATTTGATGACGATTTGATTTGATGGCATGATTTTTTTTTTTTTGGTTGGGAAATTATCAAATGACCCCCCGCTCTCCGCTCTGGGCGGAGCGGAAGGGCGTGTCAGACTCTTACTGACTAAAACCCACCCGTGTTCCTTCAGTTGCCTGTGCGCCAGGGCCACGGTAACTCTTTCGAACAATCCGCAGCCCCGGCAGGCATCGGTCCTATCGGACCCCGTCAATTTTGCGGAAATCTCTTTGAGGCGCGCGTGGAACACGGCGCGCCGTCGACCCGGGCCTGGTCCTTACCGGACGGCGAGCTGCCCATTGCTCGCCGTCCGCAAGCCCGCGCCTACGGCGGCCGGGAGTCGGCAATCGACTCCCGACGCCCAGGGTGTCTCCTTCTGCGGCGACTAGGGGCGCGAGGGCGCAGTGATTGCCTCTCCCTCTCGCGCTCCGCCTCCTCCTTCGCGAGCATTACTGCTTCGCAGAAGGAGGTGACGGCTTCCCATTCCCTCTCGCTCCGTACCATGGCCTGAACCAGGGCCGGACGCGAGAGGTCGCCGCCGCCGATCGCCGCCACGAGGACACGGCGGTGCTCCGCCCAAGCCGGGCAGACCTCCACCGTATGCTCCACCGTGTGCTCCGGTCGATCCACACAATGGTAACACCCGGGCGTTTCCTCCCGGCTTATCCGAAACAGGAACCTCCCGAAACAGCCATGTCCGGTGAGGACCTGCGTCAGGCGGAAGGTGAGGACGCCGTGGCGCCTCTCAAGCCACTCCTCAAAGAGGGGTCTTACCGCCGCAATTGTGGCGTGCCCTGTGCGTGTACGTGCTGGATGTATGAACGTTAACAGGGCAAAGGTAGTATCCAAGGATCGGAGCAAGTGGCGTTCTGTAGTTTTTGCCAACCCCCATGGGAGGTAGGCGTGAGATTATGTATATGTATATTTTTATTAGGTATAATAGATATTTGCACACCTATTAAGATAGGATATGGTTTAAAGGACTTTTGTTAATTTAAATACCACCTGATGTACCTACCCATATTCAAGCAAATAAATGATTTGATTTGATTTGAACGTCATGAAATTAAAAACTAAAATATACGCGATGTAATCCGGTTAAAATTTGTTGTATCGACCCTTTATTAAGTGGGAGTTTGTTAACGACTTTTAGAAGTCAATGGATGGTAGGTCGGACGTGGGGACACAGGTAGCTTGGCAGCCCATGTTCTGATCTGCTGGTGGTAGTCGCTATCACTATTCGATCGATCGTCAGGTATAAGATTCTTAAGAAGAACGTCAGTGTAACCAATACCAGCGGTATGAATGTTATTGACTTTGATGTTTTGTACGTTACGCAAGGACGACTGATCAGTTTGCTTTAAACTCGTAGAACAGAGGTTGTACTATGGGTACTAACAATGTATATAATACATAAATACGTGTTTTTTTGAAAATACCTAGGTACTAATAATACATAAGAAACACCTAAACCAACAAACACTTATTTTTTTGGAAATACCTAGGTACTATAAGTACCTAGGTATTTCCAAAAAATAAGTGTATACATAAAGAAACACCCAGACCAACAAACACTTATATTCATCACATAAATATCTGTGTCCTGTGGGAATCAAACCCACGACCTCGTGATCAGCAGTTTGACACTTGGATCACTAGACCATAATAATTATAATAAAATTGAGTAATTTATATGTAAAAAGAATTTTATAAATAAATACGTTGTTAACATTAAAACTACTAATCATTTTATTGCTTTCCAAATGTTTTGGCATTTGTTTCAAACTATACAAATGTGAAAAAAAAAATTGTCTTTATAACTTTAATCCATATTATCATCGATAATACCTTGATATCTAAATGGTAACATCCCTAACAGGATATTTTAATAAATTTAATTCGTATGTTTGCAATTCCAAGCTAGGTGGTGTTACTAATGCTCGAGATCAAAGTGTTGTATGAAGATGTTCCCAATAGCCGCTCTAATTTTGGTACATTATGCTAGATGGCGTCACAGAGAAGTGGAATCACAGTTTTTCTATGACATTTCTTCGCACAGCCTCTCTATAGTATCTATCTTAAATCTCTTTGGTTACGCATTTACTCCACAAGCACACTTCAGTGGGAACAAAATCGGTTTAAGCTAGCTTCATAGTCTATTCAAACTCCGAACTACGCTAGGCTAGCTCAAGGTCATAATTACCACCGACTTACGGTCAAATGTACCTACTAATACTATTCACGAGTACAAACGTTCTATCAGCTAATTAATGCGAAAATAATAATTACGAAAAGACAGTACTGTCTCAAAATATCAAAATCCTTTACCTTAGCGAATAGAAACATGATTTTTTAATATTAAATTATTCTAAAAAGTAATACAATTATTTCCCTTGTATTCAATGTCAAAAGAAAATCAATAACAATGACAGAAAAAAAGAAAAACGTCGTCGTGGGCGTCATTTGTGTGTCAGAAATGTTATTCGTTTGTATTCGTACCAGTATTTAAGCTAAGAAAAATAAAAACTTTTTGATTAACAAACATAATTAAAACCTTTTTTCAGGAAATTGTTCAACGCTACGAAACAGCATGACTGAGAAAAAGCACGCAAAATCATTAATTTATAATATAATGTAGGAAGTGTTGTAATATTACTTATTCTTAAAATTGTATTGTGATAATATGGACTGTAATACTGTCTCAAATAAAATATTTATTTATTTATAAAAATATGTCGCCGGGTAATTGCAAACACCGCCAGTTTATACGCAATCTCGTAAGATTGTGAACTGGCGAAAAGTTGTAATCACACTCATTTCGTTTTGTCACTTTTATGGCGGATTTTCTGTGTAAAATAAAGTATTGTAATAATATTTATAGAAATAAAAATATGGACATACTAAACTTATAAGACTTGTTTAACATGAATATTATTATCAATAATGACATGTATAATGATTTATGTACCTATTATATGGCATATGTTTATATCTGTGTACCTGTTACTGTCAGAGCGAGCGCGAAGTGCGAGCGAAGCGTCTCCGATACGTCTCCGTTTCGGCTTGGGCAAAAATGCTTTCATATGTCCGGATGTCCGACGGATAGCTGGTATCCTCTACAGGTCGCATTTCTCAACCGATTCTCGTGAATTTTTGTGAGCAGGTTCGATAATTACATGGAAAAATGGCGGAGATATGGGGGTTTGGAAACGTAAAAAAAACATATTTTCGCGTTTTTTGGGCGCGCTTTTTATTTTAATGTGATCGGTGAACATTTATTCAGTTTTAAGTTATGCAAAGACAGACTCGCGAGGTCTGCAGCTCCCAAAGCTACTAGTTTAGTATCTATGTAATGTATTTTCCTGGTGTACAATAAAGTATGTACAGTCAGCACCAAAAGTCGATGAACAGAATCAACATAACAAAACACCTGTTCACAATAAAATGCCATAAGTTATAGTCGCAACTAGGAAACAAAATAGCCTGTACACCAGAAATTTACAAAAGTCGTTAAACACGACTATTTCAAAAGTATCTGTGCACTAGTATTCCTAAAGTCGCCGTACACCATCAATCCAAATGTCGCTGAACATCATTGTATCAAAGTCACTAAACAGCTAATTTCACCTGACTAAACTAACTACTACTAAATATAGAAACTGCTGATATTGTTATTATAGAACAAAGTGTTTAGTACTGAATAAAAGTATAATTAAAAACGTAATCATTTATTTATTAATAGCACAATCAAAAATTCTAATGATATTTATAAATTATAAAAAAAAACAAATATTTTAGATATTTTAATTTAAATCTTAACGCAAAATCAAAAATTTAATTTAAAAATAATAATTAATAGCGGGTATGGCCTCCATTCGCGTCTATTACTGCCTGGAGACGTTCGCGCATACTACCTACCATATTTTGGCCCCTAAATCTCTCCCAAGTTTCTGTTGCATGAGCTATTATATTTTGTCGGGTGCGGAGTGTATCGGGATCCCATGCTTGCACCATAAGACCCCACAAATAAATAAATTACATTTGGTTAGTGTAACAAGTGGAAATAACACAATTAAAATTTCAAACTTGCGCATGCATTTTTAAAATACAACATTTCTTTTTCGTTCGACGGTAGGTACATCTTTAAAAAAAAAAAAAAAAAGGTACATCTATGTTTATTATACTAACAATATAAATATTAATCTATAACTACAATAAAACAGGCTCATTTAAGGCTCCCACAGACAGACGCGACGCGACAGCGCTACACAAAGGCGCCGCTCGTCGCGCGACACGCGGTGCCTTAGTGTCGGGCGTCGCGTCGCGTCAGTGTGTACGAGCCTTTATCCATAGCAATTTTTTGCAATCGACGCCTACTCAGTTCGTTTGTTTTTTATGTTTCTTTTATTGTTTGGGCCCAGTAAGTGAATACGAGGGCGGCACTGAAAATTTCGGGAATCAAGGAAGTGACACAACATTACTATTTAAAAATGTTTTTATTGCTTTTCGAAGTATTCTCCGCGAAATTTGACACATTTTTCCATACGATGGAACCAATCATTGAAGCAACCATTCCATTCGGAAGTTGGGGTCTCCAAAATAGCCGCTTTGTAGGCGTCCACAGCTTCTTCAGGTGATGAAAATCTCTGTCCACGCAATTTATTCTTTATTTTAGGGAAATTATAGAAATCATTAGGGCTTAGGTCGGGGCTGTACGGCGGATGGTCTAACAATTCTATGTTTTCTTGCTCTAAAAACTCTTTTGTTCTGTGCGCGGTGTGAGAACTCGCATTGTCGTGATGGAGGATGATGCGGCGGTTGCAGTTCTCTTTACGGAGTTCAGAAACGACCTGTGGCAAACAAATGCTAGCATACCATTCTGCATTAACCGTTCTTTGTCCCTCAAGAGGAAAAATCGTAACATGGCCGGTTTTGGAGACAAACGTGGCCACCATTTTTTTTGCAATACTCCGTGAACGAACAATTTTTGTTGGCTTTAACTCATTTTCGAACACCCAAACTCGTGACTGGTTTTTGTTTCGGGTTCGTACGCGTATATCCAGGATTCTTCATCTGATACGATGTTGTATACAGCATTTGAGGATCCTGCGTGGAATCTTTCGAGAGTTCTGACGCACCAAGAAACGCGAGCCACTTTTTGCTCTTCACAGAGCGAATGCGGTATCCATCGGGAAAACAACTTTTTTACACCTAATTGTTCATGCAAGATTATTTGTATTTGACTCATGCCAATGTCTAAAGTTGCCTGAATTTCGCGGTATGTCACATGTCGATCTTCCTCAATCAGCTTACGCACAGCATCAACGTTTTCTTGGGTGACTGCAGTTTTTGGACGACCTTGACGGGGATCATCACTGAGCTTGGTACACGTCCACGTTGAAATTCAGCAAACCAGCGATAAATTTGGTTTTGGATGGGGCTTCATCACCAAATGCAGAAATCATCCGGTCAACACACAGTTTTTGTGTTAAACCACTTCGAAAGACATGATAAATCATCGCTCTTGAATTTTCTCGAGTCAATTCCATTTTCTCAACGACTAAACAAGTTTGACAAAACCTTGTGACAAGACCGAGAATCTTTTTTTAAATAAATAAATGGTATTCGATTTTAAAACGAAGGAGTTTTCAATTAAAAAGATTTTAATATGACAGGAACAGTGGAAATATTCCATTCCCGATACTTTTAGTTCAGCCCTCGTACAATGGAGGCTATCGTTTTTGTGCTCACCAGTTGGCGCCACTGTCGAGTAAGGTCCTCTTGCAGTACTTTTATTTGATGTTTTGGATATGTTTAAGTACCCTTATATTCATAGTATGTTTATTTTATTACATTTTAAAACTTCTAATGAATATTTAGATTATAATGTTCCTAAAATTGGCAAGCATGAAGCAGACAAATCTTATTTTTCCTTTAAGTGCTACCAAATTAGATCCTAACTTTTTACTTAAAATCTTAAGCCATAATTAATCAAGAATGGCACAACCATTACAGCTATTATAAATCATTCGTTAAAATCCGTGATAAAAAATCCCGCAAACAGTGAACGCTCAGTACATATTTTGACATCTAGAGACCTTACTCTACTCTATAGCGCCTCTAGCGGCGAACTCAAACGCGATAGCCCTCATTACATCCAGTTAACTGATATTTTATTGTAGGTAGGTATTTAAAACGCGTAGTTAATAGTTATACCAATTGCCCTAACCATGGTTTAACTTACAGAATCAAAATAAGTAATTATTCCATAACAACTGAATTAATTCTGAATCGCCATATCAATGACAATTCAGAATTAATTCAGTTGTTCGGATGTTGTACAGCTGTGGTTGTTGTTGTGGTTTGTAATTTAAATTTAAAGTTTAATTTAAAGTTAATGAAACGAAGTTCCTTATCGCACGTCTTTGCACACTTAAAAATGTGTAACATTTTGACCGTCACGACACTTTTGCTAATATGTGTTTTGTTTTTATTTAATTACTCTCAAACGTTGATAGTTTATTTCATTGTGCCTGTTATTTAATACGGAACATACAGCAAAAGGAACTTCGTTCCAACCGGGTAGCCCACGACCACGACACCTCTTGACTTTTTACAATGTTTTCTGGGTTCGGTCAGCAATATTGAGTTCCAAACTACTGCCGCTAGATGGCACTGCCATCGCGCATCCCTTCGAGAATGTAAATTTTAATTAACTTTTTACGTTAAGTTAAAGTGCTGCGATATTGTCTAAATAATGAACCACGCTTCGGATAAGTAAACCTCATAATATAGAAATAAAAAGAAGCACCTATTAATAGTACCTGCAAGAAAGCAATTTAAAAAATTCTGACTTTCTTAAATGCGCAATAAAAATGCACATCAAGTTATAAAACCTATTATTAAGATATTTGGGTTAACTAAAAACCTGTATTGGACCAGGGGTCAAACTTCATGAATAACTTAGTATGGTCGCCATAACAGTTCTGTAGGAAAAAGCACTCCATTTTTTTTGACTTTTCGTTTTTATTTTACCTAAACAGTTGACAAAAATAATGTTTTCAAGATCTTTAATTTACTATTACCTCAAATTATATATTAATAAAACGATTTCTACTAGACATAAAAATCGAAAAGAAAGTTCAACGTTTCTTAAGACGATATTAACCTAAGTACTGCAAATTAGCGCAGCTGACACCCTCCCTATGCCCATGACGACCACCAATCGATACCAACCAAAGTAAGATACCGAAAGAGATTCAAGAAAAGTAATTCTTACTGCTACAGTCTGCAACTGTTCAAAAGTAACCAAATAGCGGTCAATAATGACAAAATCATCAATGTATGGTACAAAAACTTCTTCTAGTAAACAACAATTACAATTAACGATCGGGAAGTTTACCCTCAAAGTAACATGACGTCACTCATTGAGGGATCAACGACAGACAGGGCGCGGCAAGCCTACTGTTCACGCCTGCGCACACCGATGTATGAGTAACCCGACGCAGCCAAACTGAACCATTTTGTGAAATTTATCCCTTCTGCTCAAACATGTTAGAATAATCTTTTCGCGAATTTTACTAAAATAAATTAAATTAAATTTGTAATTATTTAAATAAATATAACCCGCAAAAAGTGTTGCAAAAGTGCTAGTTTTAATTTGGAAGTTGTAGTAGCGTTACCGGACAGCGGAACAACGACACTGTGCGCCAGTCACTACGGTAGTACAACCGAGGCCACGCATCCGAGCGTTATTCTAAAAATAGAGCAAACTTTTATTTTTTTGAATTCGCTGTAAAGTCGAACTTTATTTTGAAATAAAAAAATATTTTTGCACAAAGTTACAAACAGTGAAATAACAGTTTGAAAAATGTTTGATATTGCGGAAATTTGTTTAAGTGTTAGCTGATCGTCTACCGTTGTAGTGCAAGTGTTTTTTTGTGAGTGTAGTGAAAAGTCAAGACGTGCCTTATTAAGAAGTGTGAAATCAATTTAAAGTTACCGCCATAAGTTTAATTTGGTGATAACTATCGCATTGCAAGGGTGAGTGACTAGCGTTTTAAACAATTATGGTTTTAAATAAAATTACTACATTCTATTATTCGAAACCTAAATATATATAAAAAATGTGTATATAAATTAGTTGTCAATATTATTTTACAATACTTTTAAAATTTCTACTACCACTCTTAAAATTTTTGCATATTTTTTTAACGTAGTTTACTTTTTTATATAATATTGGAAGTGCATACATGCTACTAGATCGGCCAAATACCTCCCCATTTCGAAGAAAAGGTCGATATCGTTGGCGTATTAAGGATGTGTTTTACCAACAGAGCGTCCAATAAGAGTGGAAATTCTAAATATTTTTCTATAATGGAATTTATGCACTTAAAATTACGATCGTCAATAATATAGTTTGTTTGACTGTACACGTTATTACGGATGATAGAGTTGTCGAACGATACTATTTGATGAGATCGCCAAGCGTTCAGAATTATGAAACAATGGACTCATTGTTTAAATAATAATATGTTTTATCATATTTTGAGGGTTTAATTTTAGTTCGATATTTATTTGTTTTCAACGTACACATACTTCAGTCGCCAGATATTATTTTGGGACTTCAGACGTCGGTGTTAATTTTGGTAGAAATCGTTAGAAGGCTAGCTTTTGGGGTCTGCAATGACTGACTAGATTATTTACTGTCAAATTAGGGGTACATTTTTGTAGTGTTTGGCCCCGTATTCCATAATGCATATTTATTATTAAATACATAATCATAACAGGTTTTATTTTTAAATGATAAAAATAAATTTATTTTATCCATGCCCATAAATGCATTCTCTTTGTACCTACTTCCATTATTATGGACCTTTGTTTTAAAATACTTGGCCTCAATTCCTACGAGATAAAATTCAAGCATACGTCACATATTTTGGCAACCATATTGGTGGAGATAATTACGTAACTATACTGCGGATATTTTCGCAGTAGTCGCCTATGTACAAATAATTCAAGACTGGTCTATGCGGATTGCGGTAGAAACTAACACTTGACTAACGAATGTATTTTGAAAACTGTCGAATATTGTAATGCTCTTGTCTGATTTTACTTCGTTTTCTTTTGTATAGTTTGGGCATTACCTTTTATGACATCAACTGTTTTATAAAACAGAACTTCTTAATAAGATGTATTGCTAAAGAACCCAATTTTGACTCCAATTGTTACGTTTGTCTAATAAAGGCAACCACTCACTATACACTCGCACGCATGTCATGGGTGACCGAAATTAATAGTAATAATATGGCAAAATACCAAACCCACACGGTGTTAGTAACGCTAACAGAGTGTGTTGTATTTTGTGGAAGCCACAATGATGCATCAATCAAATGCATATACGCCATTCACCCTAATCTGATCACTGACTTTCGACAATTTTGCCGCTAAGGGCCAGTTGTTTGATCAGTAGTCAAACATACTAATAGTTAAAATGCGTTAGTTAAACTAACAATTTGTTAAAAATGACAGAAATGTGTTGTTTGAGAAGTGGTTAAGCTAACTATTGTTAAAAAATATGACAATTTGCTTATAAAAGTTAACCATGCGCAGACAGAGTAGTTAAACTTTGACAGCTGTTGACTACTGCCAAGTGACTAAGGGCGCGTTGTTTGATTAGTAGTCAAACATACTAATAGTTAAAATGCGTTAGTTAAAGTTAAAGCTAATTTTATTTGTCAAAACATGCGTATACATGATAATTGTGTGGATGATGGATGGACGCAGGATGTGTCAATATTAATATTTGGTACGTACATGTTTTACCTGTAAAGCGTACAAATTTATAAAATGTACAAAAAAACAAAACATAACTAAATTACAAAATAAAAACTAAATTACTAAAGGCACTTCAATCATAGTCATAAATAATACACATTGATAAGTCAGTAATATAAATTAATCATAAAATGTCACAAAAATTAAGGAATAATAAAAAAATCTTAAAAAACTAACAATTTGTTAAAAATGACAGAAGTGTGTTGTTTGACAAACGGTTAAGCTAACTACAGTTAAAAAAAATACGATTTGCTATACAAGTTAACCATGCGCTGACAGAGTAGTTAAACTATGACAGCTATTGACTATTGTCAAGTGACTAAGGGCGCGTTGTTTGATCAGTAGTCAAACATACTAATAGTTAAAATGCGTTAGTTAAAGATTAAGATAATTTTATTTGTCAAAACATGCGTATACATGCTAATTAAGCATGCAGGATGTGTCAATACTAATATTTGGTACGTACATGTTTCACCTGTAAAGCGTACAAATTTATAAAATGTACAAAAAAGCATAACTAAATTACAAAATAAAAACTAAATTACTAAAGGCACTTCAATCATAATCATAAATAATACACATTGATAAGTCAGTAATATAAATTAATCATAAAATGTCACAAAAATCAAGGAATAATAAAAAAATTCTTAGTTAAACTAACAATTTGTTAAAAATTACAGAAGTATGGTGTTTGACAAATGCAGCATGACAAATGCATGGCTAACTACAGTTAAAAAAAATACGATTTACTATAAAAGTTAACCATGCGCTAACAGAGTAGTTAAACTTTGACAGCTATTGACTATTGTCAAGTGACTAAGGGCGCGTTGTTTGATCAGTAGTCAAACATACTAATAGTTAAAATGCGTTAGTTAAACCAACAATTTGTTAAAAATTACAGAAGTGTGTTGTTTGACAAATGGTTAAGCCAACTATAGTTTTAAAAAAATGACATTTTGCTGTAAAAGTTAACCATGCGCAGACAGAGTAGCTAAACTTTGACAGCTATTGACTATTGTCAAGTGACTAATTGATGAATTGACTAATGGTCATTTTTAACTTTGTATCAAACAACGGGCCCTTATTGTTAAATTGACTATTGGTCATGTTTAACTATGTATCAAACAACAGGCCCTTAGCCCTTTAACGGGCAGTACTAAGTACGTAGATTTTTTGTGTTGACGTAGTTAGAGGCCCCCTACAAAACATTTCTGAACAATTCCTCCCCCTAGATATCCCTATTTACTTTTATGATGGGTGGCAATATATTTGTTTTGTAATTTTTATTTACGTAGATTAAAAATATTATTCTGCCAAATCGATTACGCGCCAGATTCAAAATACCGCTGTGGTAAATATTTTGCCAACGCTCGTGAAAGGGTTAGGTTCACAAATTAGCGCATCTGAAAAAATCCTAATTGACTTTATGTAGACCATAAACTATAAGCAGAACGCTGCCACCATGACTTTTATTATTTACTTATTTTAATAAAGCTCTAACTAAACGATTATTACCCAAATTAGCACACTACGTGATGAAAAAAAAAAGTTTATTGCAATTACATAAAATGCTTTTACACACATGAGTTGGAGATCACCTTTTAAGCAAGAGGATGCTTGTATTGGGTGAATCCGCCCCTCCACTTAACATTATAACGGTTATACGATTGTAAAACAAAAACAAATAATGACTTACATTCCGAATTAATCTCACGTAATTATTTGGCTCGCACTAATATAGTCAAAATAATTTTATAATTATTTTTTTTATTTCGTTTAATCTGAACAAAATATTTGATTTTGTTACGTGCAGTGAGATCACACCTTAAATAAGTTGAATAGTGCACACTATGCAAGTACAGGAAAAAGTTCAACAGAAGGATCAACTTGGACAAATAGTTAACTGTGCCGACAACTAACAACATCTACTTATTTTTAACCGATTTCAAAGAAGGAGGTTCTGTGGTCATCTGTATATACAGGGTGGATTTTTGAGATGGGGCAGCAAGTACAGCTACCTTAACCGTTGTAGCTACAGGAACACGGTCTTAGGAGACTTTCCTTAACTTTTTGAGGAATTTTGATTTGCATTCACAGATTTAAAAAAAAAGCAGTCAGCAGGAAAATGGGCAATTCTCACAAAAACCTTTTTTTTTTTTGCGAATCGATCATGTCACATATAAGAATCAAAAACCTCTATTTGACCAACTGAGGTTTGAGTACTAGAAAAGTCAGAAATCGCAAAAAACTTTACCCATACATTTCGTAGGAAATGGTAGGTAGGTAAGTACGACTTCTAAAAAGTTAATACGTTTTTAACATATAAACAAACCTAATTATATATTAACAAAATACATGTCTGTATTGTAAGTAGATTCCTCTATTTTCGACTTCGCCTCAACGTCACTCGAAATGTAGTTTACAAAAATAGCATTCAGTCGAGCTTTTGACATCTCTTGCTAGGTAGGTAGGTAGCTACACAGGGTTACTTATAATTTTACGTATTCCTTTCAGGATGTGATAGTGTGACCTATTTGTAATAATCAGGCACCCCATAAAGCCTAGGCGAAAATTCATGGGATTCCAGAAAACCCAATGATCATGTATTTTTGAAAAATTCCCATACTTCGGCACTAAATATCACTTTTCTCTAAACTCTCAGATCAAATGGCCTTTGTTGCAATTCCATTGGGTACCTAATACTTTAACAAACCATTCCATGTAACCACATTTTCTAAAACATCAAACCGTTTAAAGTAAAAGTACGAAGTTTACTAACCATTTTCAAAAATCATCTACGTACACACGCTTACATATCAAGGTATATATTTCCAGTATAAGATAAACTCTCACTGTACGGAAGTTCTATACAATGCGAGATCAGCTTATACTAGAAATGTATAGCTTGATATGTAGTTATACATGAACTTTAACAACAGTTATCTCAATTTTTTTGTATGAGATTAAGCGTATAAATTACGGGGAAGACATTTTCATTTAATCAGGTATCTAACGTGGTACAAAATATTTAAAAAAAATATTTAGCGGTGCTCATGAACCAGTCGAAAATGCTGGCAAAGGTAGAATTTGCAAATTATTGAAGTATTAAGAAATCGAGTGATAATTGAATGAATTAACTGGTTTATGTCAACCCACTACCTTCTGACCACTCAGTGACCCTTCTTGCGTTAGGTTTCCAGTTCGATGCGTCCAGGATGCAAGTTGAGAAGCTGCTTTCGAGTGGTTAGTATTATTCGGTTTGTACCACATCATTAAATACGTCCATACATTCCTGATACACGCTGTATAAAATAAAACATAGAAACCAAATTACGAAATAAATAGCATAAAACTAATTGATGAAGTTAGCAATGCGTACCTACAATACGAAAATATTTGCAAAAATCATTGCGTTTTGATCGTAGCAGGCATTCGGGTTTCATTGCACAGTGGTCCTTCGGGCCTGGATTCCACGAATTTAGGAGCAACGCCCTTGGTGTGAGACTGTGAAAGCGTTGTTCCGGACGGACCTAGGAAATAGTAATAATAGTAGTAAGAGTATTCTCAGATAAATTGAAGAGTATTGCACTCGTTGACCTCGGTACAAGTTTGATTTTTTACAATAAAAGTATCCTTATTTTTCTCTAAGTAGGAAGACGTGAGTGAGTGAGAGTGGATTGTTATATTATTTTCACAAATCTTTTTCCCTAAACACTGTCTGTAAGCAGTATGTATTTTCGATATCGAATTTTTAGGTTCTAGGATATGCCGGTTTCCTCACGTTTTCCTTCACCGTTTTGAGAGCAGTGGTGACGAAATAATTTACACAAAGTAAAGCGCCTTTCTGAGTTCGAACCGACGACCTACAACTCGTGAGTCGCGGCCGGCACCACTGGGCCACCACTGCTCAGCATACATGCATGCCGTTCCGTTACTCGTTTCTTACGAGCGTTTTATTATTAATAATAATGATCGTTAATTTATAAAAGGGGCACACATTTACAATAATTAACTTAACAATTAAAATAGAGCAGTTCTTATTTAGCACTAGGAACTAGGTTAAAATTGTGCTTCAGGCTAGGAACTGCTTATATACTTAATGTAATAAATTAAAATGAATATAACGTAAAAATCGGTCAAGTATGTGTTAGACCACGCAAAATGAGGGGTTCCGTAGTTGCGATGAATTTATCCCAAGAACAAGCTTAACTGGGAATTTTGAGAACATTTTTTTTTTCAACTATTGTAGTTGAAAAAAGAATTCTCCCATACGTTCCAACTGCAAATGTAAGTTGGTCGACAATTACTGGTTAACTTGTAAACTCTAATTAGCTGTGGTAGTTTTCCTTTTAACTTATTTATATAAACTACTACCGTGATTTTTTTCACATATCCAGAAACAACCCGTTAGCTGGCAGAGGGGCACACTTGGCTATAACAAAATTTAGCACTTTAAAGCTTAATATTTCACAAACGGGTCCCTTAATCGAAAAATCTTTTTTCACAAACCCACAATATTTTAAAAAACCTATCCGACATCCCACATCATGGGTTAGACGAGAAAAAATAAAACATCCACTTTATGAGAGTAGAGGATCGAGGTACGCAAATTTATTTTTGTTTTAGGATTTTATTTTACCACTTTGTCGGCGTGACTAATACTTATAATTCCATGCCAAATTACCGTTTTCTAGTCGTAAGAGTCTCTGAGCTAAGCTGCAGACAGTCAGGCGGACGGACATGGCGAAATGAAAAGGGTTCCCTGTTGACTACAGAACCCTAAAAACGAAATTAAAACTTAGGTAAATTAAAGTAAAATAGCATGCTGTTAGTTCAATTTGCAGACAACAAATAGATACACAGAATTACTTATCCAGTGTTTATCATTTGAAATTAAAAGAATAAAATGTACCTAGGTATTCTATTATGAAAAATAAATGGCTAAAACCTTAAACCCGAAAAATTTAACATATAGGTGCAAATAATGTAATCATAACACAAATTGGTAATGATAACGTCTAGAGAGGATTTAAAAAAAAAAACACTGTTTTGAGATAACCATATCTACTTACAACCAAATTTTCAGCAATAATAGTAAAAAGATACCTGTAGCAAAAATACTCTAGGTAGTGTCTAACGAGACAAAAAAAAAAGGAATACGTTATGCGCTAAGGTAACCCGCGAATTTCAAATTTACTTACGTTCTTTGCTATTAGCAGGGCAGTGTCAGGTTGTACCTTGATTAAAATATGATTCGCGGCCGTAATAAATATGGTTTTACATAATTATAATCATTGAAATCAGCAATACAACTCCTTAAGTTAGAATTGGCCGCAAATGTCAAGATTTCATGAAGTAGTCCTTCAATATGGTAATACGAAACTTATCGAGATGTATTGATGATTTTTGTGATTATAATTCTATAAATTCATATTTGTTACGGCCGCGAATTATATTTAGATCAACATATAACCAGATACTGACCTGCAAATTGCAAAAAACGTAAGTAAATTTGAATTTCGCGGGCTACCCTGGCGCTTCCCCCTTAAGTCGCAAGTTGGCTAGTCGGGTATAAAAGCCATTTCCACAATAACATCACATAACATCATACGTGTATTCTCCAAAGGATTAGGCAGAGGTGTACCTATAGTACACCCACACTTCGCCAGTTATGTTTAAGTCCCATGTAGTTAATAGGGGCGAGCCTAAAGCCATTAAGCAGACATTAATCACCGAATCCGAGCTGCTACTGAGAAAAGTCTGATGGAAAAACCCAATAACAATTTACCCGACCCGGGAATCGAACCCCGGACCTCATGCTCAGGAGTAGTGGTAGCGACCACTCCCCAGCGACCACTTAAGTGGCGCAAAATAATAATTAATCCGTTTTGAAATCTAATCACCGACTGACCTAATTTAGTTTTTATATATTACTAGCTTTTCGCCGCGGCTTCGCTCGCATTGATTTAGAATTTGACAATCAATTCGGGTTGTTCGGGGAATTATAGTTAGGAGGGTGAAAAACCGGTCAATCGACACGCTAGACTCGCAAAATGTATTAGGTAATTAAATAAAAAATAAACTCTTATCACACTAATAAAGTTTCTCTAATAATTCAATCATGGTTCGAAAGGCACGTGGCGCCATCTATTATCATAAGAACGTTATTGTTGTTTTCCTCGGGAACAGTACTTTTTCTCGGTATGAAAGGTACTCTATGTACGTTTCTATACACCTGAGAGCGTATATGCAAAATTTCAGGATGATCGGTTCAGTGGTTTATGCGTGAAAAGGTAACAAACAAACAAACTAACTTACTTTCGCATTTATAATATTAGTTAGGAAGTTAGGATTAGGATTAGGATTATTTATTTTTGAGTGATATGTTGACGTGTAAAACTGTGTCTCTAGACTAATTTACAGAAATAAAATATAATTTATCGATGTGCCACTCCCACGGCTTCAAACGTCAGCCTCGCTGGAACACCGGTAATTGAATTAGAGTTAAGCGTTTGACATCGCATAAAAATTCTAAGACGTGAAGCAATAGTAAATACAAAATATATTGCATTCTTGTATATTAATTAGCCTACATTTTCTTTAATACATACATACATAAAATCACATCTGTATCTCCCGAAGGGTTAGACTGAGTGGTACCGATTGTACACCCACATTTCGCCAGTTATGTTTAAGTCCCATGTAATAGGGGGCGAGCCTATTGCCATCAACCGGGTATAAATCCAGTTTCCGGGCTGCTACTGAGAAATTCCAGATGGAAAAACACAATAACACTTAAGCCAACCCAGGAATCGAACTTAGAACCTCGTGCTCTGTAGTGGTTCTTGCTACCAGTAGACCAACGACGCTATAATATTGTGTCTATCTATAGTTTATTATCTTGATATTATCTTAACCCAGTTGGAACACAGCTGAACATAGGCGTGGTCTCCCTAAACATCACCACAAAAACCGGTACAACGCTACCCGTATCCAACGCAACGGGTTCCCGAAAAAGTACCGAGTTCTAGAAAGAGTTACGACCGCGTCACGAAAAGCCAAACAGAAGCAGGACAACGCCGACGCGGGGCGGCGGCGAGGACGTGTCGCGGGTTCGATTCCCGCACGGAACAAATATTTGTATGACCTACAAGTAGTTGTTCTGGGTCTGGCTGTTTGTGTATGTGAGTTTAAATGTTTGTAAACGCACCCACAATACAGGAGAAATTCCAAGTGTGGGGAAATGTTTAAAAAAAAAAAAACTAAAAAATACTTCAGTGTTACGTCACAGTTACATAAAAAAATCAAAAATAAACTTTCAAACCACGTTTTCATGCAGTCTATATGAAATAGAAAATGCAATGCCAAGACGCCAGCACACGTAAATTTCAGCTAATACACTCGAGAGCAATGAATCCGGGTCACTTAAAGAATGTTAAAAATGTCGGAAACTAAAAATGATAGGTTAATGCAATAAATTGTATTTAATAGACAATGTAATACTCCTTAAATGAAAGTAAAAAAAATATGAGTCACCATACATTTTATTAACACAAAATTACATAAAGAAAAAAACTGCTGATCTCTCCTTAAAACAAAAATAGGAAACATGAAATTTTTGAACTTTATTACGATTTTCTTGAATTTTAATACTTCGTATTGCCTCCTCGTGCTTCCATTACTGCGTTTACGCGGTTTGGCATGCTGTACACCAAGTTCCTTATACGATTTTGGGGAATATTCTCCCATTCCTCTGTGAGAGCAATTTTGAGGTCACGAAGCGTGATTGGGGGAGGGTTTCGTTGTTTTACGCATCTGCCTAGCTCGTCCCAAGCATGCTCGATCGGGTTGATATCCGGGCTGCGCGCTGGCCACTCCATACGAGTAATGTTCATCTCTTGAAGGTAGTCATTCACAATTCTACCTGTATGAGGTCGGGCATTGTCATGCATAAATATAGCATCCTCACCTAAATTGACCATAAATGGACCAACGTGATCATTGAGGATTTCTTCCACATATCTTACGCTAGTTAAAGAGCCGTTTTCTATGATCACCAGCTCTGTGCGACTTTCAGAAGAAATTCCGGCCCACACAAGTACAGACCCACCACCGTAGGCTACTTTTTCTTCGATGCATGCTTGCTTGAATCTTTCCCCTGGTCTTCGATACACTCTGTGTCTTCCATCGTGCTTGTAGAGCATAAATTTTGATTCGTCGGAGAACATAACTTTTGACCAATCTTCAATACTCCAATTTACGTGGCTCTGGGCATATCTTAGTCTTGAAATACGATGCCCACGCTCCAGTTTAGGGCCGTTTGCAGGTCTAAGGGGTTTTAAGTTAGATTCAGCAAGCCGACGTCTTACTGTCCATGCACTTGGGTTACTTCCTCCGAGGCGTCGAAACTGATTTGTGAGTTCAGTTCCTGTGAGAAAGCGATTTCGAAGCATGGTGTTCACCAAGTATCGGTCTTCTCGTGCTGTGGTACACCTGGTTCTGCCCGTTCCTGGTCTGCGTAGGTTAGAACCAGTTTCTTCGTAACGTCGGAGAACTCTTTGTACTGTTGACAGCGACACACCGACAGTCCTGGCTGTATCGCGCTGACTCCGGCCGGTTTCCAGCATTGTAAGTATTCTGGTGCATTCTTCAGGCGTAAGCGACATAATTTCAGCTTGAATAATGAATATAGAGCACTATCAACATGGTTTATGTACCCACATAAATGACAGATTACAAACAAAAGCAAAACCAAATGCTGTAATTTCGTAGTTCCATCTTCGAAAGTGGCCCTTTTTCAAATTTGATTTTTTTATGATATAACTTTACAATAACTAAGAAGTTTTAATACCTTCATTTAAGGAGTATTACATTGTCTATTAAATACAATTTATTGCATTAACCTAGCATTTTTAGCTTCCGAGATTTTTAGGATTCTTTAAGTGACCCGGATTCATTGCTCTCGAGTGTATTTGCAATATTCTGATTGAAATGCAGGAGCTTTCTGCCCCTTTTCACAAGTTGCGGTACCCGGCGATGGCAATCCGGTAGCTTCAGCGTGTGAAAAGGGCCTAGCCTAGCCCCGGATTGCTCCGCCATACAATAAGTCATTGTTGAGAACTGTATGTATACAGACGAAGTTTAAGATAACTTTATTCTCATAAGAATATAATAATTCACTTCATAAGTCAATAAAGAAAGAGAGAAAAAAAGAACAAAAAGCGAAAAAAAAAAAACAATTATAAAACTATAAAAAAGAGAAAGAAAAAAATTATAAAGAGTATTCTATTCTATTCTATTCAATATTGTTGGGTGTTTTACAAAAAACAATTATTATTTTGTGGGTAGATAAAAACTGAAGTATTTGGTAGTTTATTATATAATTTGGATCTTTCATACATGATACTTTTTTTCCGTAGTTTGTGCAGGTCGGGTAGTTGTAACAAGTCTTGTTTACGTCTCAATTTCGTTTTGTGTATTTTTTTCTTTTCGTTTGTGTGTATATTTTTCGTATCAGTATGCATGTATTACAAATGTAAGTATATTTTTGTAATGATCATTAATTTCGTATCTTTGTAAAGTATTAGGCGAAGCGCGCACTACGATGTTTATCGTTGCGATTTTTAAACTGCGAAATAAAATCGCAAACGAAAACTTTTTTCAAGCGAATTCTCTAGCGGTTTTTAACCGCAGTGCGCGGACTCTAGTTTATTGGTATGGTTCACAGATTTGCGATTATTATCCACTATGATTAAAATTCGTAGTGTGCGCTTAAGTTTACTCTTGAATTGAGATAATCATAATTAAATAACGTTTTAAGTACTACATTTAATTCGTGCAGTTTGTAGTAGATTGCTGTTTTTTTTGCGGCGGAACCCCATTTTTCTACTATGTAGTCAATGTGTGGCTTTACGAGTGAGAAATAGATTAAATATCGAATTTGGTGGTAAGCAGCGAACGATACTTCGAAGGGTACCCGTGAGTGATTGTAGTTTTAATTGAATTTTTTTAATATTTGGTAGCCACGTCAATTTACGTCATGGTTATGCCAATTAGGTGAAAAACCACCGGATAGATTTTGTTGGTCAGTTTGTAGGCTATGAATTATCCTATTATTTGCTATGGAGGATGAGCAATATTGCAATTTGTTCGTATTCTTCAATAGTTTACCGCAAATTGTGAAAAGACGAGCCAAAATATTGCAGATGATTACAAATTTAAAATAAATAAAATCATTTTATTGGGACAACTAAAAAGACCCATAAATTGTTAGTAACAGGTTTGCACTTAACACACTATTGTTAGTAACTTAAACTAAAGACGAATTAATGAGAAGATCACCCATAAACTAGACACAATGAAAAATAGAAACTAGGGTATAAGTCTTCTCACAAATTGCCTTATTATGGCGGAGGAAGTGTCTGCCGCAACAGCCTTCAGGATGATATTATCACTCTCTTAATCTGCTTAGGAGTGCGGCCCTTTTTTTGCGGATAATAGCATGAAATATATCGGTATGGGTTACCGTGAACATTTCTGATGCACTGCAAAATCGACGCAGTCGTAACAGCATCCCAAAACATTGTTGTATCGGACGCGTAGAACATCCAGCGACCTTTTCGAGTAGTTGACCAAAAACTCTGACAATAAGATTTAAAAAGCGAAATCTTTACTTGGTCAGTACACCAAGCAAATTTTCGTGCCAACATATTACCCGTGACCGCCAGAGCCCTACTCACCCTCTCAATGTCACGATGGTCACGGAAGTCATCGGTAAGAAAATGCCCAAATATATAAACTAAGTAACACTACGTATTGGCGTACCGTTTATGGCAAGTTCGAGTATACTTTCCCGGCACCTACAAGCGAGCCCAAAAACCATGTTTTATTTATTTATTTAAACTTCTCGCACACAATAACATACAAAGGCGGACTTAATGCATTCTCTACCAGTCAACCAAGGGTGGTGTAGAGATGAGATGGCAGGTGCTCTGTTTAACAAGCGTTAGTAATAATAACAAATATTAAAAAGATAACATAATTAATTATAAATAAAATAGGTATACAAGTACCTAAATAGGTTATAAACTTATAATACACATACATACATATTTACTATAATATAAACCTACACATTTCACCTTCACATTTTTTGACATTATAGACCAGTCCATGTGCAGCAGCGTAGGTCTCACATACATTCAGCAACTCCACGATCGCCCCTGGTGAAGGAGCCAGCAGCACCATGTCATCCGCATATCTGATGTTGCAACTAACAACCATTTACCCTACATCCAACACGCATGCTGCTGAGCTCGGCAATGAGGTCATTAACATATAGATTGAAGAGGCAGGGAGACGACAAACCACCCTGCCTCACCCCGCACTCCAACCTATAAGATTCCGAGAGCGCATTACACCATTTACCACGGTTAATCTGGCTACGATACTAAAACTGCAATACACTGCAGCAGTTCCTCCGGTATACACGTACTCCTTAATTAACTCCAAAGCACGTCATAAGAAACGAGATCGAAAACCTTGGAGAGATCAAGGAAGCAGGCATGTATAAATCTAAGGCCTGAGTTTTCAATGTTCTGATAACCTTTTACCGTGTGAATGAATTGAGTGGAAACCGGGTAAATGTGAAAAATTTGAAAAAGACATTTTCATTTAAGTGATATACCGGTGGCGTGTATAATATTTATCGTGTAATCAGCAAAGCCTAAAAGGTAAGTGTGGTTAACTATTTAATTTATTAAAAAACAAAATAAAAAGAAAAACCTTTGTGTCAGAAAAAGTGAAAAATAATTAATTTCGAACTTTTGTGGCAAAAAATCTAACAAAATATTAAAATAAATAAGTATTAAAATATAGGTATATAAAATAAAGTTGAAAATGTTATGTCCTCTGAAAAACAAAAATATAATTGAATAAAACGTTTTTATTTATTTTTATGTAGAAAATAAAATCCACCAATTGGTGTTCCACTACTGCTACCAGGTTTTTTAGTGGAGGTCTAAAACACAGCTCGGGGTTCCTCAACAAAAAAAAAATAAAACAAAATTGGCCTACATAAAAAAATTAAACTATACTTGAAAAAAAAAGGAAGAAATGTGACAAAAAGGGGAACTCATCGAATACAAAATTCTTAATTTTTTTAAGTCAGTAAAAAGGTTTTTTTATTTAAATAACACTACATAAAATACATAAACTACTAACTAATGTTAGTAGCTTATGTATTTTATCTAAAGTAAGACAAAAAATGTTAGGAGTACTCCTAACATTTTTAAGAGAGACGTTGGGTTTTATTAGACAAACGGGGAAGTAAAAAACGTTGTATGATAAAAATTTAGTTCAATTCACATCCACTATTTTATCTCTAGGGGATATCGAACTATAATAAATATGCTCATGCAATGGAAGCAAAAATAAATAATCTAAGTGGTAGCGAGGCGGACTGCCTCTTTAACTGTTTTATTTGCGTCTGACGTACAATTAAGTATCGCGACACATGGAAGCTACTTTGAGGAATTTATATTGCTTTTCAATTAATAAAGTCATGCCAGACTGCAACTTTGATCTTGAATATCGATCAGTCTGCTCCAAACATTATTTTCGTTCAGGTTTTAGGCATAACAAAGGTCGCATTTATATTAAGAAACTCACGGCACGTTCGGTGTGAAACTACAGTAGATTCGACATGTCACGACTTTGATTCGGGTCTGCGATTTCGTTTCCAAAAGATAGTATGTATTCAAAGATGTGGATGATTCGTACCAACGATCTCAGTGCAGTGAAAAAAAATCAGGTATTTATTTCAGTAATGAGCTTCTTACGTTATGGACTACTTGTTACTTAGATATTCTATTTTCCATCATCAGCTAAACTTGAGTAGATATCCTTGCGTTGTGATTTTATTTTGGATTTATAGTGTTGATATGTATTGTCTCTTGAATCACTAACTCTTATCGCATCATGAAAGTCATCAAGTACCCTATTAAGAATTAAATGACGTCGTATTTATATACAACGATAGCTGAATGCGTCATCAAAAATCTGTAACAATTGCCTGCTTATGGTAGTTACCCCTCTCCAACAGTCTATACATACTTATTTCAAAATACAAAATTAAGGACGGCAGAAAATTCATTCATTATGCTAATGAACATCAATAAAACTAGCAAAAAATGATTTTCAAATCATAATTCAAATATACCTCATCTTAGCACAAAATGTACCTAATGTTTCCAATGAGTTGTAAGAAATTAAAACCTAGCATTCAAAACATACCCATTTAAAATGGATCTTTGTTTAAAAGTGTGTTTCAATAGTCTCGGTAGGTAGCCTATTTTTCAAAAAAGAAATTGTGATAATCACGTTTTTTCCAGTAAAACTATTTCCCCGCACATTATCACTTTTCTTTTCCAAACGTCTATAATATTAATTACATTTATTACGCTAACATTAATCAAAATGCAATTTATCAAATTTAGTGTTCAAATAAATACACCCAGATAGGAGATAGCAAGCACCTAATCAATAGTGACACGGATATGCCCTAGTTTTCACCTGTGCCACGACGCAGACGTATCCGGCTGCTGTGTACAATGACCCTTTATGCCCTGCCGATGCACTGTTGAACTCTCCCGGGCCGTAGCTCAACGACACGGGGATGAAACAGCCACTGTACCCGGCAGCGCCATCTGTGCAAACTCACCGGGCAGTTCTAGTTGTAACTTTTACTACTATTGTAGAGTCTTGCAAACTGATGAAGTCTAGTAGTTTGTTCCGTATGCAACAGGTGGCGCCGTCCGGCTTGCACCACCTCTGCAATAATTTTCAGTGAACATTACGAGATGAAGCTTTCAGTTAGTTATGAATAGATGACGCTGTTTACAAGAACGTTGAAGTATGTCCAATAGATGTCAAGGCGTGCATCTGCGTAGATTAGTTTTTAACAAAGATTTAAATCTTTGGTTTATACGTAAAGCTTCAGCCACACAAACCGAGATTGCTCGCAGCGATTTACTCGTAGCGACTCGGTTTCACATTTCGCTGCCTGTCTGCCACATACAGCCAAGACTATGCAAAACGAATAGCGCCAAAACTTTTTCGCATAATCTAATAATTCTAGGCCAAATTAACTAAAATAAACCTGTTTTTTCTTAAGGAAAGGATAAACATATGATTTGCCTACTATTAATATTAAAATAAAACCTCCAAAAATTTCCATTGAGCTGTTATTTTGATTATGTTTTGGAAATAATACACGTATGCAAAATGTCCATAGCCGTGTGAGTGTGTGGGTGTGTGTATACTTACTTATAAATGGAAATATTAGTTTATAGTAATATCAGTTACATATTTGATACATCTTGATAGCTTGGTTGAAATTGGACACCGGTGACAACAATGATTCATTAAATCTATTTAGTGACATACATAAGTATATTTACTGGCATTATTAATGTCGCATATCACGAGCCAACGCGAAAATCGGGGAGTCCGGGCAGTGGTCCAACTGCTCTGTCTAACTAGTTGGACCATGGGTCTTTACTAGGGGTAGTTGTCCAACTTTAAAAGTAGTTGGACCACAGCATCTTTTGAGAGTTCCGTGGTCCAGTTCATTTAAAAAATACATTTATTATAACGTTCATTTCACATAATTTTCAATTTGTATAATGCTCTTTTTATATAACGTTCAGTTGACCTAATTTTCATATTTACTCATTTTCAGCCAAAAACTGTAATGAATAAGTAACTATCAGGAAACATAATACTGTTATAACCTGATCTAATCCAAATGTTTCACCAACAACAAAGGGGATCTGGCGCTCGGCGGCCGCTGCCGCGGCTCGCTCGCCTTCGCGCGTTATGGTCACTGTTCTAACCTAACCTATCCGTAAACCAGTACGTACCATACACACATAAAGATGCAGTTGAGGTTATTAGAGTAGGCAAGTTATTTTTTAAATGAATTAGACCACGGAACTCTCAAAAGGTCTTTGTCAAAATATACATTTTAGCCTCTTTTATTGAACCAGATTGGAAATCCGACCTCTTCCTTGAAAAAGGTTAATTACCTTATTGAGCTTATTTGCATAAAGTACATTTAGTTCATTACACCAAAACAACTCGATAGTAAATTGTAAAAATATATACTGCACTGAGGTAATATGACAAACTAAAAATTGATGTTATAAATAAATTATAAATATAATATAATTAAATAATATAATGTAATTAAATAATATAATATAATTAAATTATAATTATTATGTTATAAACCTTGATGTTGGTAATATGACAAACTAAAAATTTCATGAGCAGAAACTCAAAAATTGAAAAATCAATATATATACAATATGTAACAAAAACCCTGTTGTTCCTTTAAGGGACGTATACATTTAACTACAAGCATAACATTGATGAAATTATAATTTAAAAAAACTAAGTATTGGCTAGTCGAGAGGTCAAAATCAAATAACTATTAAAATCGACACATTCAAAAAAATGTTTAGAGTATCTGATTTTACAAGTACATCTTTATTTCGCTAAATAGCCTACGAGCTCGGCGGCTTTCTTTGATGCGTCAGAAGATGCCGCCAATAACTACCGCGGCGCTCGGGCAACGGGTCGGTAGCACGTGCCTACCTACCCCTTTACCCCGCCACCCGCCGCCCTGCGAATTACTTCCTTAGTCTCCCGCGCAGCTTACTTCCGAATGGATGTTATTGTTGACCTACGTAGTGAGTGACTTGTGTTTTGTTTACGTAAACGTTGACCATGTCTTATTCTAACGTAGAATATTTTAATATGTTGATGTGTCTTGGGAAATGTGACTGCAATTATGCAGAAGCACGCAGACTCTACCAAGAACGTTTTCCGAGTCTACCATTACCTTCGGCGATGGCATTCCAACGTTTGCACATGCGTACGTTCAATACCGGCAGTGTGCACGGACGAGACCAACATCGAGCTGACGCAGGCAGACCGATGACTCGAGACGGTGACATCGAGGAGCAAGTCTTGGACTTGTTTGAGCACGATCCAACGCGAAGTACGCGCTCAGTGGGACACGAACTCGGAGTAAACCATATGCGCGTTTGGAGAGTACTCAAAGAAGATGGCCAGCACCCATTTCACTACCGTCGCGTCCAATCACTACTTCCCTCCGACTATGAGCCAAGACTAGAATACAGTAGATGGGTACTCGACAAGATCGAACAAGATAGTGATTTCTTGAGGTGGATACTGTTCACCGACGAGTGCTCATTTGTAAGAACAGGTGTATTCAATTCGCACAATGAGCACGTGTGGTCGATCACAAACCCGCATGCTATTAAACCAAGTCACTTTCAGCATCGGTGGAGGATTAATGTTTGGGCTGGAATTATTGGTGACAAAATTATTGGACCTTGTTTTTTAGACCAAACAATGAGCGGCGCCAACTATCTTAGTTTCCTGCAAGAACAGCTGAGTGATGAACTTGACGAATTAGGTCTCCATATCGTGCGACGTATGTGGTTCCAACATGACGGCGCGCCGCCACACTTCTCCCGCCCTGTGAGAAGCTATTTAGATGCTGAATACGGAGAGAGATGGATTGGTCGCGGTGGACCCATAAATTGGCCCGCAAGATCACCTGATCTGACGCCTTTAGATTTTTTCCTCTGGGGTACTGTTAAGCAACAGGTGTTCAAAAAATCGTGCGATACGGAGGTCGAAATGCGTTCACGCATAGTAGCAGCATTTGACCACATCAAGTCCGATACCTCCGTTCTGCGAAGCGTACGTGAGAATATTATTAGGCGTTGCAACAAATGTGTAGAGGTGGTCATATCGAACAGCATCTCCGTGGCCGTCAAGTAGACATCATAATAAATTAATGCATTAAAATGTAAGTAGGTACATAAGGTTTTATGTGACAGACGCGGCGAATTTGTTTTTTGTAATGTAGTGAAGTGTTAAGTGTAGTTTTAACAATTATTAATTGTGCATAAAAATACCGTGTAAACCAACATTTTCAAAGATTAATTCGTTAAAGTGATACTGATAAACAACAGCTGATAAGGTCACGAACTTTTGTAGAAAAATAGGTAGATAAGCGGCGGGGGTGCACCGGCGCGGCGGCACCGATCAAAGAGAGTGGCGGGAGCGTTCTACCTATTTCTGGTTTCGCGTCATCGCTTCATGCAGAATTGCAGAGGTAAGAAATCAGTTAAACATTACAAATATTAATAATTAAATATTTATTTTAATTATTTTTGTTGAACAGTTTTTATAAATGACTTGCGTTATTACGTATGTATACCGATTCTTAAAACGTAGGTAGAAGGAACAACAGGGTTTTTGTTACATATTGTATATATATATACCTATATCAAGATACTCAGGCCAATTAGATTGAAGTATTATTATTATTTATTTATTTGACTAGACAACATTGGTCCACTGGTTAGTAACGACTTATCAACTAAGGGTTAGTATTTATGAAATAGAATAAAACAGTAGGTACCTATTATATATTCGTATTAATTTATTTGATTTTCTTTCGATGCAAAATTGTTTATACGCTGTTTGAAAAGCACCATTTTTAATGTTCATGTTAATTTCGTGCGTTGAAGGTCGTAATTAAAGCATTCAAAAAATCCATGTCATTTTTAATTGAATGCACTCTTGAAGTATGCATAGGTGGGAACGATCGGGATTAAAAAGTTCCGGAACGGAAAACGGAACTTTCTTTTTTTTTGAGTGTTGACGACAGGGTGTTGCCGATCGGGAATAATCGTAGCAAAGTCCGTAGTGAAGCTCGTAGGCGCGTAGCAAAGCCGTAACTGTCTGCCCGGTAAGCCTGTGTAATAGCTGTGTGTATGTGCTGTGGTGTGCGCTATCATGATCTTTCATATTTTGTTTAAGATTCAACGAGACTTGTATCTAGCGCATACCTTAGTTTCAATGTCAGCTTTTACTGTTCGAATGCGTACTATATGAGTATTTAGTCACGAGCATAAATATTTATACACTGGGCTAAATTTGTAATTAAATTATTAATAATTAATAAGCGATTTTATCCTTAATTTTTTAATGAAATTTTTATGTTGTTATGAACATAGTATTTTCGAACCCATAGGTTTATGTATTATTTCGCATTTCAACGTTGCATTCCTTATTTTATGAAAAAATCGCTATTGCAAGTTGCCAAGTGTTGACATATTAATGCTCGTGACTGTACCTACAGCAACTAGTTTTGACACATTCGCTATTACATGTGCTATGGCGTTCATGCAGACGCAAAATGAACCTAAAAGGCACGAGTGTAGCTTACTTACATAGTGCTTACATGCAAAGTACGTACTCGCGTACCAAAATTCCATGAACGCGTAGAAAAGGCGCGTAGCCGTGTAGCAGAGCGCGTAGCAGCGTAGCAGAGCGCGTAGCAGAACTCAGCAACGTAGCAGTACTCGTAGCACCGTAGCAAAACGCATCGCAGCGTAGCCAAACGCGTCGCAGCGTAGCCAAACGCGTAGGAGCGTAGCAAAACGCCACGCAGCGTAGCAAAACACGTAGCAGCGTAGCGAAACGCTTAGCAAAACGCGTAGCAGCGTAGCAAAACGCGTAGCAGCATTGCAGAAAGCGTAGCAGCATAGCAGCGTAGCAACGGAACAAAGCGTATACCAACGAACTGTACCTCTACATTTCCCCTGCGGTCCTAGCTGAGACCATTTTGCCCTCTGTCCTTTACGCATAAAGTATTCAAACACAAGACTTCTTGAAAGTCAAACATTCTAAACTCACAACATTTTAATATCTTAGGCTGGCTTACCATCACAAATGACTAAATACGTTAAGCGCTAAACGTATTTAGTTATTTGTGATGGAAGCGGGTTTTAGACATTCGGCGGTGGCGTAATTTGTAATAATAATAATAATAAGTCTGGGCCTCTTCTCCACTCGTCTTTCATAAAGAACTAGATTGGTTACTAATTTATGGTTAATGGCCATATTATAGTCGCAGCTGAAGTGGCGATCAAATTAATTTGAATAAATTATTATCTTCTGTTAATAATATTGTTATAGATTTAAGGTTCAGTTTAGCTTGTGGGAATTCTTAGTAATATAAATACGTGCTTGCACTATGCTGATTTATTTGCGACTGTTAAGGTGACAATTTCTTGTTGATATTATGACGACACGCACATGCATATGTACTTGCTTCACTCTTTCACACAAACATTGATCTTACTCGACATACCGCCCACCAAAGGGTCTATGGCCCTTTCACAATGTCTGATAAGCTTAATTAAGTTAACTACATTGTAAATGGAAATGCAAATCTAACACATAATAGAGGTACTTAGTTAAATTAATCAGTTAAGTAATCTTACATTTCGATAATTGCACAATTAATATACAAATTCAAGTATCAATACGAGTATCTATTGCTAAATAACATAACTTATTAAATGACCTTTTCACTACACTATAACCACTTCTCACAGAATACACACGCGTCACACCTTCAGTACCCGGGTGCTTGTCAACAATGCGTCCCATCATCCATTTACCCGGAGGTAAATTATCAGATTTGATTAGGACAATGTGTCCTGGGTCAAACTCCCTGACCTTGTGGTGCCATTTTGAACGTTGTTGCATTCTTGACAGGTATTCTTGCTGCCATCTGTGCCAGAAGTCATTCAACAACTTCTGTTGATGCTGCCATCTCGATAAATGGCTCATTGGGATATCTCGGAGGTCTGGTGTCGGCACAGTGATGGGTGTTTCGCCAATAAGGAAATGACCAGGGGTCAGTGGTTGTAGGTGATCGTTGTCCGTGTCATCGAATATGGTTAGAGGCCGTGAGTTGAGGCAAGCCTCAATTTGACATAACAAGGTGCTCAATTCTTCGTAGGTCATATGTCTAGTCATGATCTGTTTTAAGTGGTGTTTCATCGCTTTCACCCTAGCTTCCCAGATTCCGCCCATGTGTGGGCTGTAGGCTGGAATAAAATTCCACTTTGTTCACTCGATTGTTAACTTCTCGGCGATCGGACCCTCGAATTGTAATTTAGCTTCAGTCCAATCTGATACTAGTTGCCTGTTTGCACTGACGAAGTTGCGTTCTTGGACGCTCCTTATCTGAGCGCATCTTCCTCGTCTTGCTAAAAATCTTCGGAAGGCCGTGCGATGAAGGCATCTGATGTGAGATCTCCCACTAATTCCAGCTGAATCGCCTTTGTCGACATACAGACAAAGACAGCGATGTATGCCTTGTGCGTTTGTGCTCCCCGGCCTCTAGAAATCAAGACCTGATACGAGCCTGCGAAGTCAACGCCCGTGTTCCAGAAAGGTTTTGCAGGTGTCACTCGAACTCGAGGTAGGTCTCCCATTTGCTGTGGCCTTGCCGTAGCGATTAGTTTAGCACAAATAAGACATTTTCTGATCTTCAATTTAACTAATGACCTTGCTTTCAGGATCCAGTATCTAGTTCGTAGGAGACAGAGCATTATTTGAACGTCCTTACTGCCAAGTAAGGAGCAGAAGCAGTTCCGAACGTGACTGGTAAGACGGTAGTCTTGGACAGGTTCACGATTATCATTTCTCCATAGAATTCGTTGCAGATCTCGGTCTTCCTCTTTAACGATGATTTGTAGATACATTTTTTGGATGTCAGCCACGAAGCATACCTTCTTCATCCGCCATCGCATGATTAGACTTCTCATGTCGTCTTGTAACTGTGGTCCTACCATCAGTTCATCATTGAGTGATACATTGTTGCTTCCCCTTGTGAGATGCGTTAAAAACAGTTCTTAATTTGGATGTCTCTTTGTCTTCCTTTATTACTGCGTGTATAAATTTCCAATCCCTCTGTGTGCCTACCGCACGGTAGGTACACAGAGGGATTGGAAATTTCTTGTTTCGGTACTTCTTCCATGTAATTTAATTCGTAATCTTTCATGACTGTAGCATAGTCGTTTTTAAGTGTTGGGTTATTCTTGAATCTTTGTTCTAATTGATATAATCTCTTTTTTAAAGCTATTGTTCTCTTATCTCCAAGGGTTGATAATAGCATGTTAGATTTCTTTGGTAAGGTTACAATATACCGTCCGTCCTTGTTTCTTGTGGTCGTGGTCTCATAGATTTCCTCGCACTTTCGTTCCTTAGCTGTGGGTTGTTGTTTGTCATATAGGTCTTGTTCCCACATTCGTTTCAGCAGATCATTTAGATCAAGATTGAGGTGCATGACGATAATTTCATCTCCAGGTAGTTTGTGTTCCACGTTCCCAAATAGAATCCAACCCAAGGTGGTGTTTTGCACACATGGTGTTCCTGGGGGACCCTTGATAACTTCACCTTTCATGATTTGGGCACACACGTCAACACCCAGTAATAAATCTACTCGTCCTGATTTATTAAAGCTTGGATCCGCCAGAGCGAGTCCTTGCAGATGCGGCCAGGTGTCGATGGAGATGGTTTGTGACGGTAATGTGGTAGTGAGTCGCGTAGACAAGATGTAAGTTTTGACCTTAAGGTTGAAACAAGCGTCGTGTCGGGATAGTAGTTCGAATTCTGCAGCATGTTTAACGTCTGTTTTGGTTGAGCCGACTCCAGTGATGGTGCCACTGACAGGCGTTCTCTTCAATCATAACATCTGGGCTGCTCTTTCACTCATGAACCTTGCTTGAGAGCCGTGGTCAATCAAAGCACGGAGCACTGTCACTTGTCCCGAGTCATGTTTTCTTACTGGTACAAAGGCTGTGGCCAGTAATGCAGTGGACAAATTAGCAGCGACATGCGATGATAGTGTAACGTTGGTTTCGGCTGATTTTGCAGAATCTTGATTAGTTTCAACTTCATCTTGCTGTTCCTTGCTGTCTGGTTGATTTGGTGACGTCATCGGCGTGGATTGATGCGTGAGCGTGTGATGACGTTTGTGACATTTTCAGCAGGACATCTTCAGGCGACATCTATAAGCGGAGAGTCCTGGGGCCGGAAAATTATAGCATAGATTGTGTTGCTTCAGGTACACCTCTCGGCTGGATTAAGTTTTATGAATTCTTCACAATGACATAGTGTATGATCCTTTTGGCACATAGCGCAGCTTCTTGGTTTTTAAGAGGTGGTATTTGATGTGGACACGTGAACAGCGTATTCTTTTCCCTTAGGTGTAGGCTTTTCTCTACTTGCGATGCGTCTCTGGGTCCAATTTTTGGACGACTAAAAATACAATGAGTGTGTGGATGAGTGTATTCCATGAACTGGCAGTTTCAGGTTTGTCAGTGCGTTCAGACATTCAGTAGTTGTATCCAATATTGATTTAATGGTATTTGCAGTTTTCGTAAATACTTTCTTTTGTGAAAACAATCTTTTCAGTATTGAGTTGACAATAACACGCTTGTTACCGAAACGCGCCTTCAGTTCTCAGTTCAGTTCCTTCAGTTCTCTGTAACTTGCACGTGCTTCACCAGCGACAAGGCTTCTCCCGTAAGACTGCTTTTTAAATAGTGCAGCTTTTGTAACTTACTTAATGTTGGATTGTTATGCACTAATGACATATAAAGATCTTGATAAGCAGGCCACTCATCGTAAATACCTGAGAATGTGGGAAATTGAATCCTTGGTAACTTCACTTGTACTTTCATGGAACCACTGATGTTATGGTCAGCTTGCATAGGAACCGGCGACTTGTTGTATGAACACAATAAATCATTAAGATCGGCTTCTAAACAAGTATACAAATCTTCCTGAACAAAGTATTCTTCATTAACGAAATATGGAATGTCTTGCCGATTCGCTTTTGGAACACATTTCACTAGTTCTATATATGTACATTTTTTATGTAGACCAATATTCTTCGATGGTTTTAATGCGTGCTTCTATGTATCCTTTTGTTAAACGTTGTTTCGGACATCTCTTAAGGTTTGATTGAGTTTTTCCTAACAACGTAGTCGTATCTTCTAACACATTTAATAATTGTTCCACCGTATTTGCCATATTTGTTGTAATAAACCTTTAATTCGTTATAAAACGAAATGTTTCTTCGTATCTTCGTAGTTATAATATCTTGTTTTGATCACATTAACTATTCACTAATGAGGTTTAAAATGTACTTATATTTTTTGGTGGCAAGTTCCTTCTAATATTCGTCGCTCGCCGCTCGACTTGTCCTTTTGAATTGCGCCCAGTGCATGAACGTCGTAAGTCGTACAGATATCAGGCACGATGTCGACCAAAATGTTATAGATTTAAGATTCAGTTTAGCTTGTGGGAATTCTGAATAATAAAAGTACGTGCTTGCACTATGCTGATTTATTTGCGATTGTTTAGGTGACAATTTCTTGTTGATATTATGACGACACACACATGCATATGTACTTGCTTCACTCTTTCACACAAACATTGATCTTACTCGACAAATATTATTTGTTAAGTACTTGTAGAGACAAAATAAGAGTGTGCCATTAGATTAGTAATTTTGAGAGGACGAATGGTACCACTAACAAAAGGTATTTCCAAATATAAGACCTAGGGAAACGTAGACGAAGCAATAGGAGTATGTAGGATCGTAGCAGGTGGCGTTCTGTAGTTTCTGCTTACCTCTAGGCGTAAGTTTATGTATGTACTTGGAACTAAATTACATAACAAATATTTAAAATAAACGTCAGTCTATAATTAATATAGTTGTGCAGTTTTAGTCGATCAGCGGCTATTACCCACTGCTCAACTATTCATAGTTGAGCAATTACCAGTTGAGCCTTTGTTATTTTACCCACTGAGCAATCTAGCAGAGCAGTGGGGAAGAAGGGAATATAAATCAGTTTATTGCAGGTTTGCCTTTTTAAAGTACAACAATTTTGGATTGTAAATAAATGTACATACACGAAATTACCAATAATAAACTCATAAAAAACAAGGGTTACGGCAAAAAGGTCCAGATAGAGGAGATGAAGAATTAAAACGTTTACAAAATATGGAAGTCAAAGTCAAAACGTTTATTACAAACAAAGTGTATAAACATTGGTCTTATACGAGTATTATGTTGGTACTTATGACTTAGCAGCCTTTTGTAAGCATTACTACAATATATTAGCACCAATTCTTTAGCATGCATTATACATTAATTTGTATCTTAACGATTGTAACTGATTCAGTCTAAATTAACAATATAGTCGAGTAACAAGTGATTGAGTATCCAATTACATGCCCACCGGCCTAAAATTTAATTTCAAGGTTCAATATTCTCAGATATTACCAATTCAAAAACCCCTGGGGGTCTTACACAAATCGTTTTGCTCGGAGCACGTATAGATTAGTATTGATATCGGTTTTGAGAAATTATGAGATAGTGGAAGTTAGGGTTATGAACTTATTGATACAATGATTGATTAATGACTAAGACTGGCAGTTTGAGTTATTTTTGCGGCCTACCCAGATGTCTTTTCTTTGGTATTGTTCGTCGAATCGTTGAGCTCCTTAAGTTTTGAGTAGAGCTGCACGATTACTGACAAATGCGTGCACTGACTGGACAGCTCTACTCAATCTGTGTGGTTTGTCCTCAAAAGACCATTTCAGACACAAATCTACATGGTCTTCACATGATCTGACCAAGATTATGTCTGGACTTTAAAAGAGACTGCGACGTCTGAGTTTGTTTCGGCCTTTCTTCTCAGAGTAGTCAGATAGGAAACGCCGACCTCATCTAGTTTTTAAAATATAATTGACGTGTGAAAGTGTTTGTTCAAACTTACTTATAGAAATAAAATTATCATATAATAGAAGGAATGAACCAGCTGGCAAATCTCTCACGTAGGTAATGGTATTCGGAAATCTTAAACAATAGTTTAAGATTTCCGAATACAAACACCAAGTACAAACAAAGTATTCTTTGTGACTTTGAAAATGACTGAGTAGTCCAGTAAAAATAGACACAAGAAATTGTAACCTCTCGAGTAATTCGCATAGCCCTAAAAACTGATACAGACCATATACAAATAAAATATAAAGCCCCCTTAATTAAAGATCAAAGATTGAAGGAAAATGTAAAAAAAAAAAAAAAATTTTACTGATCTGAAAGACGATTTAATTTTCTGTCAATGAAAAGTTATGTCATAAAATTTAACATAGGATAGCAATTTTAAGAACTGGCGATCCCATTCTAGTAAACTAAAAGGCAGTTTTCTACTTCTATGTTCTTCAAGACCCTCACTCATGTTTCAAATAATTAGAAAGTAATTTTAATTTTGTTTCTACACTTAAGTTAAATGGGTTTCTCGTGGCATCTAATTAACAAAACAATATAATATTGTATGCTTTTTCATGGCGATAACCCCATGAGAAAGCATAGGTACAATATAATATTGTTATTAAAATACATTTGTTGATAAGCGACAACATTTGCCTAAGGTTGGTTTAGACAAAACGAGCGGATGCTCATTCTATCCTTACTGTACTAAATTATATTTGTGTAATCAGGGACTAAAATGCTCTTCTTCGACTTTTAAGTTTATTCGGTCAAAAATCACCTTTGCAAAAAGACGTTTAAAATGTTATGACAGATAATCACTCGGTGTCAAAATGTTATGGTTGTTGAAAGGAAGCATTTTAAAACATATTACTTACACATTAACTAACTACCAATCCTCCTATAGTAAATTATATTACAAATCCTGCTAAAGATGCCCTAATAATTGCAGCTTACTTCGTGAACTGTTCTCCTACGTTTTATATCCTCCTTCCAATCAATCATATTAAGTGACGGGCACGATACAGTCCATTCACAGTTATTTTTCTTTTGACAGCAGCAACCCAACAGCAACCTTATTGCAACAAGAATAAAGATCATTGTTATTTTCACAATTTGAACTATGCAATATTTAAGCGATAAAATATGTTGATGGTATAGCCAAAGACCACTTTCAGATGAACTAACACCCTAACCCTTGATTTATCCTACTTATTTAGTCCCGGACAAAGTAATCTACTCCAAAACCGAGCTTAACAAGACATGACCAGTAGCAATTTTTCAGCGCTTGTTAAAGAATATTATCAACTAAATAATTTTAAAGTTTATTTCAGAAAATATTAGATATATATTAACAAAAGAAACTTGATGAAACGAAAGTAATTATGTAGCAACACGGACTAAGCACAGACACTTTTCGGAACCTCGACATTGGGAACTATTCACTCCGTACATTTAACTTGGGAACTCTTCACTCCGTACATTTAACTTGGGAACTCTTCACTCCGTACATTTAACTAGTAGATTCGAAAGCTAGACGCAGCAGTAACTGCCTATGTAGCCTACTCACGCTTTACTTTTCTGCCAGCAGAACTCGTCGATAGGATTACTAAAATGTTTGATTTTGAAACCACGCTAAAACACAAAATGTCGTCTAAACGCATTATAGAAACGATCCAGCCGCAAAATCTCTGATCGCCGATGCGTGAACCGTCGTGTGTGCTTCAGCTTTTAGGCATCTTAAAATGTTTAGATAATGGCAAATAAAACTGTCATGGCTCCAGCCGCTATCATGGATTTAAAACCTGTGTCATATACACTCTTTATATCCAATAATTTGCCGGCATTCCACGCGATGTAACGCAGCGCGTTGAAGTAATGGAAGCAGAAGGGTGCACCAAGTATTAATTTCAGGAGGAATATCGTAAATCCACCCAAGTCGAGGCTTTGTATGATAGACACGAAGGTTAAGGCGCCGTTGGGGAGGAACAGTGAGCCCCACGCCAGAGCCAATGCATAGGTAGTTATTATGATACCTGAAATAGAAAGAAAAAACGAGTCAGATTTTTTTCTGTATTTTAATCTGTGATCTGCGATGGTAGGTCTTGCACACATGATTAGGTGATTCACATAGATATCCGAGAAATATGCCTTCACTCTATATTTGCTCAAGTTTAAGTGTTGCCACCTTTTCTCCACTCCTGAAACTCACACATAATCAAAATAAATAGATACGGCACACATGATGCTCTTTTCGCACGCAAACTAGAAAATATGCGTAACACTGTTGTGCTATTTTATTGCACATATGCTCAAAAGGGGCGGGCACTAGAAATTATACATACAGTCACTGAATGCACACAATATGCAACTCTAGCATCAACTAGGGAAGAGGGGTTGGTATAAATATTTGATCGATAAAAATATCGATGAAAACCGACTGCCAAAAGAGGTGTTTCTTGGACGTATTTTGTATCGTTTATTTATTTTTTTGCTTTTCGATGTGTAATATTAAAACACCAATAACAACAAATCAAGTTAAAATATATTATATTTTCGTTTAAAAATAACGTTTAAGTAAATTAGTTTCTCCCTTACTTAAAATTAAAACTATCGCACATAAAACAACAATTCAAATAGGTACTTATTGAACATCATATCTGACGCTATCTTAATTTAGGTGTTACATTCTTAACCAAAAATGTAAGCAAATATCAATAAGTTATTCCATCACTCATTTTGTCACTTGGGTAATATTATTATCCATCGGGTCTTGCTCAAACTGGTGAAAATCAGTTGATGAGAAAATATTTGTAGCGACAAAGTGTCTAAGAGCTTTTGGGACTAGCAACGTCTTTATGAACTTTGAAGTCACTTGAAATTCATTTGAAGGAAACCAATTATATTCCCTGCGTTTTGCATCTACCCATTTATGTTTCATTTCTGGATCTTTCGGGAAACTGAAATAAAATGTAATTAATTATTGTTTAAGGTTCTTAACACAATTTCTTATTAGAGCAACTAACAATTATCGATAAACGTATCTCAGCGCTGCGCAGCACTAATGCATCATTTAGACATGCGTCAGTCATTACGATTAGGCAAAGGCTGTCGCATGTCAAAAATATTTCACAACTAGATAATTTGTAAAATACTTAAATGTTATAATTAATGCAGTGATTTTTTTGTTACCGATGGTAAGACATTCACCTGTACTAAGGTTTGTTGTAATTGTGCTATTTTTGCAAATAAGGACGGAACAATTCGGCATTTCGTAAAAATACGAAATCACACTACACGTTCCGATGCAAACATATGACTAAACGGTGCTCACTGCCGTCACGTGTATTTAAGGTCAGTTTGACCGAATGGAGGCGACATGTGCCACGCCTCCATACCAATTCCCTCGATATCCATGGTGATTCACCATTAAGAATCAGGTCACATGTATCTTCAGTCCAAATTCAAGTATGTGCCATCTCTTGAGGCGTTTGATGTCTATCGCTGTTCTCTGATATCCTAGCCAACGAGTCGCTATGAGTTTCTTTTTTTAAATCTTTTACAGAACCGAGTCAGTTATTTTTTTAAATTATCATTATTGATAATCTCGCGTTTGACCATACTACTCTATATCATATCACCTGGTGGTAAGTGATAATGTGGTCAGTTTGATGATGTGATTTTGTGTATTGAACAATAAGTTCGGTTCGATAATAGGTACAGGGGGTCTGGTCTACTCCGAAGTAATAAATCCGAAGTAATGGCCGCATGTTCGGACGTTTCCTACTACAATTGAAATAGAATGAAGTTCATAAGTAGGAAACTATCCAAACGTCGTCGGTTTGGATCCGACCGAGCTTCATTTTGAAATTTGTTGTATCGTAAACCCTACTCTGAATGAAAAAGTCCGACCGAAATTTGAGTTTGGCAAGAGTTAATTCGTCAAATTAATGTCAAAATTCACAACAGCAAAATAACTATTTTTGAGTATCGTAAGTATCGAATTTAATGAATTATTACAATTATCTTGAGTTTTATATTTGTTAAAAGTGTTAAAGTGAATGTGCCAAACTTAAAATTGTAGCGAAATGGCTGTACGTATGTTTTTGGTGGAAGAGGCTCTCAGAGAAGAGCGTTTGTTCTTCGTGTTTGAACTTCGTGACTCCTTCAAAACCAATTTAGTGCCCGACCTGAGTTTGTAGCTAATTACAGACCCAGTCGATCACTTTACGAAGAACTCTGCGAGGACATAGTGCCGTTTATTATATTAGTTATTAGATATTACACAGTCTGTTATAAAAGAAAACTCCATAGTAACGGTACATTTCTCGTACGAGTTTATATGCAAACTCCAACACTTGTTCTTGCAGAATGTTTGTTCATAACTTTCATTTCCAAACTTACAAAACACGAACATGAGAATCGATAAACCTAGGGGGCACTTAATCACGGGTAAAGTAAATACTTTTAGTTTTTTTTTTTTGTTGACATATTGTAACTTGAACATTTTACACTTCAGTCAGCACTTGATAATAAACGAACGAAATACGGTTATCGCTATAACGATAGCCACAGACGAGATTTGGTTTCAGTTTATTTATGTACTATTTTTCCTGGATTTTGCAATAATAAAAAACTCAAGAACTTCTTGTTTCTTTACTTGTCATCCTTTGACTTTTTTATTTTGACAAGCGGCTAAGGCAATCTGTATGTCGGCTACAAATATATTGTTTTTTGAGTAATATTACTATATTCGTAGATATAAAAGCAAAGTTCAAATTGCTTATTATAAAAAGTAATTTTACTCTGTAATTCAACTGTTAAATTTTATCGAAATGAATATTAATCTATATATATAAATCTATCTATTCTATTCTATATACATAAAAAAGAATCCCTATTTCCCTTGGTCACGAGAACGACTTCATCGATTTCATCCATCTTTTTTTAAGTTTTCTAATACTATACTATTCTCGTAGAAGGTTCCTACGGAAAAAATATTAAGAAAGTTGCGATACGACGGGGTGGGTCGGGGAAACAAGAAATTTCACGCGGATGAAGTCGCGGACAGTACCTAGTGACTAATAAAAACAAATCGATAAAACGTTCTTTCTAGCACTACATTTCGTTTGGTCCGACACCTTTCCGTATATTGTCTATGGTGCCGACCGCACTGAGCCAATGCGAACTTTGTTCGTAGTAGGACAACGATGCAAACTTCGGTCGAGTACCGGTCGGTCCCGAACATTTGGATGTGTCATTTCATGTGTAGACGCTCAGGACATACAGATATTTAAAGGTTGTTAAAAATATAATTGTATTCTGAGTTTACATAATAAGTTTGAAAGTTTTTCCTTTTCATTGCATGATGACGAGTTGATCTACAATAGTAAATTACCAAAATCATATTATACATAATATATTCCGCCTGTACTACAAGTGCCTTTACTGTAGAGCAATGGCCTCCTTTTCCTTTTCTAGTCGCCTCGATCCTGAGCCAATACGGATCAATCCATCTTATAAGTGTCAAGTTCTTCCCGCCATCTACGCCCGGGTCTTCCGCGATGCCGTTAGACGACAAACATGCTAATTAAATATTTAAAGCAACAATACGCCTCATTTTATAAAAACAGTCAATACATTTACAGTTTCAGCTATATGAAATTATCGCCCTGAAAATACGCGTCCATTGGTTTAGTATTAATAAGACGGAAGATACAGAGATAACAGACAGAGATAACAAAGAAAACGGAACCTTTGTAAGATCACTTTCTTGACCGTCTATCTCAGAGGTATTTCAATCGTCAAATAACTTTTATTTTAGAAATAAATATGGTGGTTTCATATTTTCTGTACAAAAGCTGTCATACAGCGATTGTTATTCCTCAGATAAAAGTTATCTGAAGATTGTAAACTTAGCTCTAAGAGTAACAATATAATTATATATAATAACTAGCTGCGCCCCGCAGTGTTACCCGCAGCGGTATGAAATATACTTTACGACCTGTTCTCAGACCTACCAAATAAACACAAAAAATTTCATAAAAATCGGTCAACCCGTTTCGAAGGAGTTCGATAACAAACACTGTGACACGAGATTTTTATATATTAGACTAGCTGCCCGCCCCGGCTTCGCACGGGTTGCGGTACTTATCTACGGCGTACCCTACCTACCTACCCTACCTACCCTACCTACCTACCCTACCTACCTACCCTACCTACCTACCCTACCTACCTACCCTACCTACCTACCCTACCTACCTACCCTACCTACCTACCTACCTACCCTACCTACCCTACCTACCTACCCTACCTACCTACTCTACCTACCTACCTACCCTACCTACCTACCTACCCTACCTACCTACCTACCCTACCTACCTACCTACCCTACCTACCTACCTACCTCCCTAACTCCCTACCCTACCTACCAAAAAAAAAAAAAAGAAAACAAAAAAAAAAAAAAAAGAAATAGATGTTGGCCGATTCTCATAGATACCGGATAAGCACAAAAAATTTCATCAAAATCGGTTAAGCCGTTTCGGAGGAGTATGGCAACGAAAACTGTGACACGAGAATTTTATATATTAGATAGGTATCATGAATTAAGTAATTACGAAACATAATACGACAGTTTATGGAATACATTATTATGCTGACTACAACATAATTGCCATGTCCAACACACGAACCGATACGCTAGGAATAATTTAATAATTTTTGTTATGAAAAACCCCTTCAATATTTGGCAGAACAAGATCACGTTGTTGTTTTTTCTTGACAACCTTTTACTTAATGTAGTCGGCAGAGAGCACAAGACAACAGGTAGGTAACTTCCATTTCGTTTCCCAAGGAAATGGAAGTTACCTAAATTGTTTTAGCTTTAGAATTGGAGAACAATCATTGTCACTGATAAGCAAAATAGTTCTTATTCATTCTTTCACAACTTTCAAACTTTGTGACTCAAGCATTGTTTGAATTCCTATCCTAAAACCTAAGTTATGTGTACTTGCAAATACTGTTATTCATTACTTAACAAACATTTATGTCTGAATTAAAAATACTTTCCATTGCAGATGTTTTGATATTATGTTAGGTAATTGTATGTGGTTACCTCTGCTATGCTCCACTCCCGCTATAAAAAGAATTCCTCAGATCTACAAAAACAATATAAGGTACAGTAGGAAAGAAATGTGTTTTATTAAATTCAAGTTTAAATTAAGCTCTAGTGGACCTACATGCAGTGTTTGATAAAATTAAGTTTGATTAATGACAAAGACTAAATAAGTTAGTCATGACTAATGATTAAATGATAAATTAATTCAATTATGGCCCCGTGAATCCGGCATAACTAAGTTTTCCATGATAAATAATTGAATTCTTGACGACCAGTACTGAAAAACTCAAATGATATAAAATGTGTATTCGAATCAGAACCAGTGAGTAGACTGGAAGCCAAGCCCAACATATACTCATCAAGAGTGTCTAGGGATCAAGTGCGTTTTAGCTGGTTACAAAAAATCAGATTTTTAAATTATATTTTCTTGTAACTCCTATGGATAGTTTTTAGGAAATTTCTCCATTTGAAAAGAGAATAGTTTCTGAATGTCGGCCAAAAGAGATTTTTTTGTCAAGTTTTATTCCTATATAATACTGCAATCGGTTCTGAGTAGAATCAATACAAAATAATGTTAATGTTATTATGGAAAGATGACGTCATTTGAACCGAGAAGCAATGATCAGAGCTGTGGGAATGTTGGAAGCTGGTACTCAGCAACATGCTCCGGCAATCGCTCTGGGCACTACGCATTTTTAAGTCGACTTTGGACACGTTACCGCATCACTGGCAACGTAGCAGAGCGACATGCGAGGACGAGCTAGCATCACCGCACGCAGACAAGATCGTTACATAGAAATGTCACTGCTCGACGAAATCGTACAATGACCAGTGATACGTATGGTACGTGTACCAACTATGGCGCCCTGCAGTTGTAGAACCCGTTTACAATGGGCTCGTGAACACATAAATTGGGCAGAAGAAGAGTGGCGTTTTATGTGTTTTTCTGACGAATCTCGCTTTGGTGTGAGGCCAAATACTAGACGTATACGGTATTGGGTTACCCCTGGATGCCAAAACCATTTAAAATCTTGCCAGGAAGTCCATCTATAGTGGTAGAACAATCATGATTAGGGCGGGTATTTGGATCGGCGGAAGAACCGAACTGATTTGGATCAGAGGCAAACTTAATCCACAGATTTACGCTGAAACGATTGTATCAGATGTTGTCATTCCTTTGCAGACCCAATTTGTTGGTTAATTTCTGCTTATGCATGATAATGCACGTCCACACTGCCAGAGCCGTTGCAAACACACTTGCCGCAGCTAATATCAACGCAACGTTCTAACATGGCCTGTTAAATTGCCAGACTTGAATCCCATTGAGCACGCATGGGATATGCTTCAAAGAAGAGCTCTGCCACATGAAATGTGGATGCTGTACACAAACCAGAAAATATTTTTCACCTGTTACAACGTGATTTGGATGAACTCATATTGAGTATTCCGCCGAATCGCTGCGATTATGTTATACGCGTTAACGGCGGAAATACAGTCTAATAATTATTAACTTTACGCAATAAAAACCATTAAAAACGTTTTTTAAATCTTTTTATCACATTTGAATGTCAGGATTAACTAAAGTAAAAATCCAGCATAAGCAAAAATCGCGAAAAGTCTTTATTAAATGCAAAAGCAGAGAGTACCTCGTCGATCTACACATACTAAAACTTTTTATTTAATCTAAATATAATTTTTTATTATATCATTTCAATGGGGCAATAACATAATTATATTTTTTAAATATCAAAAGTGTCTAGGGACCTAGACACTTTTGCAGACACTTTAACCGGTTAATCACGATCGATCGATACGCGGGCAATATGGGATATTGGGTACCCCGTCTTGCCCGCTCATACTTTCTAATTACGTTGCGGGTTTCTATGATTATTACGTGTACGTCTCTTTCTCTGTGGGTATATATATATATGGGCGCGTGAACGTATGTGTGCGTGTGTATGTTAGTCTGTGTTGGCTGTATATTTAATAAATGGTGTTCTTTTTTAGAATGGTGAAAACATATAAGATAAGGACAAACAGAGGGCATTGATCGCAAGAGAGTATGGCAAAAGCTGTGTGCGTTGTTATAGACGGAAGAGTGGAATATATGTTAGCAGTGAAAATGTTTTCAGTCCCTGAGACCACTTTAGAAAGAAAGGTTAAGTTAGGCTAGTAAATAAGTAAATGCTTAAAAAATAAGAAGAGTATGGACAATTGCAGTTCATTAAATAATGACAGCGATAGTGACTGTCAAAATACCCCTTGCTTGTGTTGTAGTGGCCTTTATTTGAATTCAAATAAAGGCTGGGTTGTATGTTCCATATGTGGCGAATTTTGCATGGAACAGTACAGAAATTGCCATACCCCATCTTGCCCCCTGGGGGTACCCCATCTTGCCTAACTCAGGGGGCAAGACAGGGTGGTGGGACATTTTTACTTTTATATTTAAAAATAAAAAATTATTTCGTCTAGTGTTGCTTCATTCTTATCATTTATCTACTATATCAGTCATAAGATAATGCAATTCTAATTAAACTTATTGAAAACATTTTAATGAGTAACAGATGTATGAGTGAACACTTGTGTGTAAAGGGATGAAGATTGACGGTGCTTTTGTTCAAACATTTATTTACAAACTACCATTATTTTCACGTAATTCTATAACATTTGAAGACAATTTTCTTCTGCATCCATAATTTACAAACATTTACATGATAGGATATTAATTGACACTCCAAAGTAGAATATTACTGAAAAACCTGACAGTTAACAATTTTTTTTTATGTATTATTATTTATTACTTACTACTTTTGATTTCCTTTGACAATGATTAGAGCTGTGTTGACAGCATGAAAATTATATTATGTGCATATTGCAATTAATAGTACCAACCTGAAGCATCTAAGGTTCTTTCATCTCTTTTAGAAATGATCTTTAGCCATAAAAATGGTTATGCTCATACCAGCACAAGACTTGCATTAATCAGGCTTCTTTACACGAGTTCAGAACAAAATATAGTTCCATAAACAATTAAAACTTTGCGTTTTAAAAACTTGGATTCTTTCCCCATTATTATGGTCTCTCTATCTAGTTGTTCACAGCAGTAATTGCATTTCCTTAGTTGGCTGTACCTTTGGTTCTGTACAATAGCCAGAGCTGCTGTTTTTCCGTTAACTTAAATGTTAATTTTGGAACTGCAGACTTTATGATAAGTCTCGTTAAATGTATGTGCATATCTTTTGATGGATGTCCAAAGTAAATAAAAAAGCGAAAGCGTGTCGTACCAAAAGCAGACGTACAATCAGTCTGGCCTAATTTAAATTAATAGTTAGCACAGAGCGAGTTTTTCTTCCATACGTCTTTATTTGGCATCTCAGTATTCACTTCTTTTCAAACCATAATATCTTTTAGTAATGCATTCATAGTTTCTCTCGAGAAAAGCTTAATTTGTTATGTTTTTAAACCAAACCGCAGCAGTACAAACAGCGATGCCACTTGATAATCAACCAAATCGCGCCATTAAAAAAAAAACATCAGCAATGATGATTTTGATGTTTTATTTGCAAAACATCAACTTTTCAGTATAACAGTTTCAAGTTTTTTGCACCAATACTTACCGACTGTACTCGTATTACTGAACTTCGAAGTTTAAAATATCGATGTATTTAATGGAGAATGCTCATTATCGCGATGTACGGAACTTCGAAAGAATGTCATACTGAACTTCGAAGTTTGAATAGACATTCTTTCGAAGTTCCGTACATCGCGATTATCAACATTCTCAATTAAATACATCGATATTTTAAACTTCGAAGTTCAAACGTATAGTCATAATTACCTTATTACTCAGTTATGGCATACACTATTAATTCTTTTCACAGTATAATATAAATATTCAAGCGTTTCAGAATTAAGCTTAATTTTTTTTAATAGCGTATTTTAGTAATTAGTAGGTCGCATGATAAAATAACACATTATTTGACAAAATAATAATGAATTGTGGTTACGCTACTATTTGATGAAAGTAGCACCGCAGCGCAACTATACGTGAAACATTATTTTGGGAAAATCATGGTGTAAGGATACCAGCATCAATAAAGGAGCATCTATTTGGGCCGTACCAACTTGCGGGGGAGCGGGTCACAACCAAATGTAGTTCTTCATAGAATTTTTAAGCTATTGCATAGCTTTTATCGTGAGCTTTTAGCGCGGCGACCGAATCAAGAAAATTCGTAACGAAAATAAAAAATTACCCCCCTCACTCCGCCTACCATGTAGCTCGGCCGAGCGTTCGCTTAACGTGTATGTATATGGTACGACTGTACTTGAATTAATATCAAAGAAAAAAAAATACTGCATAAATAAAAAATAAAAATAATATTATATTTGCATAAGTTGATAAAAAATGCTATGCAATAGCTAGCAGTCCCCGAGTGCCACACGTGTTTTTCTTTTTAATCGGCGTCTAGTTACGTAACTCACTAAGAGTAGGAATGGGTTTCATTTTGACAGTTCAACAACAATCATTGCGTTATTTACGTTGTTGAGCAGACAAATTTTTCGAACATATGAAGCAATGGATTAGCAATAGGCTTGAAAATTATTCAGATTGTGATAAATAGAGTGTTACGTAATTAGGGTGATGGATTATGTTTTTTGTTATGAAAAATACTTCCAGGTTATTGATATCATGAAAAAAAATGTCTGGAAACGTCATTTCAGTATTACCGGCTGAATGTTAGGTTTAATGTCTTGAAAACTACACTATCTAAACCTACGTTTTATTATATTTAAGAGGTTTAATTTTAATGGCTGTTTCATGTACAAACACTAGTTGGATGATTGACTAAATGATTGGATGGGAGAATAGATGACATGGTTTTGTAAGCACTACACATGCAAAATTAAATTAAATAAACACACTTTCAATGTAGGTACCTATGTGTTTTATCATGGGATCGGTAATCTATCGGCTATTAGGTAGCTGTTATTACAGATCCACTGCGCTTGAATTAAAATTGATTTGACGTTAAGGTCAAATACTGAAGAAAATGGCAGATTTTCATTACTGTCTACGGAACCGCTTTCCTAGGAAACCAAAGCTTTACCTACACTTTTTTCATTAGACAACTGTCCATTTCATTTAGGTACTGCCCACTGGGTCGTGACTACAGGAAATATTAATAACAAAAAACAAATCCCAGGGAGTAATTATAGCAGAAAGTACCTACTAATGCCGTGATCGGTACATTAGAAAAGCTCCATTGCAATACCGTAGGTACTGAGCCACGATACTTTAAAAAGGAGATTTGAAGAAAAATTTTAAAGGTTGTAGGAAATCTTGTTGGTAAGAAACAACATTTTATCACGTGTTTGACGCCAACTGTTAGCAAGAATAGGCCATTCACTCTTTAGATAAGAGATCTCTGCTTTAAAATACTTTTTATTATTAAATACAGGTTTATTTAACATTCAACGAAAACATGATAGCAGGCTCTCTCTTTGACTGCCTCCAAAAACTTTTCTTTTATAACCGAACAGAAAAACTATACCAAATATATAACTTAATTAAATGACTTTCTTTATGCAGTAAAATGTCTATTTGCGAAGTAACCGATTGCATATTATCGGCTAGTAACATCATGCGTACAATAAAAACGAAATATGACGTTTATGTAAATACATAAATGACGAAGGGCTATCCACTACTATACACCGTGTTCTTCACGTTATCCATAAACTTTGGCAGATGCTTCTATAGCTTTTACAAATCAAATCTAACAAAGGAAGTAGTACTTAAAATGGGTTCGTTACAAAGACATTTGTAATTTCACTTAATTAAATTTAATTGAGCTATGCAGTAGGAAAGGGTCTTAATTTGGCCTCTGTTGCCGATTAGTGCAGTTAAAATGATAAATCTATCAAATGCTACTTGCATTTCAATTGCACGTTTAAATATTTTGTCCACTGTCAAAAATTTAACAAGTTTGGCAAGTTCCAGCCCGCCAAATCTTATGAATTAAAATACGACGTTGCCAATTCGGATAAAAAGGCCTGCATATCGGGTGATTTACGTCAAGGTACTTAGTTTGTATGAAAATTAACATAAAATAAGAATTAATTAATGTGTTCATAATGAAAAATGTTTATTTCCATGAAAAATGTTTATGAATATGAATATGAGTTGTTAGATGAATGAGTTTATGAATATCGTCCGAAACACGGTGTATAGGGTGATTAATAATTAGTGACCGATACTTAAACACATGATTGTACTCATCTTAACAAAAGACTCCCAAAGAAACATTATTTTTATTTACCTAGCGCATGACCCCTCCCTATCACCTCAATAGAATATTGAGTACATAACAATAATAATACACCATCAGTTGTAATTTAATTTAGTTACTAATCCCTTTTTACAAACAAAATTATTTCTTTTTTCATTCATGTAACATAAGACAGAACGGGGTCAAGCGACTTAGCAGCTGATATCAAGCGTGCGGTCCGTGTACGGTTGTTAAAAGAATGAAATAATTCTAATTAATTCATTTATTTGTGGAATAATTTTGTTTGTATAAAGGGATTAGTAACTAAAATAACTTACTGCTGATGGTGTGAGGCGCCACGGCGTCCTCACCTTCCGCCTGACGCAGGTCCTCACCGGACATGGCTGTTTCGGGAGGTTCCTGTTTCGGATAAGGCGGGAGGAAACGCCCGGGTGTTATCATTGTGTGGATCGACCGGAGGACACGATGGAGCATACGGCGGAGGACACGATGGAGCATACGGTGGAGGTCTGCCCGGCTTGGGCGGAGCACCGCCGTGTCCTCGTGGCGGCGATCGGCGGCAGCGACCTCTCGCGTCCGGCCCTGGTTCAGGCCATGGTATGGAGCAAGAGGGAATGGGAAGCCGTCACCTCCTTCTGCGAAGCAGTAATGCTCGCGAAGGAGGAGGCGGAGCGCGAAAGAGAGAGGTAGTCTCTACGCCCTCGCGGCCCTAGCCGCCGCAAGAGGAGGAGACACCCTGGGCGTCGGGAGTCGATTGCCGACTCCCGGCCACCGTAGGCGCGGGCTTGCGGACGGCGAGCAATGGGCAGCTCGCCGTCCGGTAAGGACCAGGCCCGTGTCGACGGCTCGTCGTGTTCCACGCGCGCCTCAAAGAGATGTCAGCACCATTGACGGAGTCCGATAGGACCGATGCCTGCCGGGGTCGCGGATTGTTCGAAAGAGTTACCGTGGCCCTGGCGCACAGGCAACTGAAGGAACACGGGTGGGTTTTAGTCAGTAAGAGTCTGACACGCCCTTCCGCACCGCCCAAAGCGGGAGAGGTCATTTGATGATTTCCCACCCAAAAAAAAAAAAAAAAAAGATAACTTATATTTGACAAAATATCCCTTACGTTATGTCTTCGAATTGTTTGGTTTAAGCACATGCCGGTTTCCTCAAGACGTTTTCCTTCACCGTTTTGAGAGCAGTGGTGATGAAATAATTTATCTACACAAAGTACAGTTCCACTGGACGACCACTGCTCTGCAATAAAGGTTAATGTTTAATGGTCGTCGTGAGATGAATAAATATTTCTTACCTGTAGCTCTTTGAGCAATCGAAGTCATGGCCGGTAATGTGGGCCCATAGTGAGTCATGTGGGGAGACATAGGCCGCTTCAGTACCATGTTCTTGTGGTCGTGGTCAGGGTCGTGGTGGGCCACGTAAGGCACATATTTTATAGAATGCCCTTTAGACTTATTGCACAAAAAGTTTAGGATGCCAGGGGACACACGAAGTAGGCCCCCTCTGAAAAAAGGGACATTTTGAATAGTCTTCATCATAACAGCTTGAATCTATCCACTACTAGGTTTGACAGACAAATTGCCAACCAAAATATCATATCGCCACTCGTGATGGCTAGTTTGGCTTACTCCAACAATTCAAAGAGCAATTCTTTTTTATTTTTATTGGCTACCGGACTATCCTGTGGATGCCTTAAGCTAATTCAAAGCCTCCAGCCAGGGGTGAATTTCTTATACTATTAAGTGATCGAACGCTAAGGGCACCCCCTGTGGGGTACGAACTTCGGCTTAGGGCGTCACTGGGGGGAGGACAGCAAGGTGGGACAGGCTGGATCGAATTATTTAGAGAATTATTATTACGCGGGGACTTTAAAGCTACAAGCTCAGCTACGGCGCGGGCTGGCGCTTGATCGAGCAGGGTCGGGGGGGCAACGAGCAGATGGTCTGGATTAGCATTTAATACCGTTAATTTATCGCTGCTACAAAGCACAACTGGAGAAATGTAAAAAAAATGTGTTTAATGATAAATGATAAATTATTTTATTTCTGTAAGTAGGTTTGTACAAACACTTTTACACGTCAATCATATTTTTAAAACTGGATGAGGTGGGCGTTTCCTATCTAACTACTCTGAGAAGAAAGGCCGAAATAAACTCAGAGGTCACAGTCTCTTTTAAAGTCCAGACATAATCTTGGTCAGATCATGTTAAGGCCATGTAGATTGGTATCTGAAATGGTCTTTTGAGGAAAGAACCACACAGATTGAGTGGACCTGTCAAGTCAGTGCACGCATTTGTTAGTAACCGTGCAGCTCGACTCAGGAGAAGTCATGACTTAAGGAGCTCAACGATTCGACGAAATATTTAATACTTTTTTTAAATAACTTAGGGTAGGTAAAAATGTAGCGTTGTACAGGTTGGTCTGTTCAGATCAGTTTCCCCATTAATGATTAGCGTTCTGTAATGTGTGTATCCGCCACCTTAATTTTAATAATTATCTGTGCAACTTTAAAAAGGTAAGAAAATAAAATAGACAGAAGTCAGTGCTACGAAAAAAATGGTGGTTCACTCAAAAATATAAAGCGTATCTTCGATCTGTGTGACAAAACACTAACAAAATACGTGGGCAAGGCGTCCACAATCTGGCGACCGTGATCATGGATCAAAAAACGAAGGTACGCTCCGTATTGCGTCGTCATTTTACGAAGTCTGCGAACGTATTCGAGACTGTGCTGGACGCAAAGGACTACAACGAAATCGAGGCGAAATCATGCTATAAATTTATGGAAGAATGCCACAAAAATTTGAACACGTTAGATAGCGAGATTCAACAACTTTTACTGAGCTCAAGTGATTGGAAAGAAAAAGATCTCGATGACGAATTGAATGATGTTTCTAAATACGAAACAAGATGGATGCTCTTACAAACGCGATACGAATCGATCTCGACGACGAAGCCGTCTCCAAGATTCACAGACAAGGATCGCGAGGTGAAACTACCGCGTCTACAATTAAAAACATTCAACGGAAACATAAAAAATTGGTTGACCTTCTGGGGCTCATTCCAAAAAGTTGATAACCTTGAAATTGACGAAATAGACAAATTCCAATATCTATCACAAGCGATGGAAGAAGGAACTGATGTAAAGTCACTTGTGGATAGTTTTCCGTTGGCAAATACGAGCTATAAACAATGTCTCGAAGAGCTCAAAGCACGATATGCTCGTGAAGATTTACTAATACAGGTGTATGTGAGAGAGTTATTGGCATTAATATTGAATAAAGAATCAAATGATGATCTAACCTCACTATATGATAAACTCAATGCTCAACTGAGAGCTTTACACATATTAGGGGTTGCAAAAGACAAATTTTCTGCTTTTCTTCTACCAATGGTGGAGTCAGCGCTGCCAACTGATACCCTGAAAGCCTGGGAGAGAGCAAGACCAGAGAAAATGGATGATGTACTCAGCTCATTATTGGAATTTCTAAAGAAAGAAGTGGAGAGTGAACAGAGAATAACCATGGCTAAATCAACATTCGACACAGAGACAGGTCAATCTCTCAAAACAACAGCAGGATGCTTTATGGTAAATACTGTACCAACTCGAAAAGAGCGAACTGACAGAAAGTGTATCTGGTGTGAAAAGGATCACTCAAGCATCGAGTGCTATAAAATATCAAAAATGTCTATTGAAGAGAGACAAGAACATTTAAAAAAGAAAAAAGCCTGCATCTTATGTCTAAAAGTTGGACATCATGCAAAAGTATGTAGATGTTTCATTAAATGCTATGTGTGTGGACAAAGACATTCTCCTGTTTTATGCACTGGGACATCTTATGAAAAAACAGTGAATGACAATAAAACATATTCGAAGTCCCAAACAAAGGGTGACCATAAGACACACCCAAAATCGGAACAGAGTGACTCTGCTGCAACTTTACAAAACTTCTCGCAGAATAACTTGAAGACATCAAAGACAACAACTCTATTGCAAACTGTAGCCGTGAAAATTCATTACGGAGACATAGTAGCGACAGTGCGATGTTTGTTTGACAGTGGCTCACAAAGGTCGTATATCAAGAAAGAGGTAGCAGAGAAGCTCGGACTACCGGCTGCAGGGAAAGAAGAATTAAGTCATTCCTTGTTTGGAGGTGTCACTGTATCCTTTAAAGAGTACAATGTTTATAATTTGACAGTACAAAGTACTGACAATTCATTCAAGTATGATATGTCAGCCTTAGAGCAATCTTGTATTTATAAAAATGTTCCCAAATTGGATAATGAGTCTGCAATAAGATTGTTAAACAAACAAAACATTAGGTTGACTGACACTGAGAGCTCTGATATAGGCCTATTGATAGGAGCTGATTATGCAGGGCTGTTACTGACCGATTCCTTTGTTCATCTCGAAAATGGTTTAACAACCATTAAAACAAAATTAGGGTGGACATTACAGGGAAAAATATCTGTGACAAACAGCAATATAGTAACGTCTTTATTTTGTTCACAAGGTGTAATTAACTTTTGGGATTTAGAAATATTAGGCATTAATGACCCATTGCAGGTGCAGTCCAAGCAACAAAGAGAAGAGGAAGTGATAGCAAATTTTGAAGAAAATGTCCAAGTCGACTCTGAAGCCAGGTATGAGGTGCATCTTCCATGGAAGACTGGGCATGATGATCTTCTGAGCAACGAACAGCTGGCCATTCTTAGACTGGAATCTACAACAAGAAAATTAAAAGCAAGTAATAAGTTTGATGATTATAATAAAATTTTAAGTGAATGGGAGCAGACAGGCATTATAGAAGAAGTACCTGATGCTGAGAGAGACATAGACAAAGTACATTACTTACCTCATAGGGCTGTATCCAAGGAGGCCAGCCTTACCACAAAGTTGCGTCCAATATTTGATGCATCTGCTAAAGATAAAAAGGGTAAGTCATTAAACTCATGCTTAGACAAAGGAATTAATTTCCTTGATAAAATTCCAAAATTACTAACAGGATTCCGCAAAGGTTGTATTGGTATAACTGCTGACATTGCAAAAGCATTTTTGCAAGTGTCAGTGACACCACAAGATAGGGACTACCTTAGGTTTTTTTGGTGGAAAAATGGATCAGATGAAGAACTTAAGGTGTACAGACACCGGAGAGTTGTTTTTGGTTTAACTGCAAGCCCCTTTTTGCTTTCTGCAACTATTTCACATCACCTCAATCAAATAACAGAGCAAAAGGATACAGCAGAAATATTAGCCAAATCATTCTATGTAGACAATTTAGTAACAAGTTTAGATTCCACTAAACAGACCCAGGAATTCATTCAGGAAGGTAAATGTATAATGAATAAAGCAAAGTTCAATTTGAGGCAATGGGTAACATCCCCTTTACAAATAAATGAAACTAAAGATAGAATGATCCATGTGTTAGGGTTTCAGTGGGACACTGTCACAGACGAGTTGTAATTTAAATGCTTTGCCGCCATATACTGAATTACATAAAATTACCAAAAGAATTCTATTGTCTTTGACACAAAAAATCTTTGATCCCATCGGATTTACATGTCCAGTCACCTTGGTTTCGAGACTTATTTTACAGCAAATTTGGAGCATGAAATTAACATGGGATGAAGAATTACCAGATGACATTCAATCACAATTTAAAAATTGGTATAAACATATTGAATGCTTAAATAATTGCAGATTACCACGAAGGCTGTCAGCTTCACAGCTACAAGAATGTGCAAAAAGCCTGCATATGTTCTGTGATGCTAGCCAGGTTGGATATGCAGCCTGTGTCTTTCTGAGAACCGAACACAAAGGTATTGTGACTGTTCGATTAATTTCTGCAAAATCAAGAGTATCGCCTCCAGAGAAAGTGACGATACCACGACTAGAGTTGTTGGCAGTACTAATAGGTGCGAGGTTACTAACGGAAGCGAGAAATGATCTAGAATTGAATGACTGCAAAGAATTCTGCTGGACCGACTCTGGAGTGGTATTATGTTGGATTAAAAGGGAACTGCCCTGGAATACCTATGTAGGGAACCGTGTCAGAGAAATCAGACAAAATACCAAGACAAACAATTGGCATCATATTCCAGGATCAGACAACTGGGCAGATTTAGCATCCAGGGGTTGCAACGCACGTCAGTTGCTCGAGGTTCGTTGGTGGGAAGGTCCAGCCTGGCTCCGACAGCGTCCTGAAATGTGGCCGCAATCTGCGCTTGTTGTGGATGAGAAAGTAGCCAACACAGAACTGAAAAAATCCTTATGTAATGCTAAGACATGCTGTAAAGAAAGTATGATACATTCTCTGTCCAGCTACTTCTCTAAATACACAAAAATAATAAGAACGACAGCATGGATTATGAGATTCATCTTAAATGCTAGTCGCAAGAACGACAAAAGGAAAAGAGAATTAACTTATGAAGAATATGAAAAAGCTGAAAAGAAAGTCATTAAAATTATACAAGAAGAAAACAAAGAATTAATTGAAAAATAGTGTGGAAAAACAATAACGCTGCATATTGACACAGACAAGCTACTTAGAGTACAAACTAAATTGTTACTTACCGATTTTCCAAACGACACGAAGTCTCCGATGATCGTACCAGCGAAAAATGTTGTCATCCGAAGAATGGTGGAACAGCGTCACATACAGCTACTACATGCTGGCACTAACATGATGATCACTGATTTGCGAAAACGATTCTGGATCGTCGGCGTCAGGCTTCTAGTGAAGTCGGTCATAAATGATTGTGTAATATGTAAAAGACACAGATCTAAGCCAACACAAGCGCCTACAGCGCCGCTACCTATAGAACGGATTCAACTTAACGCCCCCTTCGAGGTGACAGGTGTAGATCTGGCGGGTCCGCTATATCTGTTAGATGGTACAAAATGTTGGATCGTACTTTATACATGCGCTGTTTACCGCGCAGTACATTTAGAACTCACACAATCTTTGTCAACAGAGGCATTCCTAAGAACGTTTCGTCGTTTTATAGCACGTCGAGGACGTGTAAGAATAATGATTTCTGATAATGGTACGAATTTCACAGGAACAAAAAACTTGTTACATGATGTTGATTGGAATGAAGTGCAACGACAATCAACTATACAGCGCATAAAATGGAAGCTGAATGTCGCTACGGCAGCCTGGTGGGGTGGTTGTTTCGAGCGCCTAATCAAAACAATGAAAGGAATATTGAGACGTGTTCTAGGTAGGTTAACAATTTCATACGAAGAAATGGAAACAATACTCTGTGATTGTGAAGCCATCATCAACAATAGACCTCTTACCTATGTCGAAGACGACAGCGCCAACTCGCTAGAACCCCTCACACCGTCATACTTCTTACAAGCTCTACCTCAATCGGACGTGACCGATCTGGATCATATTGATGCAACAAGCCTAAACAAACGGGTAAGGTACTTACAGAAATTAAGGGATGATTTTCGTCAACGTTTTAGAAATGAATATTTAACTACATTGACACAGAGAGGTAATCATAAACACGAAAGTTTAAAAGTAGGGGATATAGTTTTAGTTGAAGGAGAAGACAAAAGGGTAAAGTGGCCATTAGGACTCGTTATAGAAACTTTTATTGGGAAAGATGGTATCAGCAGAGCTGCAAAAGTAAAAACATCTGCTGGATACAAGACTAGACCCGTAAAACGCTTATATAGACTAGAAATTTCTTCTTCAGAGGTGGAGGGACCACAGGATAAGTGTAGCAAGGATCCTATTGGTAAGAAATTTAAAATTGTTATCAACCCAAGTAGTACACAGGTAACCAAGGATGTGACACAGGAAATCCCGACAAGCGAGGTAAGTGCACAAAAGACAACTCGAACAGGTAGAGGATCCTCAGAATGCCAAGTAGATATGTTGTATGATTCATGTATGCTAAATGATATGTAATCATAAACAGTTTCTTTAAATTTGGTAACTAGGATAGTCAGATTTCTCCTTGTCAGTCATCTAATGTAAAAGCCTATGATTATGATATTATGGTATGGCAAGTACCTGTAATGTGTTTTTTTTTAGATTAGATAACGGAATCTTATATTGATGTTCATTTGGTTTAATCATTATTGTCCAGTGCTAGTTTAATTTTTAATACAGAATTGTAAAACCTTATAAAAACATAGTATTATGGAGATTATGTATCCTATTCCTTACTTACTGGTACTTAGTAAGTTTACGATGTTTTTTTTGATAAATAGACATTGATCTAATTGTTTGTACCAGTTTTATTTTTATATGAATGTAAAGTCGGATACACATTGTTGAATTTGTTTTCTGGGTGTGGAGGATGTTCTGCAATGTGTGTATCCGCCACCTTAATTTTAATAATAAAATTATCTGTGCAACTTTAAAAAGGTTAGAAAATAAAATAGACAGAAGTCAGTGGTACGAAAAAAATGGTGGTTTTATTATTTCATCCTCACTCAAAAATATAAAGCGTATCTTCGATCTGTGTGACAAAACACTAACAAAATACGTGGGCAAGGCGTCCACAATTAGCATAAGGCCACACAAAGTGAACAAGAGACCATTTTCAAAGCCCAAAATCGTTGTCCCAACAGGGTTATGTTTAGTTAAGTAACAGGCAGACAGCTGCATTTCCATATTTAAGTTTCCATGCCTTACATACATAAGGCATGGCTTAAATCTCTTTTAAAAACTAATTTTTCTCGGACTATAATCCGATTTACGTGAATTGTTTTTACATCTCTGACTTGATTACAGTTTACAGTATTTTATTTTTTGTAATAAAGTTTAGAGCGAGCTTGATGGCTAGTATAAATCACCGAACCAAGTTTACAAATAATAACTTACAATAGTTTTTGATTTTAAAGAAATAAGTTAATACCCAACTAATTACTACTGGAAACCTTAAAGGGAACTAATAATTTAACATTTCGTTTCCGACTCATCCTATTTATTGATGCAAAAATCCAAAATATCTAAAATAAAATAATTCAAATTAATGCTATGAAAGAACATTTTATATCTGTCTGCGATTGATGATTGAGCATATCTTTGACTGACCTTCAAGAAACCAGATAACTATTTAATCATTCAACACAACATTTAAAACATAAAACATCTTTAACATCTGTAAAATAAAAATATTTTTTTGTTATTAGACCTAAGTTCTAGGATGGTTATTTGAGATTATATTTAACCGAGAATATTCGATTTATAAAAAGTTAATAACTCTTAACTATAATCCAATCTAGAGCTTGCAATGTTGGTAAGTAAGTAAGCACATATCACGGAGACCGCACTGGTCAGCTCTGGTAGTACATAGTTATCCTCTCCCTCGCACTTACGGAGCGATAGCTGTACGTGCAAGCGGGAAGCATATACGGGCCAAAGACTATCGTTCATACATGGATTCTCAGTTTTCTTACTTATCCTATCCTAACTTCCTAACTTCCTAACTAATATTATAAATGCGAAAGTAAGTTTGTTTGTTTGTTGGTTACCTTTTCACGCCTAAACCACTGAACCGATCATCCTGAAATTTTGCATATACGTTGTCAGGGGTACAGAAACGGACATAGGGTACCTTCTATCCCGCAAAAAAGTAATGTTGCCAAGGAAAACAACAATAACGTTCTTATGATAATAGATGGCGCCACGTGTCTTTCGAATCATGATTGAATTATAACCCGAATTGATAGTCAAAGTCTAAATTAACGCGAGCGAAGCCGCGGGCAAAAGCTAGTTGAATATAAAACTGCTACTTACGAAAAATTAAGTCCTTATCTTTAGAGGAAGATTCTTCTTAAATGTTTTTGTCTAAGTCAAGATTCTTATTTTGCAAAATAAAACAAATCAATTTGAATTTTTATATTTTATTGATCGATTAATAATAACATAACTCTGGATTTAAAGCTCCCCCTGGTCTTACAAATAAATCTTCCAATCCTTCTGTAGGAATGTTTATTGTTGGTTCGTGTCTTGCGAATCCCATGTACCAAATAATGCACATTATTATATGCGAGCAGCACCCAACGGTTCTTTTACAGATATTACATGTGCAATAATAATGTCCAATCGCTTGCCGACCGTTGAAAGCTCTGCCTATACCCAAATATACATAATATTTATGTTCTTGAACGGACATGTCGGGAGTGAATTCGACCTCTCAAAATATAGAGAGAGAGAGAGACAGAGAGAGAGAGAGAAAGAGAGGATAATATGTACTCCTACCTGAGCTGAGCTGTGCGGCGTTTGTGGTATGCGCTTGCTTACTTACTAAATAACTTGAGGACTAAATTTGTTATTATTTTTTAACAATATAATAATTCTAGGTCAGTTATTATCTCGAATAACCGTCTTAGGACTTAGGCTTCATAACTTTTTTTCTTAGAACTTCAAGACCTATAAGAATAATGTACAATTAAATCCAAAAAAAAATTGGTCAAAAAATGTATGAACACAGTGGGTGATGTCCTTTATTTATTTGATGTAACGATTAGTAAATATATTAAACTATAGACATATTATTAAAACTATTTTTATAAGGCGTAACATACATCTACTTAATAAAAATCTTAAATTCATTCATTCACTATTATTAAAATACAGTTCTTTAAAAATGACAACATAGTTCCATACTAAGTTGTCAGTTGTATGTTAAGAACTTTACCGTAGCCGTAATAAAGTTCTAAATTCAAAAATGATCGAGGGTTTTAAACGGTGTCAGAAGAAAAACTTGGTTTTGTAATAAGACAGATTTAGTCTAATTATATGAATAAAATCGCCAATATAGTAACTGCGACCAATTTCGTTGTAGCGCTCGGCGGCCGCTGCCACAGCTCCGAATCAATATACAACCGTCGGTTGAGCTACGGTTTCTCAAAAGAGCGGTCGCCGCTACATAACGGCAGCAGTGACGGGTGTCATGAAAAGATGGCAACGGCAAATATTTAAATCTTTGTGCAGCGGGGTTTGACTTTACGGTGTCGAAAACGCTCTCTAGGAAAACACACCAACTTAGTTTCTTAACGTTTCAGTGATATCATCCACCGCTAAATTGTAGACGCTATTTAGCGACGACCACTCTTCTAGGTAACCTAAGCTTTTCAACATTTCTTTTTGACAGTTTTATTATCTGTTATTATTATTCATTTATTTATTTACATACTTATTAAATACATTTTTAAATATTTTTATAAAAACATTAAAAAGAACATTTTATTATTATTATTTTATTTTTTTATTATTATTTTTTACAGTCTTTTTATTTTTTTATTATCTGCCAAGCAAGGAGTTAAGCAGTTGAAAATGACAAGTCATAAAATGCAACGCCTTTCTATCTGGGTTTTCGTTAATGCGCTTATAAGTCTAGAATCACATATCCGATTTACGTGATTATTATTTTAAGTTATAGACTTTTGTCCTGGCTTTGCTTAAGTACGGTTTGTTACTCTAGATAATATGATGTAACAATAAATCTGTATTTTATATAGAACTGCGTTGGGGATTGTTTGTAGCTATGTAATAACAGCCGCATGGGTCGCTCGATCTGGTTAAGCTACGCTTGCTGCGGTTGATCTATGGATGGGTGACCAGCACGGATATCGAGGGATATGGCGTGGAGCCGTGGCACATGTCGCCTCCGTTTGGTCAAACTGACCTTAAATACGCGCGATGGAAGTGAGCACCGTTTAGTCATATGTTTGCATCGGAACGTGTAGTGTGATTTCGTATTTTTACGAAATAACGAATTGTTCCGTCCTTATTTGAAAAAATAGCACAATTACAACAAACCTTAGTACAAGTGGCTTGTCTTACCACCGGTAACTAAAAAATCACTGCATTAATTATAATATTTAAGTATTTTACAAATTATCTAGATGTGAAATATTTTTGACATGCGACAGCCTTTGCCTAGTGACTGACGCATGTCAAAACAATACATTAGTGGTGCGCAGCGCTGACATATACTCGTAGATATCGGTAATTGTTAGTTGCTCTAATAAGAAATTGTATTAAGAATCTTAAACAAGAATTAATACATTTTATTTCAGTTTCCCGAAAGATCCAGAAATTAAACGTAAATGGGTAGATGCAAAATGCAGGGAAAAGTAATTGGTTTCTCTCAAACAAATTTCAAGTGACTTCAAAGTTCAAAAAGACGTTGCTAGTCCCAAAAGCTCTTAGACACTTTGTCGATACAAATATTTTCTCAGCAACTGATTTTCACCAGTTTGAGCATGACCCGATGGATAATAATAGTATCCAAGTGACAAAATGTGTGATGGAATAACATATTGATATTTGCTTACATTTTTTGGTTAAGAATGTAACACCAAAATTATGAAAGCGTCAGATTATAATGTTCAATAAGTACCTATTTGAATTGTTGTTTTATGTGCGATAGTTGAACAGTTTTAATTTTAAGTAAGGGCAGCCCCGGATCTAGGGGGGGGGGGGGGCAAATTCAAGCGTGGCAGACAAGTGCACCACTCAGCGCACCGCAACACTGCAATAAGTGAGATGCGCAGTACTTATTCTATTCTATTCTTATTATCTTTGTCTGCCGGTGGCACACTGAGGAAATCACTACGTGATTAGCGTAAGCATAGATCGTTAAACGGTGTGAGCGGGTTGCGGGCGGAGCAATTGAATTCTGCTAGAAACTCTTCGTTTTTAAAACACATGCTCAACTTTTATTTGGCGATACAAAAAGCTTAGCTTTCCATCTCTTGCAAGAGATCTATACCGTGGCGAACCTGAGGAGGACCAGCGCCTCTGTCACCTCTGTGGCCAAAAATTTAAGGAACAAATCCTTTATTTTAGAAATTTTACTTCGCGTAGGGGGGCGCGAGGCGCCCCGCCCTTATCGCAGCGTGCGAAAAATGCATCATGTGTGCCGTATCTATTTTTTTGGTTTATGTGTGAGTTTCAGGAGTGGGGAAAAGGTGGCGACACTTAAATTTGAGCAAATATAGAGTGAAGACATATCTCTCGGTAATCTATGGTGACCATCTTTACATACCAACACCCCGCCGTGCCTCGGAAAGCACATTAAGCCGTTAGTCCCGGCTGTCTTTCGTGCATTTTTGACAGTCGTGACGAGTCGTCAGAAGCCCGAAAATCTGACAACCAGTCTTGCCAATGGGTATCGTATTACCCAGTCACTGGGTTGTGGAGGTCAGTTAGGCAGTCGCTCCATGTAAAATACTAGTATTTAGCTGCATCCAGTTAGACTGGAAGATGACCCCGAAATAGTTGGGAAAACGCTAAAGGTGTCATTGCGCCGACCTAAGCCGCAAATATCCGGCCAACCTGATGTTAGCAAGAGGTTCGCGCCCCGCTAAAGAACTACGTGACTGGCTACAAACGACTGTTACACTTTTACTTACCCCACGATTTCAAACCCTTTATAATCGGCCTTACAAAAAATGCGTGATTTTGTACTATAAGCATTTTAATGCAAAAAAAATGTTCTAAGGTGTAAATGTTGGACTTATACAAGAATGAAGCCCACTAAATGCTGATCTTAACATACGGTTATTCTTTGAAATATCTTCTTCAGGAAAAAAAATGACGATTACAAATAATTACAATGCAGTGTGGTTTGGTTAACGCAATAATTTAAAACTAACAATTCAATTATAATGTCAGAGTCGAACTATGTGCAAGTTAAGGTGTATTTCAAATAACTATAATTAGCTATATTATTATGAGCCATTATTATTTTCAGTCAAGCTTTTTTTTCATATTTTGCAAATTAGATTTAGTTTTTGCTAAAGCTATCCACGCTAAGAAAACAATACCTTCGAGGTGATAGTTAACTATAGAAGAATGAACAAAGGTTGTATGTATGTAAACATAGAAAACTAAAAAAGTAATGAGGAAGGATTTTTTTTAAATCAGCTTTAATTGGGTAAGAAACATAGAGTTTGGAACTCACTTACTCACTTTTTTTAAATGTTTTACGCAGATAGACCTCGCCCCGGATGTTCTTAAGTTACAACTTGATGATTGAAAAATAGTGCGCCCGTTGCAAAATTAATGCTAAGATCGTTGTATGACAGATTATAGAACTCTTACAAGAAGCGAGAATAACAATTTCTTTAAGAACCACAAGACAACGCCTGCACGATACGACGCCCAATCTACGAGGTTACGTTGCCAGAATAAGACTTTTGTAATCATCGCTCCCCTTTTGTTTAGAGTTTGGCACATGTCCGGCCGTACTCTATGTTTAACTCAGATCTGAATTAATTGCATTCCGTGGTGTACGATCGTATAGCGATGTTTGAAAATAAAACTCGTTTCAAAAAAGAAGTCTGGTCTGGACTTCTGGAGTTACTTACATTTGAAATAAAACCGTCCAAGTGTATGTCGGACCATGCACGATGAAGGTTTCCGTCGTTGGGATGAAGTTATCCCAAGAACAAACTTATAATTGTAGTTAAAAAAAAAATCTCCCATACGTTTCAACTGCAAATATAAATTGGTCGACTATTACCCGTTAATTTGTAAAGCCTACTTACCTGTGATTGAACCATTTAGCTGGCAGACACATACTTGACTCTAACAAAAATTTGCACTTAAAAGCTTCATATTTCACACACGGATGCACTAATCGAAAAATTGTTTTCACACACCCGCAATATTTTTGAAAGACCTATTCAATGACACCGCACACAGGTTATAGAAAAGAAAAAAAAAAAACCCACTTTATTTTTTTATTTTTTGTGATTTTATTTTACCTATCGGCGTGACTAGTATGTATATTCATGCCAAATTACAGTTTTCTAGTACTAAGAGTCTCTGAGCTAACCTGCAGACAGACGAACGGACATGACGAAACTGCATGACTTCCTCGTTGACTACGAAACCTTAAACAACTTTAGTTGATTTGGTACACTTGCACTTTCCGCTCCGAATGGACACGTGCCACAAAATTCGTCATAGGGTTCAGATATCTGAGATGGTTTCGCAATTAACAAAGGTAAGGTACAATAATTTACCAAAGGAGTGATCACCCAGTAGAACACATAATTGGCAAAGGAGACTGATCAAAAGTGGTCTATGTATGAACCAAAAGCGATACTGCTGTAGTATTTCTGTGGGGATACTTCGACTATACTCCCCTTCTGCAAAGTGGCATCAAAATCTGACCCGGCAGTTTTGAGAAATATAATATTTTAGAATACATATTTTTTTAAGCTACTTTTTCATTTTAAAAACGTTTTAACGGGTATTTCTGACTTTATAATAAATAATTAATGTGTTTTTCTGCTAGACAAAGTCACTTGCCACCTGAACAGTACTGAATTTCAGTATTTTTTTCGTTTTTAACCGACTTCAAAAAAAGAAGGAAGTTCTCAGTTCGTCGGAATCTTTTTCACATTTCCAGAACCAAAAATCATCACCAGAACCAATTCCATAAGATATCTCGGTGTTATAGTAGACCAAAACTTAAACTGGAAAGAACACGTCATTAAGATAAATAATCGCGCAAGAAAGCTAATTTATATTTTTAAAACGATTAGAAATGCATGTGACATTAAGCTATTAATAAAAATCTATTAGGCATTATGCCAATCCATACTGGTATACGGCCTGAATGTGTGGGGTGGAACCTCAAAAACAACTATGTTGTCTGTCGAAAGAGCCCAACGCATAGTACTTAAAGTAATTTCTCGCAAAAAGTACACTTATCCGACACACCTACTTTACTCAGAACTAAGGGTCCTTACAGTGAGAAAATTATTCATTAAGCAACAGATCATGGCACAGCATAAAATAAAACCGCACTTTGCTAGGAGGCGGCGATTAGATATAGTTTATAACATACCAAAATTTAGAACATCTTTTGCACATAAATTTCACAATTATCTCGGTCCTAGCCTTTACAACAAAATAAGCAAAGATCTAAAATTGAAGAATCTTGATAGCCATACATGCAAATCTGGCATGCGTACTCGTGGATGCTGCGTTCATATTATAACAGTTATATGGTTTCTGTCTGGGGCTAGGTATGAAGCAACGATATTACTATTATGTTCCTTTATTTAATTATGTACATATAAAAAAAAAAACTATTATTATTATTATTACGTACAGCTAAATTTTTTGATTCCATTAATTGATGAATTTTAAACTGAAAATATATTATGTGTATAAAAAGTTGTTTTTTTATACTGATACATATACCCCTTTTTCGGCTGCTATAAATAGAATTCCTTCTTATTTTTCGAATTTCGGAGTATTTTTTTAAAATTAAGACGTAACCTTTCCAAAATAAATATTTAAAAAATACCAAAAAATCGGTACTAAAAAAACTGTTGAGGTGACAATTGACTGTCTAGCAGAGAAACACATTAATAAAGTCAGAAAATACCCGTTCAAACCTGACCTGGTGACAATGGAAACACTTCGTAAGTATAACCTATAAAAAAAATGAGGTTTCTAAATCAGTCCAACCGCCTTCGAGTAATCGGTAATCAAATATAAAAACATATTTAAAAAAGATTCCGACGAACTGAGAACGCTCTTTTTTTTAAGTCGGTTAAAAACGAAAAAGAAACCTGAAATTCGGTACTGTCGAGATGTGAAGTGACTTTGTCTAGCAGAAATCACATTAATTAAGTATTATAAAGTCAGAAGTATCCGTTAAAACGTTTCTTAAATAAAAAATGTGTAGCAAGAAATGTGAATTCTAAAGTATGATTTTTCTCAAAACTGCCAGGTTAGATTTTAATGCCCCTTTTTACAAGGATATAGTTGAAGTATCCCCACAGAAATACCACTACAGTATCGCTATTGGTTCATAGACCACTTCCCATACAAATTAAACAGTCTCCTTTGACCTTAGTTTCGACATAGAAACTAAGTCTTCCGTTTCCGGTCTTACGTTATCTATCGTAAAAAAAAATATATACTGAAAACCTAACCGGAGAAAATAGCTAGAATTGAGAATATGTTTCTCGAGCTTAAGGAGGATCGGATAGAAAGATTGAAAGATGTGTTGGAACGATGAAAACTCCATTTGAAATAAGATTAGAAATTTAAATAAACCTTTTTTACAGTCCGTTCAACCGATTTTGATCGGTGGCATGACAAATGGCAGCTTTAGTAAACAGTTGATAATCTAACGACGTTTTTGCTTTTAATGCCATCCTTATGCCTACGGAATATAAGTCAAAATCGGTTAACGGACTGTAAAAAAGTTTTATTTAAATTTCTAATCTTATTTCAAATGGAGTATACGTATCGGGCTTTTCCATAGAAATCAGTTATTCCTGTTGTAAATAGTTTGACTATTCATAAGCAATAATATGACTTGCTAAAAATGGGTTTGTACAATCAACTTGATGCAGTGAAATTATCTAGTGTTTTTTAAACATATTTTATCGAAGTTCATCTTTGACGATATGTGTCCATTGACATGATTGCATTTTTATTAATTTCCAAGGGTTTGTTTCAATAATATAAGCTTTTAATCAAATGACTCTCCTTTCATAACGTTGCGGTTGCATGTGTTTATAAATTTGATTATTTGAATGACGCTTGATATAATGATTACCGGTTTACAGTAACGATTATTTCGAGTCATTGAAATAATCAAATTTTAATTGCGCTATGGAATCAATTTAACAACAAATATACCACATAATTGTGGTTACGTTGTTTACCATATATTTTATTTGTGGTTAAATTAATTCCATATTATTAATACATATTCATCGCTACTAATTGATTACATATACATCGCTACTTAAATGTGCAAACGCAAAATACAAAATTCTATTTAATACTGAGAGATGGCGTGGATATTTTCCAATGACGATGTGTGACGTTATGTAACAATATCTATACAAACATCCTAATTTGATAGCATACCTATTTAGGTATAAATTTAATTATAAAAATTGCGTGAAATCGAACAATTGGTGCACAAGTTATCAATGCTCTAACGTGGGTATACATTGTAGCGCAAATCCGCTACATTTAAACCTTTTTGATTTGTATTGCAACCTATTTTGGCAAATTGTCATTATGTTTTCTTTTTAATTTTAAACTTCAATTTTCGACTTTTCCGACGTAATTCTTTAATAATATGATTATCTTTTACAATTTATATTTTTGATAATTTTCGGTGTATTTTTATTTGTTATCAAAATTATACGTATTTATGTGGTGATTCCTCTTTTATTTCGCTACAAAATGTAATATGTAATATGCGCGTAAAAAATTTCAATAAAATCTGATCATAAACATGCTAACAAACGTTTTAACTCATCTCTCAACTTAACAAGATAGTTTTAGCTCAGTAAGTTGACGAATTCTGGGCGTAAAACTCATTAACAATGATTATTCAGCTGTAAACTTAGTTAAGCAAAGACGTAATTTTTCTGTCGAGTTTTGGTACTTGTATATAGGTAAGTATATTTTTTAAATACACTCAGAACAAAGACATGACTTATCACACCGAGCGTCATGTACTATTTATCGTGGAATCGTATCATGGAAATTAACAATTTGATTTTCCATGCAATAGTAACAAACCCTTTAAAATTTCACATGGCTATTCTTTTCCAATACTAACGCAAATCTTGAAGGACGTTTATTGCTATCACAACTCTTGATGGACTGAAATGAATTGAAAGACGACGCTCGCAAGGTAGGATATATTCGCACCTTTGATGTGTGGAACTCTAAAATACAACATATATAAAATATATTTGTGAAAGCAGCGTGTTTGAGCAAAAATGTCTGATATTTTGTCATAAAATTCATTTACGAATCTACTGTGGTGGAAATTTTGAATACAAAAGGACAACGAAATGAATTCGAAGCATTCGTTTAATAAACTCGCATGCGTGAGCACACGAAACGGTAGGACGCGTCTCGGTAGCTAAGTTTTATCGTTTATTTAAGCACGTCGCGGCAGAGCATCCACGTGCCTTGATTTTTCATTATCCTTCGATTTTGTTTTCGTAAAACAGGGAAATCACGAGAAACAAAAGCATATTGAGCGGCGTGACGCGGAGGGCTTTTTAAACATTTCACGTTGCCGCCATGTTGCATCCATTATTTTTGTGACGTCTCTGATTAGACACGTCACAAAAATAATGGATTATTAACATTTATTGACCAGCATAATATCATGGCAGATTTGGTCAACAAAATTTTAATGTTTTAAACTGACAGCGTTTTAATTTATATTTGTCAATTAAAGTTAATGATTGATGAATGATGATTTTCAAGTACCTAACAACTCTGAGGCTGAAATTTATAAAGCGAACTAGGTCTACTCAAGCTAAGTAGCTAGATAGTAGGCGTTTAATACGAAAATGAACCTTATTCATTTGTACCTAATGTGTGAGTTCATTTAAAAATGTATTATTTATTTAATTAAGACGTTTTAAAAACAAAGACACAGTTGTATACAGGGTGGAAACTTTCAGCGGGGCAGTAAGGGGGAGTACCTTATCCGTTGCAGCTACGCGAAAATGGTCTTAGGAGACTATCCATAATTTTTTATGGAATTTTGATCCCCATTCACAGATTTAAAAAAAAAAAATACAGTTAGCAAGAAAATAGCCATTTTACACAAAAACATTTTTTGATGCCAATCGATCCTGTTTCTAATACTAATCAAAAACTTTTATGGGACCAACCATCGTTGGAGTACTCAAAAAGTCACAAATTGCAAAAAAACTTTTCCCTTACATTTTGTATGAAAATTTTACGCAAAAGCTTTTTTAGTGACGGTTGAGATCTTTTTGTTGAATGAATAAAAAGATAAGTTTAAAAACAATTCAAATTTCGAACTCGTTATTATTAAATAAAAAACAATCTTGACAGTTAGTTGCGTCAGAAAAACTCAATATTCTTATTTATTTAATGTAAGTAAAAATAAGTGTTGCTGTTTTAGGCACCTTAATTCGTCTTCACTAATCTAAATCCCATCCCCCTATATAAGTTTCGTCTTAGTTTTAGTCTTATCGAAATCGTGTGTTGTGGATTTTACATTAAGCGCATAATTGGACAGCTATTGATACGAAAAAAATGACCTCCAATTTAGAACGTTTAACTTGCTGGAAGCATATTACGTAAATAATAAAAATACATCAGCTGCGTTAGAATGGTATAGGATCAAATATCCAAATCGTCATGTGCCAATCATTTTCTAAGTTAAATCTTTTAAGAAATCTTGCACAAGGTGGCTCTTTCAAGAAAAAATCTGTACGCCACCCATTTATACTACATGAAAATTTGATCATTTCTGTTCTTACACTTGTCGAAGCTTATCCCGAAATATCATCAAGAGATCATAAAAATTATGGATAGTCTCCTAAGACCATTTTCGCGTAGCTGCAACGGATAAGGTACTTCCCCTTACTGCCCCGCTGAAACTTTCCACCCTGTATACACACAAGCATATCAAAGAGAAAATATAAAATCATCAAGTTTAGATAAAAGTTAACAACACTTTCATAATATTTCCATCTCACAGTACTTCTGACATGACGATAAAATTTTCGTCCATTCGTCCGCCAACGCAGGCGGAGGCGGACGCCACGGAGCGTCTTACAGGCTATGGGTGAGCTGGTCCTTCACTCACCTTACCTCTGACGAGTTATATCCGAGGCATCTCAGTAGAAATTATGTCGGATAGAGGTAGAGCTAATACCACGGATATCGAGGGATATGTCTTGGAGGCGTGGCACATGTCGCCTCTGTTGGGTCCAACTGACCTTAGATACGCGCGACTGCAGTGAGCACCGTTTAGTCATATGTTTGCATCGGAACGTGTAGTGTGATTTCGTATTTTTACGAAATGCCGAATATTTCCGTCCTTATTTGAAAAAATAGCACAATTACAACAAACCTTAGTACAAGTGGCTTGTCTTACCACCGGTAACAAAAAAATCACTGTATTAATTATAATATTTAAGTATTTTACAAATTATCTAGTTTTGAAATATTTTTGACATGCGACAGCCTTTGCCTAATGACTGACGAATGTCAAAACAATGCATTAGTGGTGCGCAGCGCTGACATATAGATATCGATAATTGTTAGTTGCTCTAATAGGAAATTGTATTAGGAATTTTAAATAAGAATTAATGCATTTTATTTCAGTTTCCCGAAAGATCCAGAAATTAAACATAAATGGGTAGATGCAAAATGCAGGGAAAATAATTGGTTTCCCTCAAACAAATTTCAAGTGACTTCAAAGTTCATAAAGACGCTGCTAGTCCCAAAAGCTCTTAGACACTTTGTCGATACAAATATTTTCTCATCAACTGATTTTCACCAGTTTGAGCAAGACCCGATGGATAATAATATTATCCAAGTGACAAAATGGGTGATGGAATAACATATTGATATTTGCTTAAATTTTTTGGTTAAGAATGGAACACCTAAATTATGGAAGCGTCAGATATAATGTTCAATAATTACCTATTTAAATTGCTGTTTTATGTGCGATAGTTGAACAGTTTTAATTTTAAGTAAGGGCAGCCCCGGATCTAGGGGGGGCAAATTCAAGCGTGGCAGACAAGTGCACTACTCAGCGCACCGCAACTCTGCGGTAAGTGAGATGCGCAGTACTTATTATCTTTCTCTGCGGGTGGCACACTGAGGAAATCACTACGTGATTAGCGTAGGCATAGATCGTCAAACGGTGTGAGCGGGTTGCGGGCGGAGCAGTTGAATTTTACCAGGAACTCTCCGTTTTTAAAACACATGCTCCAATTTTATTTGGCGATACAAAAACGTTAGCTTTCCATCTTTTGCAACAGATCTATGCCGTGGCGATCCTGAGGAGGATCAGCGCCTCTGTCACGTCTTTGGGCAATCATTTAAGGAACAAATCCTTTATTTTAGAAATTTTACTTCGCGAAGCGGGGGCGCCGGGCGTCCCGCCCTTTTCGCCGCCTTTATGTGCAAAGGCGACACGATTCCCTTTAAGTTTTTACCACAGCACTGGCGCAGCTGTTGGATTGGAGCATTATCGATCGATAAAATTTTACTAATATGTTTCTGGCAAAATATTCCTAGCCCAGCGACTCTTAATTCTTAAAACTTTTCGGACTTAAAAAATCTAACTTATCTGAGGCAGTGCTAAAACTTTCGCGCTCGCTCCGCTCGCTGGTACATTCTAGATTGTCTTAATTGGTGTTAAGCTTTTCTGCATAAGTCGGATGTGATCTTAGCAATCGAAAATCATGACAATCAGATTAATTATGACAATGCCATCGATTTTTTTGCAGAACAAAAGGCTCAAAGAGTAAAATATTTATTCTAATCTTCTGCTAATAATAAAGCTGAAGGGTTTTTTTTGTTTGAACGCGCTAATCCCTGGAACTAGGAGTCGGATTTGAAAAAACCTTATTGCATTTGATAGCACAATTCTTGAGGAAAGTTATAGGCTATTTTTAACATCACACTACGACCCTTAGAAACCGAGCAGTAAGAAATAAATGCAGAAAGAACGCTAAGCGAAAAGGAAGTAATATCGTGGGCGAGTGATGCGCATCGACGCGGTGGGTCGGGGGCCGAGGCTTCACGCGGACGAAGTCGCGTACAGAAGCTAGTATGCGATAATCTCACGATTTATTTCAAATATGTCCTGTCCTATCCTAAATAATTGTTCGACATGTCCATGTATATTTAAATAGATAAGGCTTCCTGTAAAAGGTTAAAAGATTGGCGGGGCGGGGAGCGGCAGATTACAGATTTTGCCCCGCCTCGAATAAATTCTAGGTCAGGGGCTGAGTAGGTAAGGGAGAAACTGAAGAAACTGATTTACTTAAATGTTATTTGCAAACGAAAATATTGTATTTTTACTTGATTTGTTGTTATTGGTGTTTTAATATTCCACATCGAAAAGCAGAAAAAATAAACGATACAAAATACGTCCAAAAAACACCTCTTTTTGCAGTCGGTTTTCATCGATATTTTTATCGATCACATACCAATCCCTCTTCCCTAGTTGATGCTACAGTTACATGTGTGCATTCAGTGACTGTATCTATACTTTCTAGTGCCCGCCTCTTTTGAGCATATGTGCAATAAAATAGTACAAAAGTGTTACGCATATTTTCTTACTTGTGTGCGAAAAAAGCATCATGTGTGCCGTATCTATTTCTTTTGTGTATGTGTGAGTTTCAGGAGTGAGGAAAAGGTGGCGACACTTAAACTTGAGCAAATATAGAGTAAAGGCCATAGATATCCGAGAGATATGCCTTTACTCTATATTTGCTCAAGTTTATGTGTCGCCACCTTTTGCCCACTCCTGAAACTCTCACATAAACAAAAGAAATAGATACGGCACACATGATGCATTCTTCGCACACAAACAAAAAAATATGTGTAACACTTTTGTGCTATTTTATTGCACATATGCTCAAAAGGGGCGGGCACTAGAAAGTATAGATACAGTCACTGAATGCACACATGTAACTCTAGCATCAACTAGGGAAGAGAGGTTGGTATAAATATGTGATCGATAAAAATATCGATGAATACCGACTGCAAAAAGAGGTGTTTTTTGGACGTATTTGGTACCGTTCTTTTTTTCTGCTTTTCCATGTGGAATATTAAAATACCAATAACAACAAATCAAGTAAAAATATAATATTTTCGTTTGCGAATAACATTTAAGTAATTCAGTTCCTTCAGTTTCTCCCTTACTCAGCCCCGGATTTAGATTTTTTTCGAGGCGGGGCAAAAACTGCAATCTGCCGCTCCCCGCCCCGCCAATCCTTTAACGTTTTACATGAATCCTTATTTATTTAAATATACATGGACATGTCGAACAATTATTTAGGATAGGACAGGACATATTTGAAATAAATCGTGAGATTATAGCATACTAGCTTCTGTACGCGACTTCGTCCGCGTGAAACTTCGGCCCCCGACCCACCGCGTCGTTGCGCATCACTCGCCCATGATATTACTTCCTTTTCGCTTAGCGTTCTTTCTGACCTTTTTTCTTACTGCTCGGTTTCTAGGGTAAAGTTTCTACCTTCTTCAAGAATTGGGCTATCAAATGCAATAAGATTTTTTCAAATCCGACTGCTTGTTCCAGAGATTAGCGCGTTCAAACAAAAAAAACTATTTAGCTTTATTATTAGCAGAAGATTAGAATAAAATTTTTACTCTTTGAGCCTTTTGTTTTGCAAAAAAATCGATGGCATTTTCATAATTAATCTGATTGTCATGATTTTTGATTGCTAAGATCACACCCGACTTATGCAGAAAAGCTTAACACCAATTAAGGCAATCTAGAATGCACCAGCGAGCGGAGCGAGCGCGAAAATTTTAGCACTGCCTCAAATAAGTTAGATATTACTAAGTCCGAAAAGTTTTAAGAATTAAAATTAAGAATTGAATGAAAAAGAGTCGCTAGGCTATAAGAACGAGCAAAGCGAGCTCGAATATTTTGCCAGAAACATATTAGGTAAATTTTATCGATCGATAATGCTCCAATCCAACGGCTGCGCCAGCGCTCTGTGGTAAAAACTTAAAGGAAATCGTGTCGCCTTTCCGCATAAAGGCGGCGAAATGGGCGGGACGCCCGGCGCCCTCGCTAGGCGATGTAAAATTTCTAAAATAAAGGATTTGTTCCTTAAATTTTTGGCCACAGAGGTGACAGAAGCGGTCATACTCCTCAGGTTCGCCACGGCATAGATCTGTTGCAAGAGATGGAAAGCTAACCTTTTTGTATCGCCAAATAAAAATGGAGCATGTGTTTTAAAAACAGAGAGTTTCTGGTAGAATGCAACTGCTCCGCCCGCAACCCGCTCGCACCGTTTGACGATCTATGCCTACGCTAATCACGTAGTGATTTTGTCAGTGTGCCACTCGCAGAGAAAGATAATAAGTGCTGCACATCTCACTTATCGCAGAGTTGCGGTGCGCTGAGTGGTGCACTTGTTTGCCACGCTTAAATTTGCCTTTCCCCCCTAGATCCGGGGCTGCCCTTACTTAAAATTAAAACTGTTCAACTATCGCACATAAAAGAACAATTAAAATTGGTACTTATTGAACATTATATCTGTCGCTTTCATAATTTAGTTGTTACATTCTTAGCCAAAAAATGTAAGCAAATATCAATATGTTATTCCATCACACATTTTGTCACTTGGATAATATTATTATCCATCGGGGTCTTGCTCAAACTGGTGAAAATCAGTCGATGAGAAAATATTTGTATCGACAAAGTGTCTAAGAGCTTTTGGGACTAGCAACGTCTTTATGGACTTTGAAGTCACTTGAAATTACCAACCAATTATTTTCTCTGCATTTTGCATCTACCTATTTATATTCAATTTCTGGATCTATCGGGAAACAGATATAAAATGTATTAATTCTCGTTTAAGATTCTTAATACAATTTCTTATTAGAGCAACTAACAATTATCGATATCCATATCTCAGTGCTGCGCACCACTAATGCATCGTTTTGACATGCGTCAGTCATTAGGCAAAGGCTGTCGCATGTCAAAAATATTTCACAACTAGATAATTTGTAAAATACTTAAATATTATAATTAATGCAGTGATTTTTTAGTTACCGGTGGTAAGACAAACCACTTGTACTAAGGTTTGTTGTAATTGTGCTATATTTTCACACAAGGACGGAACAATTCGGCATTTCGTAAAAATACGAAATCACACTACACGTTCCGAGGCAAACATATGACTAAACGGTGCTCACTGCAGTCACGCGTATTTAAGGTCAGTTCAACCCAACGGAGGCGACATGCGCCACGCCTCCAAGCCATATCCCTCGATATCCGTGGTAAAGGCATATCTCTCGGATATCTATGGATAATACACATGTTTACGCTTATAAGGAAACTTAAGGGACGCTTCGTGTACCTTTTCCAATAAAAGCGCGTATAGGTTCTTTCGTGTGGATTCCACACGCAGGAGCTGGAATCTAATTTGCTACATCAAGTGAATTAAATATTATTTTCATGGCATTTGCGGAGCGGAAAACGCTGCAATTACGCAGAACAAAACCCAACCGTTGGTAGGATTCCTTAGCAATTAGTACCGGTAGTAATATTAGTTGAGTCAAAGTCAGATTTTATTTGTATATCATAGATGGGTGTAAAAACAAAAAGAAAATGTAAATAAAATATCTATACGTATACTATGTCTTGCCGTTGACGGCGTACAAAAATCAATCAAAAGACCATTTCAGACACAAATCTATATGGTCTTCACATGATCTGACCAAGATTATGTCTGGACTTTAAAAGAGACTATGACGTCAGAGTTTGTTTCGGCCTTTCTTCTCAGTAGTCAGATAGGAAACGCCGACCTCATCTAGTTTTAAAATATGATTGACGTGTAAAAGTGTTTGTACAAACCTACTTACAGAACTAAAATCATTTATCATTTATCAATAAAATAGGCATCTAAATTTAGTCGTTATTTGAGTCCAAGCTCCTATAGTAGGTGAGACCAGACCAGATTTTTAATTTTAGTTTTATAAAGCATGTGAGGCTTCATCAATATTAAGTTAAAAGTTAGTTGCTTATTGTGAATGTATCATATATGTTAGAATTTCAGCCAAAAATCGCCACAATTCTTCTGCAGGTAGAAGCGGAATAAAATTATATTCAAACCTCAAGAATTTTGGTTTTGTAAGTACATTACTTATATTATGTATATATATATATACATATATATGACGGAGAAGGTACATCTCTCTCTTTATTATCAGCTATGTTTTATCTACTGTGGGCGAACTATGGGTAATGTTGGTTATTACGCAATAGAAAAACAGTTTACAGTTCAAATCAAATTATAATTTAGGAAGAAATTAATCACACTTGCGACTCTCACACTGTAGGTACACGATACAACTATACAGAACGCACGACAGTTTCTAAACGTGTTCACCGCCTAACCGCCACAAACTCTGCTTTAACTCTGGTCAACCGTTATGTTAGAGACTCGGTCGAGCGATACCTGGGGGCGCTGGCGTCCCGATTAGTCAAAGTCAAACGATTGATTTAACGTATTTCCGACATATACATTAAGTACAAAAAAAAAGCAAATGCACTATAGTTAAATTACCTAATGTTAGAAGTTGCGAATGTGACATCATATTGAACGGAGAAAAACTAGAATTTAATCATCAAACAGTTTCCCTAGGAATCACGCCAGACGAGAAATTACAATAGAGACCTCATATAACATCTCATGCGGAGCGGCACAGCTCGGCCGCTAATGCTGTTCGAAAGATAAGACAGTTAACAGATGTAGAAATCACGCGTTTGGTAATTTTAGCTACTTCCACAGCATTAGGTCATATGGAATTTTACTGTGTGGTAGGGCTGCTTACATTGAATCCATTTTTATTTTGCAAAAAGAGAGCTTTCAGAGCCATTTACTATCTACGTCACCGCGAATCTCTTAGGGAACTACTTAAAAAGATTACTATTATGACGGTACCTTGCCAATTCATTAATGAAAATATTATGTACGTAAAGAAAAATGTACATCTTTTTAGTAAAAGAAGTGATACAATTTATTTTAATACTAGAAATAAAGATAAATAGATCAACAATTTTTCAGATTATCTAAAGTACCTACATACTCTTTTGTGGGGTACTGTGTTAAATATTACAACAAAATACCTTGTGACATATTGCAATTAAATTAAACAAAATTTGAAAGTCATATTAAAAGTTCACTTTGTAAACAAGCATATTATAAATTAGAGGACTATATCCTAGATAAGAATGCTTGGAAAATACTGTTCCTGCTCCATAGGACAATCTAGAGTCAAGACAAGATCACACTGGTTGCTAATTTAATTGTATAATTTATATTTTTTATGACATCGATTTTACATCCTGTAATTACTTTAACTCACACACAAAATTATTACATGATAAAATTTTAGGAAAATCACCTACTTTTAGAATATTTGTAAATATATGTGAGTTCCATGTATCTATCACATAATTAATTTACCTGTCATTGCTTTATATTTAATTATTTTTACCTATTGTGGTATATAGTAATTTTATTCTAGGTGCATCGTCTCCACATAATCATTTAGTTAATGTTTACAAAATATTGCAAAGCGTTTTAAACGAATAACGGTGGTTCTTGTCCATTCTTCTCCATACGAAACTACCTTTTGGAAGGAGCAACTAGAATTAATTCTATTTTTTTGTAAATTTTTGCGTTAGAAAGTGCCTTTTATGTGCCTATTTGAAATAAATTATTTGACTTTGACTTTATTTTCAGACCTGCAGGATTGTGATTATGTAAGTACATTACTTACATTTTTGCAGTAACCTGCTTGGTGCCATTTTTCTAAAGTAATTTAATTTTGATTTTCAAAACGGGCTATCCTGTCATGGCGGATCAAATGACTTCAAGATTTTCTTTTTGTCAAATCTGCGAGTTTTTCTAACAGTGTTGCTCGCACACAAACTTTATTTAGAGTTCCTATCGGAATATTATGCTAACTCAATTAACAACGTTTCTAAACATTAAAAAAAATATTCAAAGCAGACAAATAATTATTTGTGTTAATGTCTAGTTTGACAGCCGTAGGTAGACGATTTTTATTTCCTAATTTTGTACGTGCCTACACAAAATATTACAAAATACTATCTACTAATTTAGTAGATGACTAATGAACACTGCCAACAAAAGCGGTAACTGCGAATTTATAAATGAATTCCAGTACATCAAAACTACACTAAATGAGGATGATAGATAACAAACACAATACACGTGTCTATTGTGTTTGTTATCACCCCGCAACAATAGGCCGTTGTCCTACGTGGGCGATTCAACGCGAATGCGATTGTGCACCGATCCGATGCGGGGTTACGCGAATTCAACGCGACTCGGCGACTCTGTCCTACGTAAGCGCGAAGTTGCCGCTCAGCCGCTGCCGCCATTCAGTAATCTTCAATTTGTTATGGACGGACGGAATTTTTTTTTTACTGGAAAATTCATTTTGAAATATCAAAATACTCATGACGTATTTACGACAGAGGAGTGCAAGTAATATTTTATACTTAGAAAGACATATTTATTGGGAATATCATAATTTGTACGAAGAATTACGAGTTCGACCCATGTTATTTAAACAATATTGCCGAATGTTGCCTACAACGTTTGACTATGTTGTGCAAGCCATAAAACCTGTTCTTATTAATAAAAATTTCTACTTGCACCATTTTTAGATTTTATGTATTTTAATTTATATAAAACAAGCCACCGCACCGCAAGAGTTCGCGCAAATATATCAAACCAACGGATCGCGTCCACTTCGCTTCGCACCGCACCCACGTGCGGTTGGTCACATAGGACACCGCAGTAGAGTATCATTGTTTGTTCCATGGTATAATTAGTATACTGCGACAGGTATAACATTCCGAGACACAGTGGTCACGTGGGAGACACAAGCCACGTCATCACCGCTGTGTTACCAGTAGTGTGTCATAATAACTCCCCAGCCGCCTTTATTACCTGTGCGAATCCGATAAAACAATGAGGTTTTAACAAACAACTACGTTGGTATATGTTTAATTTGAATTATTTCGTTTGATTAGGAAAACGAAACGACAATTTAAATACTTTTTTTTTAACAGTATGGTGACTGAAAATGTTTCCATTATTAACAGAATGGTGACTGAAAATGTTTCCATAATTCGTGTTTTGTTGCAATAAAGTGGCAACTGGATAGTGACGTAAGCATGTGTCACTCCCGGAATGCCAGACCTTGTTTTTTAGACCATGATTTGTTCCATTCGCGCCGCTTTTTTTTAATTGTAGTTAGCTTACCTATTTGTCAAAATAAATTGTTAGTTTAATTAACGCATTTTAACTGTTAGCAAAAGAAAAGAAAGAAAGAAAAATGCGTTTATTGGCATTGCAGCAACAAAAATACACCTTAAAACGAAAAAATACGACTACTGATCAAACAACGGGCTCTAAGTAGGTATCTTCTGCTTATTGTTTCGGTTAATAATGTGCGTAAAAGGACATTATTTATAACCCTGCAAAGAGTGACGTGCTTTGTTCAGCTTTGTCCTAATGGGGTTGTAATGGGGAGTAATATGTAGGTTCGAATGACGTCGTCTAGACGGACGCTCTTTTGATAAAAAAAATGCGGGTGGTAAGCTAGTTCGAAAACACATTGAATTGGAAGCCACTCAACTCAAACTCAAAGTCAAAGCATTTATTTCAATTAAACCATTTACAGGCACTTTTGAATTGTCAAAGAGTCTGTCAGTTAGTCAGAAAGTTGAAGCTAGTTGCCCATTCCAAAACGTAGATCTCTATGGAGAAAAAGAACGGGCAAGAAACTCCAAGGACACTCTTTTTAAATCAAGATATTAATTACAAAATCCTGGGTACATTATTCTTGTTGCTTCCATATGCGAGAACAAATAATATATATATATATATATATGCATATATATATTAAGAAACAATTCAAAATATAAGATTAATAATAAAAATAAGCCGTGGCAGTTAGGAGATGTCCAGTCTCAACTGACGGCGCCCGTTCACGAACATGACGCGTGGATCAGCACCATCCAGCTCAACCATTTTGTAGGGAACCGAATGATCCAAGACACGCGCCACCAACAGTGAGACATTTAAGTGAGCATGACATAGTCTCAACTGCCATGCTGTCAAGTCAACATAATTATATAATAAACGAATCCATGGTACTCACATTTACAAAATTGAAAAAATACGTCTAAATTATACAAAACTATAGTTTTCTATGTATTTGAGCGAGGAATAAAATTTTACTACATAAAAGAACATAATCATTAAAATACATATAGTTATATCGCTATATCGAATGCCGCTGACGCGAACACGCTATTTCGAAAATATGCGAGTGGTACGCCAGTTCGAAAGTCATGGTACCGAAATCCTGTGTTGTGTTAATTTGTCTGGGTATCGAACTCACGACCCAGTGTTTACCAAAAACTAACTACGCCACGATAATTTATTTATTTTTAATAAAACTAACTAACGCAATTTAATTATTTTATTCGTCGACGGCAACTAAAACCTATGAAGTGAGGACTCTTTGGTCAAGCTGTAATTAAACAATGACTTTTTTGATTATTATTTTCAGACGAATTTTTTAATAAAGTTTCCAAATTCTAACCACATTATGCACCCGCCGGTCTTAATGAAATTCAGTTAAATATTGGCTATACGCCGACGTTTTCGTTGGTGACTGTCCTCTATGGTCTACGCGGGTTACAGGAGACGTACAGCGGGGGTGTTTTACAAGGGTGCGGGCTGCGGGACTGCCCCGGGCAGGAGCGTCAGTCGCACATCGCACATCCACATCGTCGTCGCAGGCGGCAACACATGCTCTCATATACGGCTGCGCATCTCAAAATGCACATGATATTACTATCCAAATATTATAAAAAATGTTGGAGGTCAAAACAAACAAATTACCATCTAGGTATACATACAGAAATGAAAAAAAAACTTGCTCGTCTGCACATAAAAATCACCAACCTACACCATACACGTACCTCCTACTTACACCAACCTCGGTTTTCGATTGCCCATTAAAAAATTCCACCTCCGATGCCATGATTCCATACTGTTTTGAGTTCGCGGAAGACGCAAATTATTATTACGGTCAGCGGACCACAAACTAAGTGGAAACAAGGGATGCATTCGCGATATTTGAACTTTCCCATCTGACATGCGAGATTAAACATGTGATTTATTTTTTTACTTTTGGTAGTGAATACCACCTACAAATTTGATTTGTGGATTTATTTGTTGATTTGACAATACTTGAGGTAATTAAATAACTCCAAATAATACTTTTCACTGTTCTTATTTCCCAAACCCAATCCAAAGATAAGGCCTGCTGTTTCTCTTCGGAATCGTGAGGTCGATTCCCACACAAATTAACGCACCAGTGGATTTCGATAGTAATAGTCCGTTTATTTGTCACAATATTGTTACATTACATGTTAGCTTCTAAGATGTCACATTGAATTAAATGAATGAGGATAACATTCAAATTGCAAATTAGTCAAATGTTAGTAATAGAAATGTCAAAAGGATTGAATAAGTCAAAGTGATAATAAGAACAGAATAATACAGATAATTTCTAATACTGAAGTCTACTTTTCATTCATAAAATCATTAGTCGAGTAATAGCATTTACGTATGAGATAATTGAATAATTTATATTTAAATGTCCCAAAGTTAAAACAATCTGGTAGTTTATTATAAACTTTGGTCGCCATACAAAATACTACTATTATTAGCCTGCATCATCCCTCTGCTGGGCAAAGGCCTCTCCCCTCTCCCTCTTCCTCACAAAATACATTATTCGAAAATAATTTATTATTTCGTATGGCTCAATGACTTTCGTACTAGCGACCCATCAAAAAGTTTTCCACATTAGCGTGTTCGCGATAACATCATTCGATATAGCGGTTTTCGATCCAATGTGTTTTTGAACTAGCGTATCAATCGCAAATTTTTCGAAATAGCGGGGGTCGAAACAACGTCATTCGAACCTACGTAATTTCACCCCGTCATATCAGCTTATAATGCGAGATGCGTCCAATCAAAATATACCGTTAATTAACGAGTTCATTAACCTAGCTAATATATTTAGCTCAGAGTGGTTTGCGAGCCACAGAACACCGAACGTAAAAATATGAAACAATATTGAAAAATATAATATTCAGTTATCAACTTACCGGCCGTGTTTGAATTCACCAGCACCGCGTATAAGATTAGTCACGCGAATATGTGGAAAAAACATGATCACAAAACTATAAATTCAACAATTGTAAAACAGGAAATTCACAAAAATTATCATCAAAAACTTCTGTCGTAATGACTTTTGAAGAAACAAAATATTAATTTGAATTGTCAAGAAAGTGTAAGAAGGTTTTTATAACTTGTGTAAAGAAAATAATAAAGGAAAAGGTTTGATTCATTGACATGAGTGTAACTGATTACTTACACTCTGTTTCAGACTTGAGAATTTGAAGTAGAGATTGTGTCAAACACTTCATTAGCATTACTTAGATGATTTCTCCAAAGTAGAGCGCGAAATTCAAAATGTCTTGCGTATTATGCAATTTGCAGCGCTGTTTTACATTGTAATGTTGAACAAAATGCAATACGCGGTAATTATGATAAAATAATTATTAAGTTATAATAATTCAAAACATCAATACTCGAAATCATTATTGATGAAAAGCGTCATATTTTCACGTTTAAAATCATCATAGTTTTAAAAGATTATAATTTTAATGCTACAGTATAGTTATGCGAGTTCTCAACTTCAAATTCTCAATTCAGAAACCAGGTAATCGTCTTGCCTTACTTTAATTTTTTACACAAGGCTTACTCACAATATTACCAATTACATTTATATTAAGTATGCGAGTACTTTTATTGATAAACCAACAAAGATTGAATAATTCTATATTTTTTCCATACACGAAACACTATAAAGAGAAAAATCTTTTAAGTTGTCTAAGTTTAGCGCACCATCACGAACATGAACATCCTGTGAAACAACATGGTTTTTCTACTATGAAGCAATGATTTAGGAGTTTTTTTCAAAACCTTCGGATTGTGATTGAAACTGTATTACGTAGTTAGGGTGCCGAAAATGTGTGGGCAAGCTCTCATAATTATTTTCATTGTAGTTTAGATTACCTACCATGTAAGCTCGTGTGTGCGGCAGATCGATCTGACCGCGGCGCCACGCACTGTTTGTGTATCAGTGCAGACTCTTTTGTTCTCACTTCATTGTATAACTAACATACAGTTCACGTTATAAGCTTCCATTCATTATGAACTAGGAGAATGATAAACAAAATATCAATACAGGTGTTAAAATATGAACAAACGACGGTTTTTTTTTGCAGGAATGTTAAAAATGCTTATGGAATTATTATAATACGACCAGCTGGCTGCTGCCCGCGACTTCGTCTGCTATCCAGGATGAAAAGTAGCCTATCTCCTTCTCCAGGTCATGTTCTACCCATGTGCCAAATTTAATTTAAATCCGTTTAGTCGTTTTACCGTGAAACCATAACAAGCAAACTTACTTTCGCATTTGTAATATTAGTTAGGATTTAATATTTCTCACAATATAAGCAAGGTTTGAATTATTTTTAGTCGGTACTTGGGATTAAGGTATTTTGTAACAAAGTAAGTGACGAGAATGGATAAAGTCAGAAATAAATAAATATTAGATAGAGTTGGAAAGTGGCGCTAGTGGCAGAAAAAGTTGAAAGGGTATGATCGATAACGTGGCGATTGGCAGGGCAGAATACACTCACGGACAAAGAATAGAGCTTAAAATAATAGAGCTAGCGGCATGAATGAAACTATGTTGTAGATAATTTACCAGTTAGTAAAACAACATCAAATGTCACCAAATGTAAGAAACATTATTAGTTGGTGTTGTTTCATTAAGGGTTGGGTATAGCTATTACATATGAGTAAGACGGAAAGTAAGAGCCGGATAAATACCCAGCAATTGTGAAACTCGTTAGGTCAAAAGCCAAGTCCGCTCTGCCATTTTACCTGGCGCTACTCGCATATCTATGAGCGCTACAAATCAAGCGATTTTTTAAGTCACCCATAATTTAAAAAAGAAACAGATAATTAAAAATGTTTTCTTGTCACAGAAACACATGCATAAAAAATATAAGTTAACTCGAATACAAGTCAGCGATTTTGTTTGAAATAAATGCTAATAGTTACGCACATAATTCTGGGGCTATTAGAATCCATATATACATCCAGTTAAAAATTATTCTAGCTAGCTAATTTTGGTCAGATTCCTGTTTAAAAACTTTTTATTTCTTTGTACATTTGTTCCATTCTGATGTGCATTTAATTTGGTACACAACAATGACACGTGTTGCATCTAGGATTTTCTCCACAAAAGAACTCTGTTATCGACTTAAAATACCTACACGTGAAGGATTTGATACCTACCAAAATAATCATGAAAGTAGCACCACCCACATTTGAAACATGTCAGTTTTCTGCAGTGTATTAAAAATACAACAGGTTTAGTCAATAGGCCTGTCCACCAGTAGGTACAGACGACCGCACGTCGTGTTAATACCATGCCATGAGCTCGGCTACCATAGTACAGAGTTTCAATAAAATAAGAGGCCAGCTTACACAGTTCTATTACTATTGTCGTGCGGCCTACTGTACCTACATAATTGGCCGTAATAGTATAGTTGCCAGGCTAGTACGTGGAATATTACAGCACTTGTGTTTTATTTCTGTAAGTAGGTTTGTACAAACAATTTCACACGTCAATCATATTTTGTAAACTAGATGAGGTCGACGTTTCCTATCTGACTGCTCTGATAAGAAAGGTCGAGACATAATATCCTTTTGTCCTTTCCACGTCAAAGGCAACGCAATAAAATTAATATACGAAGCAGTTACACGTGTCACAGTTTTACACGCTTAGATAATGGATTTATTTGGAAACTTTATTTTAATGGAGGCTCGGAGTTTAAATACTATGGTTAAACGCGGTAATAATGCATCATTTATAATTATGACGATGTGACACCGCGCGCTGTGGTGGACTTTAATGACATCCAAACACAAAGTTTTGGAAACACGATCATTTTGGATAGACGAGTAAAGCTCCTTGCTTAATTGTGTATTTTACGTATTTTCTATTAACTATATTTAGGATGTCTTCATTTGTCGTTCAATGAACAGTCGAGAAGTGAATGACTGAAAACCCGCACAAAACGTTTAGTCGTATTTGTGAAAGCGTAAGATTGAAGATATCACGGAAAAACAAAATATGCATTTAGATTTTTGTTGATTTTTATTTTTTTTCGACTTTATTATTTTGTTTCTTTATTTGTTTGGTTTGATCTCACGCTGACGGCAAATAGTGTTTTTTTTATGAGTTTTATTTAGTTTAATTGTACCAAATTACCTCAAGGTAGGGACCTACCTCCTACGAGGCAATTGCGCAGCATTATCGGACATTATAATCGCTTATGCTCGCACAGACGTAAAAATATCGCGGCAGGATTTTTTTGCGCACAGCATTTTTAAGACTCGGTGTTAGGCCGAGCATTGAAAATCTAACAGATTGCATCCCAGCGCATTGAAAAAACACTGTTGGATTTTCAACTCTCCGCACTAAACAGAGCTTTGAAAATCCAGTGTGCGATAAAATCCCGCCACGATATTTTTACGTCCGTGCGAACATGAGCTAAGACTCCGGGGGCCGCCACATAGCGTCCGCAATTTACTGTCAAACCGCATCACTGATACGTTATTTATGAAAAATTAGTTGGTATTTTTTTCTAAAGAGCGTTTTTGACAACGTAAAGTCAAACCCCACTGCCAAAATTTTCATGACAGCCGTCACAGCGGCCTTTATGTGACAGAAACAGTAGCTTTACCGAAATCAAACGGTGTTATGTGTTGTCTACTTAATAAAAATCGCAAATTCACCGACAGGCAAGAACAGCCTAATTTCACTAGGATTAGAAGCGTACAATTTTGTCAAAGTCAAAGTCAAATCATTTATTTGAAATAGGCACATAAAGGCACTTTTGAACGTCAAAATTTACAAAAAAATAGAATTGATTCTAGTTGCACACACGAGTTCCATAAATAAAGAAAGTAAGCAAGCACCAGCGGCGAAGGTTCCATACAACTCGATTCCTACCGGCTTCCCTTTAGAAAATGGCACAGTCAGTATTCTATAGACAAATAATACTCGTATAATAACATTAAAGATATGTATTCCGGCTTATCTCTTACAAAAATTAACCCTTCGCTACTAGCAAGCAGTACGGATAGGTGGTTGAAATTAATCCATTAATGAGGTTGAATAGTGGATTAATGCATGTTTGTAATGTTTGCCCAAATCCCATAGGAACTGCTTGTACCTACATGTTTTTATTATCACCAACGTAGTGTTTCATAAATACATTTACTTTTATTCCTGTTAAAGCCTAACCTCGTTGGGTTTAAACTGAATTAATATTTGAATTGTTTTTGTATTTTTATTACGGACGCTTTCAACTCTCTGCATCGTTCTCACGTGCATAATTTCAACATGAATGATGTTACCAATATTTTGTAAACACATTTTAATTTAAAAGAGTGTCCGTGGAGTTTCCTGCCCGTTCTTCTCCATGGGTACCTACTACGCTTTGGAATGGGCAACTTAGCTTCATCTTTCTGACTGACCGACCCCTTAACAATTCAAAAGTGCTTGTAATTAGTTTATTTGAAACATATGCTTTGAGTTTGAGTGTGAAGATTTCGGGCTTAAACGGGTTTAGTCAGTCACTGTAACGCGTCGGTGAGAACTTAGAAATGTTAGTATGACATTAAAAATAAAGGTGACAGTCCAAAAACAAAACTGCAAAAGATACTAGATATTTTTCTTTGATTTATTAATATTATTTAGACTTTCATATTATTATCTCTACAAATTAGATAGTTGATATTATAACAATGGGTAATTAACCCTACCAACATTAATTGCTACTACAACTATAAACATATACGTATACTTAAATAAAGGCTAAACAACCACTTGAACTAACTTACTTGAAATTAACTCAAGCGGCCTTTAAGTTACTGTACCAGTATTAACTCCGCAACATGAAACCTTACCGGAGTTATCGTATGATTAAAAACAATCAACAGCTTACAACTTAAGTTGTACCTACGGGTTGTAGTCGTTAACTTCGTACACCGATTTGTCGCGAAGGTTTGTAAGTTCAGTTAATATATAAAGAAACACGTTGCACTAAGATGCACTAAGCATTTAAGTTTATTTAAGTTTCTAAGTAACAGTACTAGAGTTGAAGGCGATTATTTCTCTCAGTTGTCGATAGCTACACAGTTACTTATAACTTATAAGTTCGCTATATTTAAATTCGTTATTCATTTTATTTTAATATGCTGCATTATAACACGAATCTTTGGCCTAAAGTAGGTTACAGAGTAAGTAGAAAAATGTACGGCGATGAGACCGTACATTAGTTATGCACCGATTTCCTTGTAAACAAAGGTAAACTAAATCAGAGAATTCACATCTCTTTCTGACAGACAGCGCGAGAAAAGGACGGAGACAGAAAAGAACTAAGTAAGGAATATCAAATTAGTTCATACCTTAAACTCTGCCGTTACGTAAAGCTAAGTCCAGACTTGTATCTTTTTAGTGAATGAGAGATATTAATTAGTCGGGAGTATGATTCATCCCAAAGTGTCGAACTATTTTCGGACAGCACCATAGATAATGAAGGCTTTTTGAGTAGGTCAGCACCCTACACAGGTATTTTTAAACACATTAAGTAGGTAGGGAAATGCTCAATTCAATTAATGCTATGAAGAAAAAAAAAGAAAGAAAAATAGGTTTTCTATGAGTGCTATGGGGACCCATAGCACAGCGCTGATTTTCAGTGGTTACCCGAAAACGACGTACGGAAATCAGTCAGCACCCTAGTTGCGTAACACACTATTTATTACAATCTGAATAATTTTGAAGCCTTTTGCTAATCCATTACTTCATTTGTTCGAAAAATTTGTCTGCTCAACAATATAAATAACGCAATGAATGTTGTTGAACTGTCAAAATTACCCTGCAGGTCATGTTGTGGTGCGTAGGTATGGAATGAAAGATAAGCCGCATTATTATCATTCAATATGGTTTTTATTTCATTAATACTTCTAGGTGATGTCGATGTGTATTAATCTAGCTGGTTCGCGTTTTCACATTTAGACTTTCTTCTCGACAGAAATAAACATAGGGCCGGAAGACTTCATACCGTAAGTAGGTACAATAATCTTTATCTAAAGACAACCACGCAAAATTAAAAAACATTTAGGCGCAACAAGTTTTTTTTTTTTTAAATTAAGTACCTACCTACTTATTTTAATTCCATGCACTTGTCAAATAAGTTAGTATTAATTATGATTGTTTTGCAAACTAATGTCGTACATTTATTCATATACTACTCATACACTTATCTCTTACAGAAAATAATAATAAAAAACGCAATTAATTTCACTACACCGTCCTCGATAATCTATAATTAAATACACGTTTTGTTGATCCATTGGCGTGGATAAGGCTTCATTATAGGGATGCCTAGAGCAAATGCACTATCGGCTACAAAGTAATGTGGGAACAACATAATTTGTCCCGTCGAGTTCTTTCGGAGGTGGAAGATTCAATGTTTCGTTGTAAATTGTTTCCTTCAGTAGTGCATCATAAAACACACCACCATCGGAAATTCTGCCTTGAGTCGAGACGTCAACGATGATAAATGGTTTTATTTCTATAAGTAGTCTTGTACAAAGACTTTTACACGCCAAACATATTTTTTAAATTAGATGAGGTCGGCGTTTCCTACATGACTACTCTGAGAAGAAAGGCCGAAACAAACTCACCGGTCACGGTCTCTTTTAAAGTCCAGACATAATCTTGGTCAGATCATGTGAACACCATGTTGATTAGTATCTGAAATGGTCTTTTGAGGAAAGAACCACACAGACTGAGTGGACCTGTCCAGTCAGTGCACGCGTTTGTCAGTAATCATGCAGCTTAACTCAGAACTTAAGGAGCTCAACTATTGCGACAAACATAAAATTGTAGGAGGCATCCACAAGAGCCAAAATAACACTACTAAAAACTCTTTGTAGTTAAAGAACTCTGATCTGATCTGATATGTTTACCGTCCAGTGAACCAATCACTCCGGAAGGTTCCACATGTTCAAAAATTCAGCGCTGACTTCATCCCTTTTATGAGGCGTATTCGGTAACTGTTACGAACATCAAAAAAATTAATATTAATATAATTTAAACTGTTCAGAATTAACCTAGTACTTATTATATTATTATGAAACCCTTTTAATATTTTAAGATCAGTGCAAAACCCGAAATTAGTGTAAGCTTTAATTAAAATTATCATTTCTGCAAAAAAGAAATTGCTGATGATGATGATATTCTAGAGAATGAACATTCTGAGGACTCGGAAGCCCTGAGAACGATCCGTCTGAGAGTCAAGCATCTGGGACCCAAGCGTCTGGGAGCCGGGCATCTGGGACCCAAACGTCTGGGAGCCAAATATCTGGGACCCAAGCGTCCGGGAGCCGGGCATCTAGGACCCAAGCGTCTGGGAACTGGGCGTCTGGGACCCAAGTGTTCGACGGCATGGTTGGCGCAGTGGTTAAGCGATTGACTGCTGCGCTGCGTGTCGCGGGTTCGATTCCCGCACGGAACAAATATTTGTACGACCTACAAGTAGTTGTTCCGGGTCTGGCTGTTTGTGTATGTCAGTTTAAATGTTTGTAAACGCACCCACAATACAGGAGAAATTCCTAGTGTGGGGCAACGTTTTAAAAAAAAAAAAAAAAGTGTCTGGAACCAAGCCGGGGAGCCGAATGTCTGGAACCCAAGCGTCTGGGGCCGGGCATCTGGGGCCCAAACGCCTGGGACCCAAGCGTCTGGGAGCCGGGCGTCTGGGACTCAAGCGTATGAGAGCCAACCGTGTGGGACCCAAGCGTCTGGGAGCCGAGCGCATTCAGTAGCATTTAAATCTCTTGTACCTAAAAAGAAACAAAGAAAAGTGCGCCACAAAATGACCCGATTTTGAATGTAGTGTTGCAATTGATGAGGTCATCAACACAAGCAGCTAATTCTGCCGCTTCGGCTCCAGCATTAACAGCCCACATAATGAACCTTCCTTCCTTGTCAACTACATTATCAACATACTATATTGCATTGATAATGGAGAGTACGAATGGGTAAGATGATATCGATAAGCCTATAATAGTCTTACGCCTACGCCGCCAACTAATTCTGCACATCCATTATATCACCGGTGTAGTACCAATATCTAATAACTACAACACCTAGATTTTACAGGAGGCGAAAAAAACGTTTAATTTCTATAGTATTTAACATTTGCAATAAAAAGTTACATATAATTTAAAAAAAAAATAGGAAACGCTTGCGGAGGTGATAATGATTTCAGTCCGAATGTCTTTGCAAATACGAGGTCTTTCATAATTTACCTACGATACGCTATAAAGTGAAAATCGCTAAAATTTTAGTTATTAGATATTGATACTTCACCGTCGTTATGCGAGGGTAAATCAAGCAGTTCGTCCTACGCCGACGGCACCGCCAAATCCGGTTGTAGTCCATGACATCAGTGTCATGGACTACAACCGGATTTGGCGGTACGATGATATACCGATGATTTTAGCGATTTTATAATTTTTATTTATTTTTTGTATGAGCATCAGCTGTGAAAACTTTTTAAACGTATTGTGTATCTACCCATTTGATTATTTTGCAATGAAGAATTATGCCAATTTTTTGTTCAGTTAATAATTAAACAAGTAGTATTATTTCGCCAAAGGTATAAGTAAATAAAGCATTGCCTTACCTTTATTTCAACTTTGAATAATTCGACAATAGCTTGACAGGTCTCTGGAACTACCGATACTCTGAATTAATATTGCAAACTTGTGAAAGACTCTCGCTTACTAAGAAGGTCAGAGTGATACAAAATCTCTTTGATTGTGATCGCTTTTCTGAGCTTGGTATCAGTCTTTTGAACTATTGCGCCAATCCTGTTAATTAAATACTCAAAATAAGTCGCCGACATGCGATTGAAGTTTTTGTATTTTCCACTTATATTGAAATTGTAAATCACGCAGCAATGTTCTAACGCCGTGTTAATTTCGGTTTCTAAACACTTCTAGCTGCCACCAACGACGTCTTTGTCTATTTTTTACCCTGTTTTGAATCTTACTAATTACAATACTCACTATCTCTCTTACTATTGCCCTCCTCATACTTCTGATTTCGTTCATTCGTCCTTTCATATTCAGTCCATTGTTCTCTGGAATGCGCTTCCTCTTGATATCAGGACGGCCACCAGTCGGTAGGCATTTAAGCGAAAATTGCAGAGTTATTTTCAAAATAAATAGTGTAGAGTCATCTCAATTACCTCCTTCCCTTTTAGTGTATATATATAGTATATATATATTATATAATGTAGGTATATATTATAGTAAATATATATGTATGTGTATTATAAGTTTATAACCTATTTAGGTACTTGTATACCTATCTCATGTATAATTAATTATGTTATCGTTTTTTTTTATTTTTTATTATTATTAACGCCTGTTAAGCAGAGCACCCGCCATCTTATCTCTACACCACCCTTGGTTGACTGGTAGAGAATGCCTAAGGCATTAAGTCCGCCTTTGTATGTTATTGTGTGCGAGAAGTTTAAATAAATAAATAAATAAATGTAACTGGCATATGTCACTGCTACACTCTGAACCATCGCAGAAAAGGATTCCGGCGGGTCCATGTCTGAACTGAATGAGGGTTGTGCTCGAATTGACTGAATCATGAGGGAATATACTTGGATTAGAGGAAAACGGGTATGCGTCCACAAAAAACGACACGCTGACAAGATACCGTATCGTTCAGTACGGACGTGGTTTTTGGACCAATCGTCGCGCAATAAGATAGTGATACGATGCGATCGAAATGGGCGTCAATACTCTGGGTACGAATACTCGATACGATACAGCCTGATTTTGAATTTCATGAAGTGTGGAAGGTTAAGGGGACTACAGGACCTAAACGTAAGTTTTATAATGCCTAAAAGTCTATGATCCACTGCACTAAACAAAATCAGAAAAATATATGTTATTCTTCAGGATATTTGCTAATTAGATAGTGTGTTGAAGACATAATACAACTAATTTGATACGATAGAAAAAAATCACGAAGATACCTCTAAAAATTTATTTTAACTATTAAAAACCATACTACTATGCATTAAATCATTCTGATTTTTTGTCAGATTATTCTACAAGCAACATACTAACGTAATAGTGTTTTAATTTTTTAATCCAATCAATAGATTTTTTGTAAATAGATAATTGCTTCGTATTTTGCAATAAATTACCAGCGTTGTGTCATCGCGCTTCTCTTTCTTTTCTATGCAGTCCAACAGTGACCGCGCTTTAGCTGTTGTAAGCCTCTTAAGGTCAACAAAAATTGACAATGCTTACCTTTCTAGTTTTATAAGAGAGATAAAGATGAAAATAGCCTAAATTAACCTTAGCGTGTGCGCAACAGAATCTGCAACATTATTATTTTTATTTACTAGCCGTAAGTACCTTTATGGCATCCTAAATCTTCAATTTACTGTAAATAAGTTATTTTTTAAACAAATGGTTAAATTGAAGTTGTTTTGTGTTGTATTTTATTTATTTACTCGGTAGTACATATACATTTATATCATTGGAGTTTTACCGTGCACCAAAATCATTGACTACATAATTTTAAGAATGACGATCATGAAATATTACGTTCATGCCTATACACATAATGATTGACGTAAAAGCTTGGGATTTACAAACCATGTTGGCTTACTAAAATATAATATACATCAAGATACACCTACACCATACAAAAGTTCGGACTAATTGGAAAGCCGTCCTGATACACTCGAGAGCAATGAATCCGGGTCACTTAAAGAATCCTAAAAATCTCGGAAGCTAAAAATGCTAGGTTAATGCAATAAATTGTATTTAATAGACAATGTAATACTCCTTAAATGAAGGTATTAAAACTTCTTAGTTATTGTAAAGTTATATCATAAAAAAATCAAATTTGAAAAAGGGCCACTTTCGAAGATGGAACTACGAAATTACAGCATTTGGTTTTGCTTTTGTTTGTAATCTGTCATTTATGTGGGTACATAAACCATGTTGATAGTGCTCTATATTCATTATTCAAGCTGAAATTATGTCGCTTACGCCTGAAGAATGCACCAGAATACTTACAATGCTGGAAACCAGCCGGAGTCAGCGCGATACAGCCAGGACTGTCGGTGTGTCGCTGTCAACAGTACAAAGAGTTCTCCGACGTTACGAAGAAACTGGTTCTAACCTACGCAGACCAGGAACGGGCAGAACCAGGTGTACCACAGCACGAGAAGACCGATACTTGGTGAACACCATGCTTCGAAATCGCTTTCTCACAGGAACTGAACTCACAAATCAGTTTCGACGCCTCGGAGGAAGTAACCCAAGTGCATGGACAGTAAGACGTCGGCTTGCTGAATCTAACTTAAAACCCCTTAGACCTGCAAACGGCCCTAAACTGGAGCGTGGGCATCGTATTTCAAGACTAAGATATGCCCAGAGCCACGTAAATTGGAGTATTGAAGATTGGTCAAAAGTTATGTTCTCCGACGAATCAAAATTTATGCTCTACAAGCACGATGGAAGACACAGAGTGTATCGAAGACCAGGGGAAAGATTCAAGCAAGCATGCATCGAAGAAAAAGTAGCCTACGGTGGTGGGTCTGTACTTGTGTGGGCCGGAATTTCTTCTGAAAGTCGCACAGAGCTGGTGATCATAGAAAACGGCTCTTTAACTAGCGTAAGATATGTGGAAGAAATCCTCAATGATCACGTTGGTCCATTTATGGTCAATTTAGGTGAGGATGCTATATTTATGCATGACAATGCCCGACCTCATACAGGTAGGATTGTGAATGACTACCTTCAAGAGATGAACATTACTCGTATGGAGTGGCCAGCGCGCAGCCCGGATATCAACCCGATCGAGCATGCTTGGGACGAGCTAGGCAGATGCGTAAAACAACGAAACCCTCCCCCAATCACGCTTCGTGAGCTCAAAATTGCTCTCACAGAGGAATGGGAGAATATTCCCCAAAATCGTATAAGGAACTTGGTGTACAGCATGCCAAACCGCGTAAACGCAGTAATGGAAGCACGAGGAGGCAATACGAAGTATTAAAATTCAAGAAAATCGTAATAAAGTTCAAAAATTTCATGTTTCCTATTTTTGTTTTAAGGAGAGATCAGCAGTTTTTTTCTTTATGTAATTTTGTGTTAATAAAATGTATGGTGACTCATATTTTTTTTACTTTCATTTAAGGAGTATTACATTGTCTATTAAATACAATTTATTGCATTAACCTATCATTTTTAGTTTCCGAGATTTTTAACATTCTTTAAGTGACCCGGATTCATTGCTCTCGAGTGTATAAATGACTTTGCTGCCTATTATTAATTATTATTATTATAGCATTTATTTCAGACTACGCCCATAGTGTTAGTGAGTTGTGTGTTAGTGTGCTATGGTGAAAGCATGGTAAGTATTCATGCGGCTAACTAAAACTTCTTTTTAATCCAAGGTGTGTGTGTAGATCTCAAATTTTTCTTCGTCTGAGTGTGTTTTAGTTCAACAAGCTTTTACGCGCGAATTTTTAATAAATCAATCGTAGTTGTCCTGCGGTTTAGAACTTAATTTCATTTATGAGATTAAAATAGAATAAAATGCTTAGTTGTAGCGATTAGATAGTTATCTACTATAAGAGTCAAACGCACCAAGGGGCGGTTTTCTTGAGCGTCGACATCTCTCTTAGGTATGCATAATGTAAAGTTGTATCAAGAATGTTAATTCATGACATAAGCTTCCTCGGTGTTAGTGCTATTACTGTGGCGTAAGAAATCGCAAGCACGTACGCAAGCAAACAGGACTTGTACAAAAGCGCGCGAATCGTGGGCGAGGGATTAAATACTTGCACATACTTTACAAAGAAAGTTGGTCGTGATAATTTTTTTTTTATTCCGATAACGAGTACGGAGAGAACGGCCGTTTTTTTAAACCCGAAAATAATATTTGGCAATTCTCAGTAACTAGATAGACAACAAAAATTCCGATTTAAAAAACACCAAATTATGCTCTAATTGGCTCGATTGGGCGGTAGGAAGTAACCGATATAAACAGCCAATCAGATGCAGTATACAGATTTCCACCAGAGGTGTGAGGCAACACACACACGTCAAACCATAAGTGAAACTGGTTACAGATAGCTATGTCGCTTTTAGGGCTGCCTAAGTCGTAAATTCATATTATTTTGCCTTCAAAAAATATTTAAACTGGTCAAACAATTCCACGACGTACGGTGAAACGAATGTATGGAAGAGGTTGGACATAGGCATTCCCAAGATAAAAGATGTCATTTTGAAAAAGGAATAAATAAATATACCATCCTATTTAGTTATCAAATGTCTTCAAATTTTGTGCTCTGAATTTTTTTTTTATCTTTCGTATTTCGGGAGTTAATTGAGAAATTGTGATATTTTACTATGAAAATGGCTGTATCGAGCTCTCTGCCGCCTGATTCCGGCCTCGTTTCATGTTGAGTGCTTTACTATCTTATTACGCATAGCAAAAGCTACTTTTACTGCTAAGACACATGGTGCACCAAACGTGCACCTTCTGACATAAACGTGATGTTTTTTTTTCTGAATGAAGTTCTCTGCCTCCTGAATCTGATCCTATTTCAAGTTGTGGTCTTACCTATCATAATACACATACCAAGAGCTGCATTTAGTGCTAAGGCACATGGTGCGCCAAACGTACACCTTCTGATATGTAGCGTGATTTATAATATACAAAAAACAATTTCGGAAGTTTCATGTATTTATTAACTTTATGTACACATAGAAAAAAATTTAAGGTTGGTAAGGTTAAAAAAAATTACTCCAAAGAGAACCTTGATAAATTTAAATCATGTATACAAAATTTATCTTTCAAAGATGTTTTCGAAAATAATGATATTAATGTAGCATATAAGAACTTTCTTGATATTTTTTCATTGTTTTACAATCTCTGTTTTCCAGAGAAATTAATAACCATAAACACTAACAAACAGGTTAAATGGATTTCTCATGGCATAAAAACATGTAGTAAAAGACAGAGAGGTTTATTGTGGGCTTACAGACTACACCCAACAAAAAAAGCTAAAAATGACTTGAAAAAATACACTACGCAATATAAAAAAATTGTTAGACTAACTCAGAAGGCACAAAATAACTATTTTATAAACAACTCGCAAAATAAATCCAAAGCCACATGGCAGATAGTCAATAGATCTAAAACTAACCTGCCTAAAGAACAGATACTTACAATAAAATCAGGTAATTTGACTTACACAAACCCGAATGACATAGCAAATGCATTTAATGACTACTTTGTAGATGACATTGAGAATAATAAAATAAATGACATTAAAATTAATAATAAGTTAAATAATTCGACAATGCAATCAATGTTTATGCAGCCTGTTCTAAAATCTGATATTATTTCAGCCACAAAGACGCTTAAAAATACTAGCACTGTAGGTAATGACGGTATATCTACAAAAGTAATTAAATATGTAATTGAGCTTATAGCACCTGCCCTAGCACATATTATTAATATTGGTATTACTGAGGGCATCTATCCCGAAGACTTGAAAAAAGTCATTATAAAACCGCTCCACAAAAAGGAAGACAAGACGCATATCAAAAATTATCGCCCAATAGCCAAAATTCCTGTTTTTTCCAAAGTCTTTGAAAAAGTTATTTATAACTCTTTGTACCAATATCTTCACAAATATAATATTTTGTGCAAAGAACAAAATGGTTTCCGGAGAAATAAAACAATTAACATGGCTATTTTCGACCTTTTAAAAAATGTTATGTCTGCTGTTGATAAAAAGACTCCCATCTGCGCTATTTACACAGACATGACTAAAGCCTTCGATTATGTTGATCATAAAATCCTTCTAGACAAATTGCATTGCTATGGCATCAGAGGGAACATTTTAAAATTACTAGAATCATATCTAAGTAATAGATTGCAATGTACTGAAATCACAAGAGTGTGCGCAAAAACCAAAATGGAACAAACGTATGTGTCCAATTACAGGGGTATAAAGTACGGAGTGCCTCAAGGTAGCGTGCTTGGGCCACCTTTATTTCTCATTTACATAAATGATTTGCCAAAAGTGACACAACAACAAATGGTTTTGTTTGCAGACGATAGCACTGCAATAGTAAAATGTAAGGACTTAAATACATATCAAATTGACATTAATAATACTCTTACTGACATAATTAATTGGCTTAATATGAATAATTTAATAATCAACCTCAAGAAAACCAAAGTAATGCATTTCCATCAAAGAATTGAAACTCCAAAAATGTGTGTCAATTACAATGGCAACGAAATAGAAGAAGTTAAAGTAAGTGTATTCTTAGGTATCCATATTGACAATAACCTCAATTGGAAAGTTCATATAGAACAGACATGTAAAAAAATTAATAAATCTGCCTATGCACTTTTTCAATTGGCTAGAAAAGTAAATATAGACGCGTTACTTGTTGCCTATCATGGTCTAGTAGCCTCACTTCTACGATACGGAATTATTTTTTGGGGTAATTCCCCGGATAAGGGATTAATATTCAAGGCACAAAAAAGGTGCATTAGAGCCATGTGTGGTATGAAAACAGATGACAGCTGTGCACCATACTTTAAATCATTAAAAATACTTACGCTACCAGCGATATACATATTAGAAATTAGTATTTTCGTCAAAACCAATCCCGAAATTTTTCAAAAAATGACAATGGTACGAAATGTTCCAATTCGTAGTCAGTACAAAAATTCTTTGTGTAATTATAAATGTAAAACTGCATTAGTAAAAAAGAGTGTCCTGGGTATGGCTCCACGCATTTATAATAAAATTCCAGACGCCATAAAAGAATTAAATTTTACACGATTTAAGAACAAAATGAAATTGTTCTTAATTGATAAATGTTATTATTCTATTGACGAATATCTAAATGACGAATTAATTTAGAATTACAAGTATTAATTTTGACATTAAATTATATTGACATTTTAATTATTTTAACATAGATTTTGACATTTTTAATAATTCCTCATTTAAGTCATTGGAGTATTGTATAATATGTAATTGTTTCAATTTATTTTCTAATTTAATACCATAATTATGCATGATTTTTAAATATTTTTAGGAAATTCTAATTTGTAATCCTCAGCAAGATTTGCACAACATATTTGTACGCCTCCTGGCATAACATAGCGCTCTATTCATCAAACATAAGATCTGTATCTCTTTAGTTACCTATGTTAACAAATAAATAAATAAATAAATAAAATAAATAAATAAAATAAATAGAAATATTATAACAACCACGATCTTAGAATATTTAAAAATTTGATTTTAATCATCCTCCTCTTCGTCAACATTTTTCGATTCAGATTCCGAATCTATATATCGCACCTTCAGTGCAACAAAGTCACAATTCAGGACACTTTTTTTATTATGTCTTTTATTAGGATTTTTTTAATAATTCAAAATAAGCTTTTTACGTGAAACTATAGCAAAAGCAATAAACAATTAATTTTATAAAGATCTCAAACCTACTACAAATAGTAATCCAGTAATTAGGCAATAAATGCGAAAAAATCTTAAAAGTCCTCTCCTGTAAAATTTAAAAATGAGCCCTTGTAACTTTGTTGCACCGAAGGTGCGATATGCTAAATCATTGACATCAACAAATTCTTTTCGGAATCCGTTAGGTCATAAAATTTCGTAAAAGAAGATTCTTTTACGAACTTATTTATTTCTGGACGAATGCTTGTAAGTAGTGAATCAGGCGACTATAAACGATTGTGCATAATATCTTCGTTACATGAGATACTGCTGCATTTTCAAGAATGCCCCTCTCTATATTTTCGAAAATCTTTGTTTCTAGCCTCAGATGCCTCTTCAAATAGAAATCAAATGTGTATAATTGACTAATTCTGAACTATGTCTGGCCCGTGAATAAGAAGTTTTTGAAGAGAAGAAGGCATGTAATACCACGGATACAAATCTACGTAAAGTTTAGCAGTATCAAAGCAGAAATCTCTGAACATAATGCCATTAACGTTCACCCTGATGAAATACACTGTAAACCCTGCGTCTATTCCGGTAAGTTAAGCATATTTAGCGTAGTTTTCATAAAATCGCCTTTCCGAGTTGCCATTGTTGGTAGATCCACTAACTTGTTTCGCAACATCGAGATGTAAGCCCCTTTCTCTTTTTACAGTCTCGTTGGTACTTCTTTTCCTCTCATCAACTTCCCTTTTTGCCACATCACACTTCGCTTACCACGACTTTATTTCTAATCTATAGGAAATGTGTAAAGAAAACATTCCATTGACCGAATCCAAGCGTGAAGAGTAAGTCATACTTGACTATTTGTGAATGTCATCGTTTACTGATTTCGCGTTTACCACCTCCAAATTATTTATTTCTTTAGGACTAACTTTACCTTGCTTTACTAGCGTACTGCCAATCGTTGTATACATGCAGTATGTGGGTTAACTACACGCAGAGGGCATACAACGCTCTGCGCGTACAGTACAATAATGCATTCATGGTGCTGATGGGGTTGCCGCGCTACTGCAGTGCTTCGGGCATGTTCACAGAGGCGAGAATAGATGGATTTCCTGCAGTCACGCGTAATCGCTGCGCATCCATGATGCGTCGGATTCGCACCAGCCCCAACAGCATTCTGAAGGTTATAGCGGACAGGTGGGACAGAACTATGCTGGGACATTAGATCCTACACGCCACTGAGTGCATGTAGTGTGTAATAATAAACTTACAATTATCATCTGGTAGAATTTAAGTACTAACATTAGTTTATAAGTTGTTTGTATACTAACCCAAATGGACTAATGGTCTGAATTAAATGTATTTTAATTTTTTTATTTGTCGCATACTGAAGCTGCTGTATGAAATATAATAGAATGAATTTTACCTCCAATCATTGTCAACAGCCGCTGTTGTGTAGCACTTATTCCATCAGTGATGGTAGATGGCATTAAGGCGGTAATTTCAGCTTCAATTGCAGCCAGCTCTGTCTGTACATTTTCTTCAAATTCTTCCTTAAATTTAAACATTATGGAGAGGCAAAATGACGTTGAGGATGGTCGGTCGTTTTTCCCAAATTATAACATCGTTTGAAGCGAGCCGCAGAAGCACAAGACTTATCACGAAGTTACTAGCCAGATTACTTAGCTCATTTCTACTTGTCTTTTGATCCATCAAATCCCCATTTGCTGGTCAAAACGAGCTGTTGATTGGAATCAACACAACTTTTTAAAGAACTTAAAAGTCTTCTCGTGGTTCACGTCCATCAGAGCTTGTAATTTTATTTTTGCAGTGTTTTCTGTAACTGTCAGATCTTGTTTGTCCGGATAACACTTCACTTTTTCTTTAACCAGGATGTAGTAACTGGGGTATTTTAAAACTCTTTCTTGATTGTTAACATCTCGAAGGATTTTGTAGCGCCATATTGATAAATTCATCGAGACATACAGAGCCAATGGTTTTAAAGGTGTAATTTCCCTAACCTGAATTGTATTTCCATGAATAAAGGCTTTCATTTTGGAGGCCTCTTACTTACTTATCTTACTTTCCATTATGCTTTTCATTACATCAGCTGAGTCGATTTTTCCTGCTTTTCTATGCGCCTTTTCATCCGAAAACACGGTTTCAGCGTTGCTGCTGCTACCACTGCTTCCAACAGCATCTTCAGTGCGTCTTCTTTTCTGCCCGTTACCAAGATCCTCAAAGCATTTACGAGAACTAGGACTTGTATAGGTTGAAGCATCTGATTTAGCAGGGGAAATCATGTGCTCGATATCTTCCCTTACATTTTCTGTAGAAGGGTCTATGTTTTTTATTTGTTTCGTTGGAAATTCTGGCCACTGAATTGCATCTTGCAGCCACTCTTCGTTTTTCTTACGGGACTTAGCCGTGCTTCTTCCAGATTGAGTCCATTTTTCAAAAATGCGGTAGCAAAATTGACGACATCAGTATTTGAAATTTGATTCGGAACTATTACATAGTTGTGTAGAACTATTCTCTTTTAAAACACTGAAGAAGTTGCTATAGTCGCGGAAATCTTTATGTGCGCGTACACTTAAAGAAACGTAAAGATCAAGAATCGCAGTAAAGTTTGAAAAATTCATTTCAAGATTAGCGAAATTATACGAGGTGTAAATCAATACTGATTTTAAAGCTACTTATGGTGACTTATTTATACTATACGCAGGTACTCTCATTGATTGAATAATATTATTATTAATATTAAATTTGTTTTTACAAGCATTTTGTTAGTGCTCATTACTGTATTAGTTATTCTGTATAAACCATTAAGTAACCATTTCCCTAATCACTTTTCTTAATAACCTATATCTGCTTTAATAGCAAAGTTATATTTTGTATCGATGCTCTTAATATATATTCCACAATACAGTCCATGTGTGAATCATATTGTTATAAGTCTAACGAAACCAGTATACTTAAAATAATAAGGACATAATAGAAATTTTGTTAAAAATATGTAAATCAACCTGTATGTCAGAAGGTGCACGTTTAGCGTACCATATGTCTTAGCACTAAATGCAGCTCTTGGTATTTGTATTATGATAGTAAAGACCACAACTTGAAACAGCATCAGATTCAGGAGGCAGAGAACTCGATTCAGTAAAATAATACATCAGCCTATATGTCAGAAGGTGCACATTTGGCGCACGATGTGTCTTAGCACTAAATGCAGCTCTCGGTATGTGTATTATGATTTTAAAGACCACAACTTGAAATAGGATCAGATTCAGGAGGCAGAGAGCTCGAATCAGTGGAAAAATGCATCAACCTATATGTCACAAGGTGCACGTTTGGCGCAACATGTGTCTTAGCAGTAAATGTAGTTTCTGCTTATTTATGCGCAATCGAGGCCCAAATCAAGCAGCAGAGAGCTCGATACAGTTATTTTCAAAGTAAAATGTCACAATTTCTCAATTAACTCCTAAAATACGAGAGACAGGAAGAAATTTAACAACTAAATACGATAGATAGCATTATTCGTTTTTCAAAATGATACATTTTTTTTTTTTGGAAATGCCTATGTCCAATCTCTCCCATACATTCGTTCCACTGTGCGACACCGCGATGCAAGTTGACTTTGTAAGGAACTTATACAAAACTTCAAACTTTGCTAACAAACTTTCCAACATGCGTCGTTCAATTTTATTGTGCCTACCTATATCTGTAAATTAACTTCAATTAATACTGGCTGCTGAGCAGTGGTGACCAGTGGTATCGGCCTCGATTTATAAGTTGTAGGCCGCGAGTTCGAACCCAGGCGGGCACTTTATTTTTTGTATTGAATTTCATCAACGATGCTCTCAAAACGGTGAAGGAAAACATCGTGAGAAAACCGTCATGTCCTAGAAATTAAAATTCGAGGACATGTGACATCTACCAACCTGCACGAGGCCCGCGTCGTGGATTACGGCCCACTCCCTCTCACAGGCTTATGTCCCAGCAGTGGGAACATTATAGGCTGATTACGTAAATACTGTCTAAAAAGTCACTGTATTAATAAAAATTATTATAACATAACCTGTATTCCCAGAGGGTTAGGCAGAGGTGATACTATTCGTCGATTATTATTATTTTTACATCAAAGAAAATATTCCCTATAAAAAAATTAAAACGATATAAAGACTTTAAAACCGAAATTGTAAGGCATCTTCCCTAGAAGGAAGGCGGGTCTTATCCAATAGGCGGTAACGAAATGGCGTTGAAATGACCGTCAAGCCAACATTTACGCCCCCTTCTGAATGCTGTAGCCGGCAGCGTTGCAACCTTGGCCGTCAGTAGATCGCTGGTCATGACCAGCGGATGACGTGTCGGCGGAACACCGAGTCACTACTCGAGAGACTAAAAATGCGCCGGAGGTCCGAATCTCTGAAAAAAATTCGTCCTCTTGATTTTTGAAATAAATTAAAGTGACTTTAACCGAATTAAAAATTCAAAAACTTTGCACAAAGTGGTTAAAAATATATATAATTTCGAATAAATATCGAAATTAATCAGTGAAAAGAATTTGTAGAACTTTGACATTTAACAATATCTGTTAAAACTTTGAATTAACTTTTAATACTTCACTCATTAAACTAAATAAATACATAACATGAAAGTGTGTGTGAAGTGTAAAGACAAACTTTACATAAAACTTTGGTTTATAACCAAAGTTATCCAGAACAACCTTTTAAGACTAAATGTTTAGGATATATTATTGAAGATGTCGGACATCCCAAAGCTCATGTGCGAGCACTATGTTCGTCTAAAATACAAGTAATCACCAATTTCTAAAATTACATAGTTAAAAATATTAATTATATAATTAACCGCACTGGGCCCGCGTGGTGCATCAGGGCCCATTCCCTCTCACAGAGAGGAGACCTGTGTCCCAGCGGTGGGAACATAAAATCAGTTAACTATGATTATTATAATATATGTAAAATCAGTTAACGCTAATTATTATAATATATTATTATTTATTTTAAACTCTAAAAATATACTGACCTACGCTTTTCCTTCTAGCCTCGTAGAATGGAAGGACACCATCGTTTCCTGCATCAATGGCACTTGTAAGTTCCTAAATTTGGATTTTAAAGATTTCTAAATGTGGCTAGTAGCGCAATTTTTATCCTAAGTATTTAGTGACGAATTATAATCTGTCTACTAAATATTTGACATTTGTTGCACTGTGCGGCGTGTATGCGACTTTCAGTGGCGACATATATTTTCAAACTGAAACCCTTACAAAACACGTGGAAATGCGCAAGAGAACCCTTTTCTATGATAAATGATTTTATTTCTGTAAGTAGGTTTGAACAAACACGTACAATCATATTTTAAAAACTAGATGAGGGCGGCGTTTCTTATTCGACTATTCTGAGAAGAAAGACCGAGACAAACTCAGAGCTCACAGTCTTTTTAAAGTCCGACATAATCTTGGTCAGATCATGTGAAGACCATGTAGATTTGTGTCTGAAATGCTCTTTTGAGAAAAAACCACACAGATTAAGTGGACCTATCCAGTCAATGCACGCATTTGTCAGTAATCGTGCAGCTCATGACTTTCCAAGTCCACAATATATCAAACATTCGTACCTATAACTAATTAATTTATTGTACACACAAGATGCTGAAAATGCTTCGTACCTTAAGAACAACGCGACCACCATCCGCTGAAGGTTCCAATGGCTCAGTGGTTAAAGTTCCGCTACCTACCCGCCGCCTCGTCTTATCGGTGCAACAGAACAGAAATTATCTTAACACTTGGATATTTTAAACCTTATTTTGATACGCTTAGTTACGCGCTCATGTTCCGTTGATATTGTTGCAAACTTCGAGGATTAAAGTGGAAAACTTCAGCCTGAAGTACGCTAAGGGAATATGAGCGCTCATTGATACTTAAATAACATTCAAGATCCCGTCGAACTTCATGGTCGAGTCACAGCTCGTTTATATTGTCAGTAAAATATTGAAGGGAACGCACGATATCTACAAGCATACTTTATGATCCCCAAAATACAGGTAACAACGTAGTTTGGGGTCCACCAGCCAAACAAACTGATTGTTAAGATAATTAAAGATAAATCATTTATGTTAAAGTTGTAAGATCATCTTTGTAACAATTAACAAATCAATTCTTACTCTTATATTTAGCACACTTGATACAATTGTGGAAAATAAACACCCACCTTAACCTTAGCCAGTTAGACCTCTGCCTATACCTTCGGGAACACAGGCGTATAACATCATGCCTGGAAACATCATAAAAAAGAGATATGAATAAGTAAGTTATGAACAGAGATCGGATATTCGGATGCATATTTACCTAAATTTGACATGTTGGTTAATATGGAATGCGCTTTTGTATCGAAAAATCCCGCCAACTTCAGATTTCAGTGACCAAACCGGACCACATCATAGCTATCGAAATGTTAAAGTTGTTGTAGCCGAGATAATATTTACGCCCAATCAGGATATAGTACTTAATTTAATAAAAAATAATAAATATTTTTTTAGTAGTCGCTTCCTTACTATATATATGCGACTAGTTATGCATTCCCGATGTTTTTATTTATTAAAAATCCCGTAGTGTGTGTGTGTCCGTGGCATCACAGCGGGCCCTATCAGAATACCAGCGCTGCAGTATTAATTTTTTTAAATATCGCAGCATTATGCTGAGATAGGAGCCTTTTTGGCCACGCACAGGTCTTTCATATTTTACTTATTTATTGTTGTTTTTATTGTTAATTTTGTTAGTTTTAAATGCTCCTTTTTTATTATTATTATTTTAAATTTTTACTCTTTGTATTTCCTGTGCGTGTCCCAAATAAAATGTTTTTTCTTTCTTTCTTTCTTTCTTTCTAACTATAAATTATCCGAAAGCTAAATTAGCAGCGATGTTCATAATCTTGTACCTAGTTAGATGTTTTGTCTACAATCTCGGATACTCGACTATAAACACTAATTGCCTTAATCGCAATGTTTTCTGGAAACCAATTTGCTGCATCAGCATCTTGATAACACGATCCATAGAAGTGCTCTAATTCCTGGAACTTAGCAACTCAAATCAACTCGCCTGTGGATCGATAACGCACTAAAGCGAACAGTTTACACGTTTTAAATTAAATAAAGTTATTGTATTTTTCTCTTTTCAAAGAAAAAAGTACAAATGACTTGGAAATAAGGTAGCGGAGCGGCAATGGTCCAACGGTTACGCCGGCGGTAGCGCGTCAGTCTGGCAAGTAGCGGTCGTAGGTTCGAAATCCACTTTGCCACGCAAAGTCGTGATCACACGTTAACTTAGACGTAATAGTTAAGTTTCCTGAAACTTGTAATTGTTGTAACAAAAGTTATTTCACTGAACAGTAAATAAAAGGGAAAATAAAAATACTTTTGGAGAGGATTTCAGAAAACAGGCAGATGAAATAGAACTGAAACTGAAATTTAAAGCTGAAATTTTAATAGTAGTTTGTTACCGTAAACAAACTACAATTAACGTTTCAGCTTCAAATTATGTTTAATTTGACACCTGACAGCTGAAACCTGCTAATTGTTTTGTTCATATGCAAAATAACTTTGGTTTTTCCTTACAAATACATTATTCCAATTGCTACGGGAGGTTTTCGCTGGATTAGAAAACTATTGGTAACTGAAGTAAGTTACCGATAGTTTTTCATGAGTCTGTTCTTCAAAACCCTCGTTCTTAGAAAATACTGAAGCTATTAAATTAAATGCGATACGAACTTAAATAATACCAGCCCATTATTGTCCCACTAAATTGAAAAGGCCTCTTCTCATACGGAAAAGGCATTAGCATTGATCACCACGCTTGCTCAAGACGGGTTAGCGATTTCAGACTTATATGACAGGCTTAAAATTGACATGTTAAACTTATTTTTATTCTATTGACTTATTTAAAAGCAAATTGTATGACCGTAATAATTATGTATAATAATTAATGTAAAATGAGGTTGACTAAAACAACCATTGTAATTGATAATAAACCACCAACAATTAAGAGTGTAATTGTATTATTATTAATTATTCTCAACATAGCCAATAATATTGACATACTTATAAATATTGTACACCCATGGGTATGTTACAGTGAAACAATAATGCAAATAATTGTAAGAACTGTCTTTTTACCTGTAACAAACAATAAATAAATGAATATGAATATGAATACGACTCAAACTCAAAGCATTTATTTCAATTAAACCATTTACAGGCACTTTTGAGTTGTCAAGGAGTCGGTCAGTCAGACATATGAAGCTAGCCCATTCTAAAGCGTAGTAGATACCTATGGAGAAGAGCAGGCAAAAGAACTCTATGGACACTCTTTTAAATTATATTGTTACGAAAAGATTAGTTAAATTTACATTATTATAAGTGAGAACGATGTAAAAAATACGTACACCTTACAAGCGTCCAAAGTACAGCAAATAGAAACAAAACAAAAAAAAAAAATAAGCCGTGGCAGCTAAAAGATGACCACTCCCAACCGACAGATGAACTATAAGTCCAGGTCTACACGCGACGGTTTTCATTCACCGATGTCAGTAATGTCCAAAATAAACTCAGAAAAAACATATGAATTAAAATAGTCACATTGGTTTTGCTGGATTTGAACCCACAACCTTGTGCGTGAGAGGTGAGCATTAACCACTGGGCCATCACGATAAATACAGATCAAAAATACAGTAAATATGCTAGCCATTGACTAAATGAAATAAAGAGTCAATCTATAACTCGTCTTACCTTACTTTTTTTTTTTGTGTGGGGTATCGTCACTGATCGAATCACGATCAATCAATCTAAGTAGCCAAAAACACGCAAATAAAGCATGTAATCCCTTTATTGTCAATGTTATGTGAGAAAACAAGAAATCATAACACTACACATTGCAATACCAGGAAAAACAAAATTAACAGTTTTACAAGTAGGTAGTTCAAATTAAATTACCGACGTAAGGTGAATCCTCAGTTGTACCCCCGAATTCAAATTTACTTTGTTTTTTTGCAAAATTCAGCTCTGTTTTACAACGTATGTTGATCAAAATACGATTTGCGACTGTAGGACTGATATATTTACTGAATAATAATCATCAATTTCCTAACAATTGTCAGACTTTGGAAATTTGTTCCATATAAGAATTTCCATATGAAATATTCTGAAACATTCTTAGGTGGGACAAATAGACCAGCGCTTTTTATTTTGGGTGGGAAATCATCAAATAACTTCTCCCGCTCTGGGCGGAACGGGAGGGTGTCAGAAATTTACTGACTAAAACCCACCCGTGTTTCTTCAGTTGCCAGTGCGCCAGAGCCACGGTAATTCTTTCGAATAATCCGCGACCCTGGCGCCTGCATTGGCCCTAGCGGACCCCGTCAATTGGTGCTAACATCTCTCTGTGGCGCGCGTGGAACACGAGGCGGCGTCGAACCGGGCCTGGTCATTACCGGACGGCGAGCTACCCATTGTTTTTGCTTTTGCATTGTTTTCTACTTAATAAACATGATTTGAATGTAATGAAAAAACTTCTTTAAATTACAAAAAAAAAAATAACGTCTAATTTAGAACATAAAGAGGTATATTTCCACTAAATTTTGCGATAAACATATAATTTCTACACAAGAAACAAATAAAAACTAAATTAAAACGGTGTTTCCGATTTTCTCGGAAATTCGAGGTTATGTGGAAAAATTTTAAATACAAAGGTTGTAGATCTTTTTATTGCCAACAACTTTTTTCTTTAACTTTTTTCGATACAAGGTCAACTTTCGTTGCGTATCGCGAAACATCTGGAAATATCACTTTCAACCCGTAAAAGTAAACCCCGTTCCACCCTTCTCCATTTTGTCGACTCCAAATTAATTTTCTCGTCATTCGAACAATAGTTTGCTTCTCTTCCAGTATCTCAATGGCGAGACTTAGCAAACCTATATGCATAACTATATTGTAACATCTTACTTTACCTAGGTTCTACAATAAATTAATTTGAATTTGAATTTGAAGTTTTTACAGAAATTGTTCCACAAGAGTCGCGTCGCACCTGTCTGTAGGAGCCTCAATGTAGATAGTGTTTCTAAGTTATGGAATGTAGTTGCGGTCCAACTCTTAATAATGTACGGAAAGGCAAAGTATCTAGTCAGCAGTCACACTTAACTCGACACGTGATAAATTAAAAAGAATGTAAGACTTCAAAAAACTCTAAAACTGGTTAGATTCGGAGGTAAAATATAATTATTAACAATGAAGGATTATTTAATATAAAAATACAGGAAACGCTTAGTTGTTCTGACATGAAACGATCAGGTTCGTCGAGGCTTATTAAACTTATTACTGCAATGATAATACTAATTAGTATAATAAGCTTTACGAACCTTATTAAAGTTTTATGTTGGATTATTAGACTCTAATCATAGAAATAGAACACGCTTCTGTTGTATTAAGTATGTTATATATTGAAGTTTATATTTCAATTTTGCGCATGCATATAGAGTTCGTCTCCTACAACTAACTTCAGACAACATATACCTACACTAAAACTTTTTATGTTATTTTGTAGTATTTATTTTCTTAAAGGTTGTATACTTATATTACTTATATATTCAAAGTGTTGTTTATTTTATTTTACTTTATCACCAATTTCTGTCTAATGTGTAAAACTCTCTAAACCAGCGGGGTAATCGTGTAACACACTAACAATAGGAATGGCTGTCATTTTGACAGTTCAATAACATTCATTGCGTTATTTACGTTGTTGAGTAGACAATTTTTTCGAACATATGAAGCAATGGATTAGCAATAGGCATCAAAATTATTCAGATTTTAATTAATAGTGTGTTACGCAATTAGGGTGCTGACTGATTTCCGTACGTCGTTTTCGGGTGACCACTGAAAATCAGCGCTGTGCTGTGGGTCCCCGTAGCACTCATAGAAAACCTATTTTTCTTTCTTTCTTTCTTTCTTCGTAGCATTAATTGAATTGAGCATTTCCTTACCTACTTCATGTGTTTAAAAAGACTTATGTAGATAAGTTAGTAGCGGAGTGGCGCACCATCTCCTTCTATTACTTGCTTCAAGCGTCTACGCATACCGCACACCATGTTCCAACACAAATCTTTTCCTCTCACGTGCTCCATAAACATAACATCACGCCTGTTTTCCACGAAGGTTTAGTCAGAGGTGCACCTATAGTACACCCTCATTTTGCCAGTTATGTTTAAGTCCTAAAAATAAATCGCTTAGATGATTTAGTTAAATGGGACGGGACTTAGCAATTCCATCCGAACGTCGTACACACCGGAGCGTCAGACAATGTTGGGCAGGGACTGTACGAAAGCTGGTGATATAAACAAATATCGTTTCGAAAAATTTTAACGCAAATAAATACGTAACGCTGAAAGTGGAATTTAATAGCGGCAGCTCTATTCTGCGCTAGTAAATGGAGACGCATTTACCGTGAAAAGGCCGTTTTGTAAAAAAACGTGAATTTCATTCAATTGTTAAATCGTTTTATTATGAATAAAAAATTTAAGTTAGGTTGAAATTTGTTTTTTTCATATGTTGTAAAATATTCAAAGCTTTAATTTAGTGTATAAAAAATTTATATTTTACTTTTGCATAGGTAATTAATACAATCAGTTCATGTGCTAAACATTTTTTTTTTTTATATATTAGTTACCCAAGTATCTGAATGGTTTCTGTAGTCTAAGTTAGTTTTAGATGTTACCGTGTATTAACCGTTTAAAAACAGTACCTACTTTTAGTGAAATTACAATACAGTAATTGTACACACACGGGGTTGAAACCTAATAATAGTAGGCTTCGATTACCTAGCTGAAAACCTAGAAAGAAAAAGAAAGAAAGAAAATACATTTATTAACACTAAAAAGAACGAGTTGGGGGAAAATATTCGTCACATTCACGCAAAATGGCAATCGAAAACCCCCTAACCCTCCCCCCTTCCCTAACCTAGTAAAGGAAGATGCTGTATATAAGACTAATTTCTAAGAATAAATTTTAATATGAAATAATAAGTATCTAAACCAGGTGGCTGAAGGGACATCGACGTGCAGCCTGTTACGAGTACTATGGATTCAGTTCATGATTCTGAACCCTGCGTTGAAATTCTTCGTCGCTTATTTCTTTTTTAACCGACTTCAAAAAAAGGAGGAGGTTTTCAATTCGACTGTTTTATTTTTATTTTTATGTTTGTTAGCTCAGAACTTTTTTTCTGGGTGAACAGATTTGGATGATTTTTTTTTTTTATTTGAAAGCTAGTGCTTCACATGTGGTCCCATTTAAATTTGATCAAGTACTGACCAGTAGTTTTTGAGTTATCCCTAATAATGCGTATTTTTTCCACTAAGTTTATATTGATGATGTTACGAGTATAATAATTTCCTGTCACGGCTTTTTACATATCAAGTAGTGGTATACGAATGTATGTGGGGTAGGTACCACAACTAAAAAGTGAAAAATAAAAACTTTTTTACAACAATACAACCGACTTCCAAAACAAAACACTAAAAAACATGAAAAATATCTTTAATTTCGGAAGTCGGTGGCCAAAAACGAAAACACACAACCAAAGACACCGACTTCCGAAATTAAAGTTATTTTTCATGTTTTTAGTGTTTTTTACATACTTTTCTTTCATACACCTACTCATATACAAACACGAACGGGAACACACCCAAACGCACACTTACACACCTCCCACACATACACAGCACGATATAATAATTTAAAAATGAATTATATTTTTGATGTTTTTCAAACTTCATATTTTTTCATATTTTTCATTTCTGTTATTGCAATATTTTGTTTTGTTTCGTTACTACTTCTTTAAAATTTTATTTTGTAGCACATACGTTTGTCTATTCATATGCTGACATTAGTATCTAATGCCAAATAAAATGGGGGAGGGCGCTGACTCCTGACACACAGGTACACCTAGTTCAGGAGTCAGAGGCTTCAAACAAGTTTCTGTAACTTATTATGTCAATAAAGAATTAATATTATTATCTATTCATACATGAAATATTTTAAGAGATACGCCTATAGCTGGTACAGAAGCCATACTCTTTTTATTTTCAAAATTAAATAATTTGCCCTCATTTAACGGCAGCTTTGTGGTACATGGGGTTCGCCCTTTAGTTGCTAAGAATGTTGCAAAGTGTACTAAATACTAGTGCCTACTGTAGTTCGGCGTGCTGAGATGCCGCTGCCGCTGCTGCAGCGGAGAACCTCAAGTGGCGTAAATATAACATCCACGCCGAGAGGTCATTTCCTATTTAAAGAAACCACCAAACGGTTGCTTGACGCTTCCCGTGACCCAAGTGGTGATTTTTACCTAGGTCAGAGGCTTAGAGCATTACTATTCAACGTGGCAAATCATTTGGATGCGTAAAAACTATTCGACAGCGATCGGGATGAATTATTAAATGCTTTATTTTAGTTTTACTATAGCGACCCGCCCCTGTTTTGCACGGTTGCAATATACTGATGTGGCGACATTTCAAAACATCGAGATATCTACGCTATAAAGGGTGTAAAGGCTCCTACAAATAAAAGCGACACAAAGGCGCCGCTCGTGGCGCGACGAGCGGCGCCTTTGTGTCAAGCTGTCGCGTCGCGCCTGTCTGTGAGAGCCTTAAAAACGAAGCGAAGAGTAACTTACAGGTACTCCGCCCCACTGTATTTTTTTTTGTTTTGTGCTGTACTTTGGAACCTTCTGGTTACGGAGATATTGAAGTGGACCTTCAATATCCACCTTTCAGTTCCAAATTTTTTAAACGTTTTTTTAAGCGATTACAAGGTTTAAATGTTATAACTTAACTTATAATCCTGTACCGTTGCATGCACCTTAAAGCACAATGTTATGCGTGCATTACATTGTGCTTTTGAGTGCATGCAACGGCGCGCTCCCGTAGACAGCCATGTTTCACACCAAAACTCGTTGTTGTTGTAAAAGTTTGATGACCAGAATGCATAGATAATGACTATTGGATGGGCCATTTTACACCCTGTTTCTAAATTAAATATTAAAGTACCTATTATAGGTAGGTAGGTACACTTAAACCTTCCGAAATAGATTCTATAAAGTGATGGTAAAATCCATTGTGGCCACAAGTCTCATACAGACACACGAAAACCGACTTTTTTTAAATAACGTCTTGTTTTTTTTTAATATTATGTATTCGTAGTTTTAAATAATCATTAAATAAAAATACCCATGAAAATATTACTTTCAATACAAGATCCCAAAGTTTCAGAAAGATCGGCCGGACGACTTGTTTACTATATGCGAAATGTGTGTAAAACATCTCTGCCTACGCCTACAGGATAAACAGACGGAGGAATATGTTTTTAAACCATAAAATATTAACTGAAACTTGTTGTAACTGATATGAATGCTTTTTGTTTATTTAAAACCATATTTCGGACTTCAACAATGGCTATATCCCTAAAACTGGCCATATATTTTTGCGCCTCTATTGACTCAGCATATTATAGGCTATATTTTACCAAAATTTCAGCCAAATTCACCGAACGGCTTTATCCTAACACTTTTTGCTGGGTCCTTTCCAACAAACTTTCATCACCTAATTAGCCATAGGGGTCGAATTAAAAAAAAATCCTGCCTTTGTACACTTATTTTTTATACAATTATCTCTTGCGCATAATTCCACGGTTTAGGCTGAGCAATGTCTGTGTTTTTTATGTACATTTGTCATTTTCTCAAAGATTAAGCCGTTCAGACCTACCTATATCGTAAAGTATTAAAACGCGTAAATTCATAATTTTAGTAACAAAACCAAATAAGACCGTGAGTTACCTACAACGTATGCACTTCCACTATTTAATTTTAATTTATTAAACTTGTTAACTTCGCTTCACATGTGTTAGTAACATTGCATTGTTAGACCCCTTAGTTCAGTTACCGTGAAGTTATGGGAATAAAACTTTATTTAACTCTGTACTTCTTTAAGTAGATAAAAGGTCCTTTAACGAAGTTGGGCTTCGTTAGTAAAGCTAACAAACGTTAATTTGTCATTTATTCAATGCCCACGAATAGGATAGAGATTTGCCTATCTTCACCTCATGACAACACCGTACTGAATAATATTCAAAACCTTTTTCAAAACCAATCAAATTCATGTTATGTGATTGACAGCGATTGCAACTGAGCTAAGTACCCCATTAGGCATGTTTTTTATTTGATTGTTTTTTTAATCTTTCGTATTATGTTATTAGACGAGCCTGAAACACCACGTCCCAGGATATCCCGCTCCGAAGAAGTTGGAACAGGACACTTAACGCCCGGCTGCTATAACCGCACATCAGTCGCTGATACCCCAACCCTCAAGTCAAATGATATAAAAGAGGCCCAATCTGATACTGTCACCAGCAAAAACCATCCAACCAGTGTGCCTGTACATGCAGGCGTAAAATCAGGCAATAAGAGTCCTAACCCAGTAACAGCAGTCCAAAAGGGACCTGTTCCAGTAAAAGAAGCCCAAAAAGGGCCTGCTCCAGTAAGAGCCGTCCAAAAGGGACCTGCTCCAATAAAAGCAGCCCAAAAAGGGCCTGCTCCAGTAAGAGCCGTCCAAAAGGGACCTGCTCAAGTAAAAGCAGCCCAAAAAGGGCCTGCACCAGTAAGAGCCGTCCAAAAGGGACCAAATAAAAATAACCAAAACGTTGGTCCTTCAAAGCCAAAGCCGACTAAGCCTAAGCCCAAGCCACGACGAACAAGGGTAACACAAACAGAATCAGATAACCATTACACGTCAGAAGAACGTCCAAATGAGCCAAATGAGCCTGAGCCTAAAGGGGAACAAAATAACCAAATAACAAGGTCAGTACAAACAACATCTGATCTTGAGAGTGACACAGACTCTGAAGAGCTCCGCAAGCTCTCTAATAATACGACTCGGAGGATCTACTACTTATTAGCAAACTCCACGTTGGTCTGTTCTGGAAAGCGTCATAGCTTCGACGATTTGAACTTTCGCTTTGACGCACCTCCTTCACCTGCACCTTTCGACCCACAATTTGATGATTTAAAACGGGTGTATGTTGATCCCTTCGAGAGGTTTGTGCCAACGCCACGCTACAGGCGGTTTACGAATGATTTTTTACCTGATGAGTACGGCCAATCTCAGAGAACAGAACTAACATATTATGGTACTAGATCACCAAGGGCGAAGTCACATCCAGGCGATTGGCGATATAATCCCCACATTATCTACGACGAAACGCAATTAGGATTAAAGCGACTTTACGAGCCCTGCTCCAGTACTCTATGGTCCCCTGAACCGTCCGAACCAGATGAAATCTTAAGAGAGGACGTCTTCGAATATCGTAAAAAAAGCGTAAATTGCTTCTTAGAAATTTCACCGGTGCTACCAGAAATTCATAACCAGTTCAAGGTAATTGTTTGTATGTAGAAGTATTTGTATTTAAATGTATTATTTATGTATAAGTTTCCCAGTACAGTAGGCCGCACGCCAGTAGTAAAATAAACAGTATGAGCTGGCCTCTTATTGTATTGAAACTTCGTACTATGCTAGGCCAGCTCAAGGTTACCACCGACGCGACGTGAGGTCAACTGTGCCTATTTCAAAAAAATTGTTAATAGGTTTTTATTTTACAAATAGAAGTAAAGCACCTGTGCCTCAGCCGTGCGACTACTGATAGTGCGTGCCTAGGTTCTATTCCTGATTTATTGCCCGTTTCTCTCCATAGAGAGCTAAGTTTTAAAACGGGCAACTAGCTTTAACTTTCTAACTAACTGGCACCGACGCCTTGACGGTTCAAAAGTCACAGAACTAACTCAAAACATTTATTTCAATTGAAATAAATGTTTTAGGTTAGTTCTATGATTTGGACTGTTTGGCTAAACCATTTTTTTATTTCAAGGAATTATATCATTACTTGGACTTTTGTCTCTGGGCCTAGAACGAATGTGCGAGGTAAACGTAACGTAAAATCAAACGATTTTAAAACTGAAATACTCGCATCGCACATCACATTTACTTAGTTTTATTACTTTACTAGCTTTTGCCCGCGGCTTCGCTCGCGTTAATTTAGACTTTGATTATAAATTCGGGTTATAATTCAATCATGATTCGAAAGACACGTGGTGCCATCTATTATCATAAGAAAGTAATTTTTTTTTTCTCGGGTACAGTACTATTTTTCGGGATGAAAGGTACCCTATGTCCGTTTCTGTGCACCTGACAACGTATATGCAAAATTTCAATATGATCGGTTCAGTAGTTTAGGCGTGAAAAGGTAACAAACAAACAAACATACTTACTTTCGCGTTTATAATATTAATAATATATAATATAAATATAGTTAGGATTAGAATTAGTTAGGAAGTTAGGAAGTTAGGATTATTTACTACGATTGATACACATTGTGCTTGTTACAAAAGTATAAACCAAAATCCAATAGATTGTACGAGTATTTCGGATTTAAATACCTTTAGAAGTTACGTCAGTCGCCTCTGATATTATCAGTAAAACTGAAAAAAAATATTTATATTATTATCTTTATTTATAAGGAAACCGTGACTGACTAACTGACTGATCTATCAACACATAGCTCAAACCACTGAACGGATTGGGCTGAAATTTGGCACACAAATAGTTAAAATAACGTAGGCATCCACTAAGAAAGGGTTTTTGAAAATTCGACTTGGGGGTGAAAAGGGGAGATTTTTTGTATGAAAAATCTTATTCCTTGAGTTAATAAACTTGAAACATGGCATGAATACATATCTAAGTAAATTATAAAGATTGTATTTGTTTTGTTTTTCAAAACAGTACCCTTTTTTTTGGTTGCCCTCCTTAAAGGGGGATTGGGGGGTGTCAAAGTATGTATGGAATAATTATAACGAATTTCAAGACCAAAAATAAAGGTTAACGTGTATCATGGTTTTTCGAAAATCGTCCCGTAAAGGGGGGCACTGTGGTTATAAAAAATTTAACGGGAGGATTTTACTCCGTGGCTTGATTAACTCAAAAATTGGTATGAATTATTAATCATTCGTTTAAGTTATGGAAACACACCAAACGATTTTTCAAATTCCATCCGTAAGGGGGAAGAGAGGGCATACAGTTTATATGACAAACCTTATTCCTTTGGGTAGTAAACTTGAAACTAGGCAATATTTTTCATTTTTATAAAAAGGACCTAAGTTTAGACGGTGTCAAAGTTAGTAAGTAAAGGCGCTGTCGGATTAACTTAAAAATTGGTACCTACTAATATTTAAAACAAAAATAAAAAGTACGTAATTCAGGGTTTTATAAAAATCAACCCCTAACGGGGTGGAAAAAGGTAATAAAGTTTGGATTATACTGCTTGCTTCAATTAACTCGAAAATGGGTATTAAATAATGTTAAATCTTACAATAGAAATGTACCAAATGCATTTTTTTTAAACAACTCTGTCATGGTGAAAAGGGATGACCCTGTTTATTTGAAAAATCTTATTCCACTGATCTATTATCTTAAAAGTAAGCCCAAATACTTATTCTATATCTACACTAATAAAAAAGCTTAAGAGTTTGTTTGTTTGTTTGTTTCAACGCACTAATCTCTGGAACTACCAGTCGGATTTGAATAATTATTTTTGCATTTAGCCGAATTCTTGAGGAAAGCTATAGGCTGTTTAACATCACACTAGGACCCTCAGGAGCCGGGCACAAATAAAAAAGAGCGAAAGAACGCTAAGCGAAAACGAAGTTATAGCACAGATTAGGAGGTATAGCGCGGGTAGGCGATGCGATGCGATGGGGTGGGTCGGGGGAACAAGAAATTTCACGCGGATGATATTGCAGGCAGAAGCTAGTTATTATATAATTGTTTTCTATGTTTTCCATTGAGAACATAGAAAACATTATTGTATTCATTGCATTTCTAAACAAGCTAATCTGAACCTTAATTCCTAGAACTTTGGAGTCAGCAGCCGGTCGGCCAGCAGTCTAGAGAGGGATAGGTCTCCAGAACCTCGCGTGGAGCAAGAACATCCACTCGTCCATCACCGCCCAAGGTTAACCGAGAGTCCTTCGCTAAAGTCAGAGGAACAAGCTGAGCTGGAGGACCGGGGACCTTTGAACGGTTCACGTTACCGCCGCAGCCGCAGCCGCGAGCGAAGGAGGAGGAGGATGGGACGCATTAATGCATTGGACGATCAGGAGAGGAAGATCATCATCGAATTCTGCCATCTCCTCGAGAAATCCAAGCAACTTTTCAATGGACTACGGTAAGTAGATTTTGATGAAACTAGTAACTTAGTATTTTTAAGCGAATATTTTGATGGTTAATTATGTCTGTCTTTAGATACGCATTCTGTGTCTGATAGTTGAATGATCACCTCTAGCGAATAATATTAATGAATTCCAAAGATTAGACAGCTCATTAGCTATCTAAAATAACGTAGTATTTTAAGCAGCTATAACTTTAAAGTCGTTCTTACACCACTTTACAATACCAGAAACTTTTTTATTTCAATCAGCAATGTGTTATAAACAGAGGTCGGATATTCGGATGCATATTCACTTAAAGTTGAGATGTTGGCTAATATGAAATGCGCTTTTGTATCGAAACAAACTTAACTTTAACTACATAACCCCTCCTCTTACACCCTACATACACATATTGGCATCGGGGGTTAAACATTAATTTTAAATAAATATGCATCTGAATAGTTATGCAATGTAAGAATCCCAGGGTCTTTTATTTATTTATTTTATTTTATTATTTATGTACACAGTAAAATAGATACAGATACGGGCATATTGGTATTAATTATAATAATAATTCGTTTTTTAGAAGTCGCTTCCATATTATACACCCGACTGGTAATACATTCCCGGTGTTCATGGCATCCGGGGAATCCTTTCACAATTTTTTTTATTAAGAAGCCACTTGCACACTTTCATAGCAAAAAATAACTTTAGGTAAATATGCATCCGAATATCCGATCTCTGGTTATAAACTCGCAAAAACGTAATAAAGTTTATGAAATAATATTTGTAGAATAAAACGAGTAGGTTGCGGTGCCGAGACGGGACGAGGCACGGCTCACGAGGGTGCTGACACTTGTTACGTCTCTCGGCAAGTGGCCCGCAGCGAACCATTTTATTCATGTTGAATTCAACAGTTTGTTAACTTTACAAAAACACGCGATATTTACGGTACCAGTTTCAACTAGATTTCCACTCTTGCTGTTTTTTGACACTGCTTCAGCTACTGTGTGGTCCGGTGTGTTACTTGTTCGTCCTAGAATTAACGCCTAGGCGCTTTTTGGGCACTAATTTGGAACTTTAGACCTTCACAAGTGGTGGTTCCAGCTTAATTTGAAGAAATTATGTAGATTTTTGCGCAAACACACTACGTTGAAGCTTTCTGCGTTTTGTTACGTTTTCATTAATGGAAAAAATTTCAGGGTCATTGCTATTGAACGATAACAGACCTCGACACTGCGATTGTTATTAAATTGTAGCTGAATGCAAATGCGACTAAAAACATGTATTTTGTTAGCTTCACAATATATTAGTAGGTAGTGTAGGTACAGTCAAGTCTTTTATATCTTCGTCAGTTTTCTTTTTTCTTTATTATTTAAAAAAATAATATAGTTATCTATGCAATAATCATGAAAACAAAGATCAAAATACCTCCTCTGACCAATGTCGCGTTGACATCAGCCTTAAACCTTTTTCAATGCCAGTTTATGAAAATATTAAACAATTTTCTTTTTGGTTAAATGTTCAGTCTATCAGTGACAAATTCTTTATTTGGTCTGACATTTGTAAATAAAATGTCTGAATGTCATTCTGCAGTATTAACATTACGATGTAATATACATATACATAATACTGAGTAGATAAAGCAGATTCGATCGTGCAATAAGCAGACAAAAATAGCCCCTATAGTGACGAACATATTTCGGATGTGACTGTACTTGCAAACACTATATTTAGGGCGGCGGTTTATATACTCAACTGCTGAGCTTAAACGAGTTGAATTCTTTCTTTACCGTAAATCCTCTTGCAGTGAACTCCCGCAATATGGCCACAAGCAATGGCACGCCTATTTCGGAAAAACATTCGACGTGTACACCAAACTCTGGAAGTTCCAGCAGCAGCACAGAGCCATTCTCGATAGCAAATACGGCTTAAAGCGATGGCAGATTGGCGAAATTGCTTCCAAAATTGGGCAACTGTATTATCACTTTTAGTAAGTACCTACCAAAAAATATTTCAATACAAGAATACTTCCTATTACTTTTTTAGGAACATTTCATAATACCATTTAACTTTTTAGCTTGAGAACAAGTGACACCGCTTACTTGCATGAAGCATATTCCTTCTACTACGCTATCAGAGGCAGAAGTTATTATACTCAGGCGTGTAAGGAGGATAAATGTGAACTTATGGTCAAAAAACTCCGTTATTATGCAAGATTTATAGTGGCAAGCTTGCTACTAAAGAAAGTAAACTTAGTAAGTGAACTACTACGAGAACTCGATAAGCAAATCATTGAATATGGTAATGCTTACGAGCCTGATGACCAGAATGAATGGCGCATCGTCGCTGATGAAGTAAGGACGTTCATTGAAGTGGAGGCGGTGGTGGAGGTCACGCACCCCAGGGAATACCCATGTGCTCTATCTCACCGGTAAGTTAATCTAACGTCATATTGCTAATATAAGATCCAACTTGAAATAAATAACTTGTAACCGTCGTCTCCCAATACTAAATTCGAGTCACTTTTCAGGCTGAGTGCTCCATTAGGACCTCCCAACGCATCCGCGCTCGAAAGAGCATCACCTATGACCCTGACACTCCGCGAGGCACTGATCATCGGCAGTAACTCCACTCAGCTGAAGTTCTCGGAGTTAACTATGGACATGTATAGGATAATGCAGACTCTAGAACGTGAACCCCAGACCGATGGCAATCATCTGTACGACGAGTCGCCGCGGCAACGAAACCCGTTGACCCCAAGTGCGATAAACAACAAAGGTAATTATCACCTTATCACTCATTTACTTTTATTTTAACTGCTGATTCTAATTTCAAACGCAATTGTTAATGTAATTTTGCGAAGTATTTTACTGCTGGTGCTCGCGCAATTCTCGCATGAAGCAAAGTAAACTAGTTTAGCTGTTGTTAGTCGGTCGATTATTAATCCTTTATAATATAAAGTATTCTTGTACACACTGTTCTAGAGGGTAGCAAAAACAAACCCCGACCAAATGTTAGGTAAAATACTTTATTCAGTTCTAAAGGTGTTTACAAAATGTCCACACATACAGACGCTTGCGGTATCCGGTGACAGAGCGAAGGTGAAATCATTTGCTACAATTAGCAGTAAACAAAAGACTGTGACGTTTTATTTCAGAATTTGAATAAAGGCGTACAGTACAACTATTTTCTTAATGTCCCTCGGCAATCATTTTCTTTCCGAATACAAACAAATGCTAATTTCCATGTTCATGTAAATGGGTAAAGGTACACATCCGTGCAAAAAAAATTGGCCCACCTCGTGCTCTCAGTTTGAGAGACGATATCTCAAAAATATTGATGTATATTTTATTTATATGGTGGGAAGGTAAGTACGACAAAGTTTATTTACATATACTTTAATAAAAGCAATATTCTTGACAAGATCCACTCGATTCTTCAGATTATGTGATCACTCACTTTTGTTAGGAAAAGCTGCGTGTTTTTTTGGTTAGTGCAGTTGACAAAAGCTTAATTTGGTTTATTGATCAGTTAACTTGAATTTTTAACCGAGTTAAAAAAAGGAGTTTTTTAATTTAACCCGTATGTTTTTAAGTTCGCGATTTTCTCAAAAACTAATAAATCACTTTTGATATTTCTTTCACTAAAATAATCTACATACATTCAAGAAGGTTTTCGTACACAATATTATTATTAGGTTATTGTTAATTAAATTCGTTGAATTATCTTGTTTCAAATCGAAGAGAACGGAGTGGATCGATTTTTTGCACGCAAATGTATTTATGGGTAATTGAGTAATGGGGTACAGGTGTAAAGACGAGTCATATTTAGTAACGCGATAAAAAAAAGGTAAGGGGTAAAAAAGGAAAATGATAATGTAGAAATGTTAAAGGGGTTATGGGGTACAGGGTCAACAAGTAAAGGGTTAAGGGTAGGAAGTAGTGGGTAAAGAGAACCTGTAAGCTCATGGGGTTATGGATAAAGGTTCGCAGGGTAAGGGGTAGGGGTGAGGGTTTGGAGAGAAAAGGGTTCGGGGTTAAGGGTTGGGGTTAAATTGTATGGGTAAAGGTAAAGGGGTAAAGGGGTAAAATACGGACTTTTATATAAAATTAAGAATGGGTATGCTCAAGAAAATATTAAATTTAAAAATTAATTTTGCCAAAAATGTAAATTTAAATTTGACCAAAAAAAATCTAAAGATGATTCATGCTTGATTGTTCTAGGGTATAACTTAGACGGCACTTATAACACAGGCGAGGCCCCTCACAAGCAGATGCTGTTTAAACCATCGCCGAACCAGATCTTTCTGTATTTATCAAGCGCCGTGGATGACCTGCCTCCCAATGGAGTTATCCTGCTGTACATCTCAGCAGAAGGATTGATCGTGCCAAACTCAAAACATCCTGAAGAAGGTAGGTGAAAATTCAAACTTTAAAACCCTGTAATTATCTGATAATTTGTTAAAGGCTGTTTAATTAAAATCAATACATCAATAATACTGCAATCAGGATTTAACTATAAAATTTTGTTAAAAACTATCGAAATGTACTATGAGTAGGTACTGCTGTGGACCCTTCGGGCATTGCAGGCATTATGTTCTGTTATTATCAATCAACCAATTTTTTTTCCTACAGCAGGTGGTTACGACATAGGAGGTCTGATTACCACCTCCAAAACGGACGTCCTACAACGAGAAACATCAACATCCAAGGAGGGTAAAGGTACGTCCCTACCTACAATACCCTAAGTTACCCTTTCTTACGTTACCCTATCTGTAAAATAATCTTAGTAACGCCGGCGATACGATTCTTCTCAGCCCGTTTGTGACGGCAATGTAAAAGATGATAGGTATTTTTGTGTGGTATGTCCGGATACATGGCCTCGAGCTGCATCGAGTATAATATTCTGCACTCAAAATACGTGGTTTGACATGTAGTTGCGGACACCAGCATCTATTACTTGAGTAACTCCTATTAATTGTCGTTACGACAACAACATATTATTTATACCTGACATATTTCTATGCATCGCTAAATTGGAATCTGACAAATGTTTCACATATTTGGGTCACATGTACTGACTGAGAAAATTAGAGATGACGAGAACGTTTAAAGATAAAGACGTTCCTTCGATGCTAAAGTGATATCCTTGCACGACGCGACGATTTGCGAAATGTTCAAATCAAGTGAAAATCACCCTGTTTAATGCATACTGCCGGAACCTTGAGAACTCTGCACTACAAAACAACTACTCGCAGCGTGCTCACAACACGTTTCATACTGCATTATTTTTTGTTCTGCCATGGCGAAGTAGTGCGTCCAGTTTGCCAAAAACAGGAAAAGTCCCAGGCCCTCTTTTGAACCGAATATATAAATCTGGCAATAACTACTTCTTCGTATACGTCAATTAATATGCCAGCTACAATAATACTTATCTATTGTTTTTTGTGTAATTTGGGGTAATTCTTTATATAAGTATGTATATAATTTTATATACGTATATAAATAACACACTATTATGATTTATCTTTTTTTTATAGGACTGGCTCCAAAGCTGAAGGAGGCTCCAGTCCTGCACCCAGGGGACTTGTACCCATTTACTCGTCGACCCCTGTTCATCATCATCGACTCTGATAACTCCTACATCTTCAACAATCTACCAAGATACTTCGGGCAGCCAATTATCATTCTGATGTCACCAATGGAATTGCCTACTACGTTATACCGTAAGTAGGCTCAGTCGGTCACAGAACAGGGTATTTGACTAAAAAAAATACGTAATTATTCCTTAATATATAAAATTGGCGCAGACAAAAAAGAAAAATAAATCAAATACCCTGTTATTATGCATATTGGCTGGTTGTAATTATTTTAACTCTACAGGGCGAATAGGACTGGAGAGGAAAAATATTCTCCATTTACTAACAAATTTCCTGTATTTATATTTAAACAAATTAGAATTTAAATTAAACATCTATCAGCTTCATTTTATTAATAATAAGTTATATATTATAATATATTTATTAATAATTTGTAACTAATTTAAAAAAGGCAAGTTCTTCGGGCTCTTCGCACAGCAGCAGAACCTAGTGTACAATTCTAACATAGCTAACAATTTACGTATTTATACTGGTTTACTTAAATATAAGAAGGTCTCTTAAACATAAATATGCAGAGTGGCTCGATTCAGGTGTCCGGGAGTGTATAAGTATAGTTATGTCAGATTTCTGAGAATACTGCACTTATATTTACTGGCCATAATACATGACATATAATAGGAAGAACTGGGAAGTAGAAGAATATCGGCTCTGCGGGTCTTTGAAATATTTTACAACTTTGTTCTTTAACTAATTTCGTCAGTAAGAAAAACACATTTTTATTCGTTCTTCGACTTCTTCAAAGCTTTCTTAGATATCGGTAGATCAGGACATAACTAGGAAGGACAAGAAGACTCTTTGAGTAAAAGAAATGCCATAAACACTACAGGTCCTATATTGGTGGCCCAAAATAGGAGTAAAAACAGTAAAAAAAAGGAAATATATACAAAAAAAGAAATACAGAATTTACTCTAAATGCAGCTTTAAAATAAGTCTGACATGGTACGGAGAGGACTATGGCAGATAATGCATTATTGATTTATGCTCACCCAGAGATAATTCGGCAAGAAAAAATAGTTTTTCAAATTGTTCTTTTGCACACCATTTTAATTGTTATATCTCAATCAACACAGGTTTTCTAATGCATTTTGGAGAATCACATTTTGTAGCTCTTTGAGATTATGCCAATAATATTGAATCCCTTTCAGTAAACGCTGTTAGTATTCACAAAAAAAACACAAACCTCCCTACAAAGGGGAGTTTGTAAGTTCGCGGAATGGAGGGGTTAACAAGAAGGGCAGGGTCTCAATTTACCTTGTCATATTACGGGACTTATTATTAGTATAAATATCGAGTTTCATCATAACAGAGCAATTAGTTTTTAAACTACCGTTAACTAAGCAACTCAATCAGAAAGAAAGCATTAAATATGGAGGAAATCGAGTACCGCGCCACTAGCGCCGTCATAAAGTTTCTTACTAAGCAAGGAAAACCATATTGAAAGAAATGTCATTGGTTTACGGGGACTTTTGCTCAGGAAAAACTATGGTTTACAAGTGGCACAGTATTTATAAACAAGGCAGGGAATCACTTGAAGGCGACCCTCGGCCTGGGTGGCCAATCGAGGTGGTCGTGTTCGAGGCAATCAGAAATCTTTCTTTTTTGAGAGTATACAAGTTAATCCAAAGATATGAAAAGTGTATTAGAGTTTCAACTGTACACATTGAAAAAAAAAAAATTCTCTCCTTACCCTCCATTCCGCGAATATAAAAACTACCCCTCCTACATTAACCAACATATTTAGAAACTATATAAAAATACATTATTGAAAACTAGTTCCGTTACTTAGGTTTTTGGTTTCGTATCTAAAATTAGACAGGGTGACAGGGACATCGCCGCTCAACCTGTCACCATGGATTCAGATATGATACGGAACACCCCGGTTTGAAATTTTTCGTCGGTATTCAAAAAAGTTACATAAATTCATTTAACAACAGTGATTTTTACAAGTTAAGTGTTATTTTTTGTAAACACAATACCTAATCAAATTAGGTACTTCTAAATTGGTCCAAAGCTACAGAAATATAGCAGATGCCATTATCTGACAAACATTATTCTAATATTTTAATAATATCAAAAGTAATTGTCTAACACGAGTAATAGGACTTTAAAAAAATGCAGATGTAGAATAATCAACAGAAAATAATAATATTGATATCTTTCTTTTCGTTACAAAAAACAATGCTCACATGACTGCCGTGCTGTAATAAGGGGACTAAAAGACTAGGAGGGAAATTGGCGTCACGTAAGAAAAAAATAAAATAAATTGGGTTTTTTCATTTATTTTTTTCGACCTGGCATTACCACCTACATAATAAAATAAGTGCAGGTATAATAATGTGTTTGTTATACAAGTCTTGCAAGTTTGCTGTGTTTTTATAATAGGGTGTCTCGTTTAAAAACTGCGTTAATTATCAGAATAAAATAATATATTGTCCACCAGAAAAGCATTAAAAAAAAATTGTCCCGTTTTTTAGTTTTAGTCCCGTTTAGTAACTTTTATAACGTGTTAGATGTCATACTTGGTATGCGTCCTATGTATGATACATCCCAGTAGGTACTTCTAAAATCAGCAAGCTAAGTTTGTCCGATGGAATTCAATGGAATTTTGTGTTTTAGCCTACATATTCCTTTTTATCCAATTAAATTATTATTAAAAAATCTTTTGAAACAACAATGATTCACTTTGAAACTTTTATCCTCTTGTTTACCTTGATACATTCTCCATATTTTACGAAAGTTACATATTTTCTTTCTGATGTAGTTGATGTGCAATGGTGCTACTCAATACACTTAACTGACTAAATTAATCGTTTTACAATTTCCGTTTTCGCAATGTGCTTACTTGAAACCCTATCTCCGCCTAGATTTTGTCGTGGGATTTCGCCGTGTAACAGAAATCTTTTAGATATGTTACAAAGTCAAATACCAACACCCAGGTGTTTGTGGTAGCTGTAGGTGATGGTGTACAGTTTGTCAAAGAACCTTTTCAACGATTCTAGAATCATTGAAAAGGTTCTTTGACAAACTCTTATTAACTTATATGGTTTAGTTAGGAACGGGCATAAAACTTTGCGGTAGATTCTTTTCGATTTGCCACTATACGTCTTCGGCGCTGCGGGGTACGTTCTTTCAACAATTTCAAAATAAATTTCTCTTGATAGGTTTTATTTGATTCGGCATAAAATGTTTGATGATTTTTTCTGATATCTTGAGGTTAGATTTAGACTAGGTTTAAACTATTGCATTTTAATTTCTGTCCTTTTTTAAGCGTAGAGCTTGTTACATCTAGATTCGGCGGTCTTTTATAGGAGTATCGGAAATAATTTTAAGAGTTTATTTATAAGCGTCAACTTATTTTATAAGTAGGTTAAGAAACCAGATTACAAACCAGGATTTAACTTATTATTCTATAACAATATAACTTACACGAACTTTTCTAATACACGCCTAACTAGTACATAATTCCAACATAACCGTAATCTCCAATAAGCGTTTAAAGTCATACGGTTAATCATAAAGAAAGAAATAAAAATCTTTCTTGATACAAAAACTTTTTATAATGAGACGCTCTCGAGTATCTTACCTACTCTGAATAACCTATTGCATTGAAATTACTAAAATCTTCCGTAAAATATGTTGAACATTTATTATTATAGTTCCGAATCGGACCTGTGGATCTATCACTAAGCACGAAATCCGTAGTTTCAGCCGAAGTCACTTTTGTATTAAAGGCACTTTTAAAAGACAAAATTTATAAGAAAATAGAATTGATTCTAGTTGCCCCTTCCAAAAGGTAGTTTAGTATGACCAGTCATAAAGCACGGGGTGAAATTTACCTTTCGCGCTTTTCTGTTGCGCTTCCACTGGTTTTCATTTCGAATCATTTTCCTTGTTTTATTACCTTGCGCTGGAGCAATATGGATTTCCATTTTCTGATGATTTTATATAAAAAAAATAGGAAAATAAAACCACACTTTTTTTTTTACAGTTTTCTATTTGGCTATCCATGAATTCTGGGGTAACATAACTTTTTAAGTGGCGACACTGCTTTGGAGTTGACCTTGACATTTGATACTTTGACAGTGATATTTGAAAAGAGTCAGTAAAAAGTGATAATAATGTGATCTAAGTAGTACTGTTTGTTTTGACTAGTTTGATTTGTAGTTTGTGAAAAAAAGGGTTTTGTATTTAACCCAAGAGTATTAGAATAATTGGAAATCGTAATCGTCGTCATTAATTGTTACTTTTATTTAGTTTTAAAACAAGTTGTTGACAACCGAATAATACAGAAATTTTTGAGTGCACTTCAACTGAATTTAAATTGCATCCATGATTTTACAAATTCACGACAGTTTAGAGCTTAGTATAATTTGCTGACAGACTTTTTGAAAACCACATGCTTTGTCGAAACTACTTCTTCTTCCTTGGACCTCTGTTCCTGAGACTAGTAACTTCAAGAATAACTGCTTCTGTGAAAGTGAAGACAACTAAAGCAAATATTAGGGAAACGAGTATTAGCAGATTGTAAAACCACAAATATCTGCATAGTGCTACAATGGACTCGCTCACTAAGAATTCCGTACCAGCACAATAAAATTATTACAGTTCTCAATATATTTAATATTTGTTTGTTTTTTAAACAATAGCATATGCACTATACTCAGATCGAGTTAGACCCTTGTGTGTATTTTTGTTTGGATTAGGTACCCTTTGGTTTATTTGCCATGATTGGGGCAACAAAAATCGGCCGTGTAAACATAAATATCCGTATTTATAACAACACTACTGGTCAATGAAAACATAATAGTCAATTCTTTTACCTTTCGTGAGTTGATTTTCTGTGGCTTCATTTCCACAGCAAGTGGACGTGTTGTGGTGTGATCACAAGGTTTGAATTGTCAAAACAAATAAATGTAGGTAGTATTAATTTCTGGAAATAAAAACTAGCTCATTAATTCAATTCTTATTTAGAGTTATTAGTGATTGTGTTTAGGGAGTAAAGTGATGTGGCTGTGCTTTTCTGAAAAATAATTACATTTGTATATATTTAATCATTTTTGAAGTAGCTAAGGTAGGTACCTATGAATTACATGATTGTTGAATGATGCACCTTAGTCAATGATACAAATATAATCGTGATATTTAGGTTCTTGATAAATACAATTTCTGATTCCGTCCTCTTAAGACTACGTGGGATAGGTGAAAACACGATAAGACGAGGCCTCACATGTCTTTACACAATAATATTTTTCACCAAAAGTTTAAGACACCCATAATGTTTGCATGTTTTTCACTTTTGAAGTCCTTTATCTCGGTTTTGGGAAAAGTGCCTAAATATTGACGTCATTTCGTCAACTACCGCAATTCACTACATAGCACTAGTGTAACATACTGCAAGTTGTTACTACAATTTCACTATTATACAAAAGAATTTGAGACGATATAGGAAATAAATTGTAAAGTATCAGAAGTTTCTTCTGATTCAGGATGTGTCAATGACACTATGGTATGGCGGGTAAAGACAACCACAGAGTACGATAGACTTACACAGCAAACAAATATGGCGACGATTGCACAGGCGACAAAGGGAAAAGAGACGAGGTCTGGTTGTCATTTTAGAAGAATTCACCCATAGACAAATACGTCTATTAACGCCAGGATTTTTTGTTCCGAGATTACCAGCCGGTAAAGTAAGTTTGTCACGGAGAGAAACGTCAAATTTTCGATTTAGTTTTTGTGGTGTTTAGTTATTAATAACACAAGATAACATCAACACGGAACTCGAAACACTTTAGCTACACCTTTATAATATTTTGAGGCACAACTTCACAGCGTTTATAGGAAATCGCGAAAATATTTTGAGGAGCGTATTGTACTTCTGATAGCAGTTTGACACTAACGTTTACATTTACTACATTCCAACCACACCCGCTGTTAAATGGAAAGATAATTAAGCATAGAGATCCTCGATTAGAAGTAGTAGTTACCAACACATTATAAGTGTTGTTCGTAGTTGTTCATCTGCTTTTAACACAATTGCACGCTATTTCCTGTTCTATAGCAGTAACTAACCAATTGGACATTGACGAAAGGTCAACTAAATTTAGAAAGCTTTATCTGTTTTTTTAATATCTAGTTGTTGTCAATTTTAGTGGTTTTAGCCCTAAATTTAGAAAGCTTTATCTGTATTTTTCAATTTATATCTAGTTGTTGTCAATTTTAGTGGGTTTAACGTCATCTCCGGGTAAACGAGGCATATGAGGTCTGACTTATTGGTGTTCGTATCCTTAACCTTAATTAATCACGTTTTTTACAAGCTTCATTCAGACCCACTTCTTGTGCGTACGGCTACGTTTAAAGCTATACATTTCCAGTAGAGCTGACCTCTTATTGTACGAAAATCCTATACAATGCGAGATCAGCTTATACTGGAAATGTATAGCTTGATATGTAGCCGTGTGTACTATGATAGATTCTTGCCAGATATTTTTTAACAACTTCGTCGTGGGCTACTAAGCCGAGACATTTTATAAAGACTAGTTTTTTAATTTAATGATTAATACAATGTCAACTTCTGAGTTACCTACTACTCACTGTGGAAAGTTAAAATCTTAAAGGTTTTGTATTAATTATATTTTACGTTCTTATGAATCAGTCTGTAAGCCGTCGTTCACAATACCCCGCGCCACAAGCGGGGCGAGCGATGCTTAGAAAAGTCACGTTGTATCTTGAAAGCATGGGTAACTAATTAAATATCCGTTACTTTCCAGTACCGTCTATTGTATTCAACCACATCTCCAGTGTCCTAGGGTACAAAACCGCTTATTTTGCACATTGATCCATAAATGTGTAGTTTAGATTTTACAAGAATAGTACATAAACTCACGCCTTCTTCCCATGGGGGTAGGCAGAAACTACGGACCGCCACTTGCTACGATCCTTACATACTCATTTTGCCTCGTTTACGTTCATACATCTGGCCATTCACGTACGCCGGTTGCGAGTTCTACGTAAATTAAAAAATATTACAAGAACTTGCATTAACCGGCTGGTCAACAATTGTTTATACCCAACTTCTTAAAAATTCTCAATTTGTCTGTATATATTGTTTTTTATATTATATGTTCTTCTATCTCAATACTGTTACATATATTACTGAGTCACTTTAACCTGATTGCACTTAAGTTGTAATAATCAATGTGTATGAGTAACTTTGGCTCCTCCTGAGATATAAGTATTGTTTTACATACTTAGTTCGAAAGGCAGTTTAACCTACTTTTTACCACTGCTTGTACAATCATGTTTAGTGTATTATTAACTTTAAGTAAATCTGTGTTTTTTCTTTGTACAGTAAACTTTATTGTTTCTTTTAGCACTTCCAAGTCGATGAGTAAACCGATGAGTATAGTTTTTTTTTAATGTAGTAATATGACGGCACAGCGGGATGTGGATCTGCGCTTAATATTTAAGAGGCTGACATCGGCTAAAGCGCGTTCACTATCGGACTATATAACAAAAGAAAGAGAAGCGCGATGACACAACGCTAGTAATTTATCGCAAAATATGAACCAGTTATCTATTTACAAAAATCTATTGATTGAAATAAAAAATTAAAACACAATTACGTTAATATGTTGCTTGTAAAATAAACTGACAAACAATCAGAATGATTGCATGTATATTAGTAACGTTTACAAACGATTAAAAAAAAATTTAGGCATTTTCGTGATATTTTTCTATTGTATCAAATTAGTTGTAATATGTTTTCAACACACTATCTAAGTAACATATATCCTGATAAATATCATAATATTTTTCTGTTTTAGTTTTTAATGCAGTGGATTATATTTTTTAGGCATTTTAAAACTTGCGTTTAGGTCCTGTAGGCCCCTTAATCGAATATAAGACATGTGATGGATGTTTCTATGACTTTACAATAAATAGCTCTTCTCTTATGCCCTGAGAATGTTTTACATAAAATCATTTACAGACGTGCCGCATTCTATACCAAAAGTGCCTTATAATGAAAACATAGAAACTATGTAGTAAGTGAGTGGTGTTTAGATCTAAAAGGAAAATAAATAATATTTATCCTAGTGTTTAAGTAAATTAAGTTAGGACATTTTGTGCTCCATCGGTGTTGCATTCAATATAGTTTATTACAGGTTCCCATTTCACAATGAGGACCTGTCAATTATTCCTACCCATCAAGCCTGCACCTTCTTTTCAGAATGTTCGTAAAAATTCTGTGTTTGAAAACGAACAAATATCTAGTATTGTTAGCCTGTTTTCATTTCGCGGGAAATTCAATTATTTTATCGTTACAAATTTACGAACAGAGATCTAAACTGATATATAATTTACCTATCTTTGCTTACTTTGCTTTACCAAATTGCTGAGTGAATTTCGGAAATCTCCTCGGAAATTGTCATTTAGTAAATTTATATAAAAAAGCCTCCTTATCAATTTAAATAACCTTCAATAATTTCCTATGAAATTAAATAAATTAAAATTATTTCATTTTTCGCCGACTGCTGTACCTTTCCATTGGACCACAGAGTAAGGCACCAAAGAGTGGATTTTTATCTACAGATGACCCTAGTCTACGAGACCTATTTATCATATTCATCTGAGTGAACCCACTCATTAAGTGCACCAGTCACCGTCATATTAAAATCAAAGTAGAACATAATTTCAATTTCTGATTGAAGAAACGAGAGCAGTCACCGTTTGGCACCTACTCGTACGAGACTAATGCCAGTACTTCACAATCGTCAGGTCGAAAGTTCATTGTCGAACATTTTAACTATGCGCACATCTACAGTTCGACAAACACCTTTACATCTGCTATCATGACTTTTTATTCGTTTGCCAACGATTTTCACAACCACATTACGTTTCATATTGCTTACGAAAGTTATCTTTCCCTGTCAAACCTTTGAAATGGCAGTACGAAGGTCGATTTGTCGAAAAATATCTCTTGCTCAGACAACATTACATTTGCCACACATACCCATAATATAATATTGTAGTCAATCTATCTTCAATGAGGTCACTTCGGTGGATGGATTGTCTGAAACATGATATGGATACAAAGAGGGTGACAGCAGCTGTGATGACAGAAATCTATGGAAACAAAAGACATACTACCTCGTAAACTACAATAGGTGTCGATTGATTTGTGATTACAACCAAAATTGAGTATTATCCTGAGTACTTTTACACACTAATTTCACTGAATTACTAATTCCAATTCCGTCAAAATTGATCATTGAAAGATCGTAATTGTGCTTTTTTATAAAATCAAGACAAAATTGAATGAATGAAAACGTTTTTGAAGTAAAACAATGTTTTAAAATGTCCTATACGCCCTGCGAATAATATCGAAATCAAAATTTAAATGTTTAAAAATACTTTGAAGATATAAAAACCGACTGTAATATAGGGTTTAGGCGTAATTTTAGATTGTCTAATGCGGATTCTGACGCTGAGTTTGTTCCGGTGTTTCTTCTCAGAATGTCAGTTAGCTATGAAACACCGACCTCAACACGGGAATAGGGACCGCAGAATAGCTGCATAGTATAGATATACAACGCTTTAATGTAATAAACGCAAGTTCTGAATCTACAACTCAAATCCAAACAATGAAAGACACCATGTTCAAAGAAAATTAAAGAGTATTTAGAGGTAGGGAAAGAGGAATTCAAAGCTTAATTAAAAACAGTAGGTAGTTATTTTAATTGCAAGTTTAAAAGCTGCCTTAAAAAATTAAAAATTCTTCAGAAAATTTACCAAGTATAATAAAACTGATAAAGTACGTAAAGTATTATTAAAAAGTCCAAGCGGGGTAGTTGCGTAACACCCCAACAGTAGGAATGGCTTTGATTTTGATAGTTCTACAAAATTCATTGCGTTATTTACGTTGTTGAGCAGACAAATTTTTGGAATATATGAAACAATGGATTAGCAATATCCTTCAAAATGATTCAGATTGTGATTAATATTTATGTAAATCAATTATTGCAATAAACAATAAGCAATTTCAATGGTGTGTTACGCAATTAGGGTGTTGGTGCCGACAAAATTTCAAATGATTATACATACATACTAAATTACCAAAGGTATCAAAGATAAACCTACAAATTGACTTCTCGTTGACTTTGTCGCTATAATTGGCTGATTGTAACATATTCCAACGTAAACATAATAATCATGGTAAAAACAAGTTCTGGTTGTATGTAAAGCAATGCGTTCTTTTCTGAACACTATTTAATATTGTAATGAATTTAAAAAATACGGGTGAGCTGCACTAAAGCCAAAAAAGAAATATCTTTGGCAATTAAAATTAATGAGAAATTATAATCAGAGAAAACAATGACCAAATTTCTTAGTACCTAAATTGGCAAAAACATTTCGAAAACAAAGTGGTGCACCTTACTCACCGTAGGCAAGTTAGGTCCGGAGGTTGGTAGACTTAAGTAGCCACGGCAACTTAAGTCTACCAGGCTCTTTAAAAAAATTACAGCGGGGTCTGATGATCAGCGTATGGAAGGTAGCCTCTTCACGCTATTCCTTCACGACCCGCTGTCGGCAGTCTGCCTTTGCTGCGACATCAAGAGGATGCCATTAGAGGAGTGGGAGCGGGCCCAGGCTACCATCGAAGCCTACCTCAAAGAAGCAGCTATTATATTATCAAGGACTCGAGGTACGTTCTTAATAAAAACAATATTTTTATGATGAAAGTTCGCATGCAAGGTTTTAGATTTTGTGAAAAATAAAAACAAATTAATGAAAAAAACCGTGATTACTGTAAATAAAACGTAGTCTTATTTAATTGTAATAGTAACTTAAAATCCGAATATCCAATTTCAGACTGCATGTACGTAGCCTTCCTGAGTGATGACTTCCTGCGGCTGCTGATCCTGCGCTTCATCTTCTGCGAGACGATCCTGCGCATGCACCGCATGTTCCGCGGCCGAGCGCAGCGCACGCGCTGCTCGCCGGCTATCCCCGACGATCTTTACGAGCACCCGGTGCTCACCCGTATTGTCATGGAGTTAGCGACCAAATTGCAGGTAATTGCGCAAATAAATCGAAGCTAAATCATGGCAAATTGTAAGTTCTGGAACGTAATGCGAGAATGCTTTGCTGTAGCTATGTGCGACTTTCATTTCATTTTTGTTTATACTTTGATAAGCTCACTTTCTTAGCTCCAAAATAATATTATATAACATCCTCATGCGTACTGACATCAATCGGGCACAAATCCAGAATCAGGACTGCTATTAAAAAAGTCCTAAAGGAAAAACCGAAAACACTTGGCTTGCCCTGGGGATGGAATTTAGGACCTTGAGCTCAGCTACCGCACTTGCGATCATTAGATCAACCAAGCAGTCTCTCCCATATTATTCTACCAATAAATACCGTAATATTAATGTTTATGCTGAAATTTTCAGGTCCGTGGACACTTCCATGACCCTGCTGTGGTTCAGCGGGAATGATACACCAGACCCTCTACAGTGTCATTCGCTGATCAGTAAGGCGACGAAGCCGCTCTTGATGAGATGTTTAGTAAGAATTAAACGAATATTTGTCTCTCTAGACGTGGCGTTTAGTGAAAATTAAGCAACAATACCGCTCCAAACGAGGTGTTTTGTGACTATTAAGCGGCATTGTCTCTCTAAACGAAGTGTTTAGTGACTATTAAGCGGCATTGTCTCTCTAGACGAGGTGTTTAGTGACTAATAAGCAACAATGCTACTAAAGATGAGAGAGGTGTTTGGTAATTATTAAGCAGCTTTGCCTCTATATACGAGGTGTTTACTGACTAATAAGCGACTTTGTCTCTCTAGACGAGGTGTTTTGTGACTATTAAGCGGCATTGTCGCTCTAGACGAGGTATTTAGTGACTATTAAGCAGCTTTGTCTCTCTAGACGAGGTGTTTTGTGACTGTTAAGCAACAATGCCGCTCTAGACGAAAAAGATGTTTGGTGATTATTAAGCGGCATTGTCTCTATGGACGAGGCGTTTAAGAAGTAATTAAAATTAAGTACTTTTGTATATACTTATATTTCAAAATATAAGATTTATTCATATTATTAGTGAGAATTAAGAAAGGAGGGGCTCGTGGCTAAGTAATAACAGCTGCATGGGTCGATCGATCTGTTTAAGCTACGCTTGCCGCGGTCAGTCCGTCGATGGGGGCCCATCTTTACATACCAAAATTAGCCCCTCCGTTAAATTATTGCAAATTAAAATATAAAGAGATGTATTTTTTTGAATAAAATAATTATTTATTTATGAATTTATTTATCAAGTTAGATAATTAATGTAATAAAATACAATTATAAAATGGATAAAATTATAAAAAGATGCATTGTTTCAGCATTGACTTATATTTAGATGCATTAAAGAATAAAATTGTAATAAGTGTATCATGTATCGTGGATATTTATAATGTAAATAATGAAAACCTATTTAACTATCTTCTAAAACTTCTTAACTCCTTATGATAAAATGATATACAGTCAGCTGTTTATTGTTTAAAAAATTGACACAGTACGCTAACTGGCCGTGTTATAGCCATTTCATACAACCTTCAAAGATTGACAATTGTGATTTGAAAATACGGCAAATTTAAGTTGGCAGTCAATTTGCTCAATAATTAATTACCTCCCAATTTTTTTTTCAAATCTCTTATATGATACTTAATTAGATAGATAGGAATAATAAAATAATTATGTCTAGAGCGGCGTACGCATGCCACTGGAAAGCAGAATTGCGGCAACGAACGCGCTTATATCATTAATCTTCGAAAAAGATGAGCCTGGACTATGACGTCCAACTGTTGAAGAATGTAAAAAAGAAGTACACGTACTTCGGCTCTACAAGCCTACACGAGCAACGTGTAGCAGGTTGACACGCACTCGGTAGTTCGACTGCCGAGTAACCGTGCCGCTGAACGGCATGTTTGCGTCGTCGCGGTGTTCCTATGACGAATGTCATAAATAGAGGCTAAGGCTGAAAATATATTAACAATAGCGTTATACGTTAATTGCGTTAAATAATATATATTTTCAAGCCTTTGTTCGTTGAAATGAGAAGGTAGAAATACCTTAAAAAATATAAAAAAATGGTCAGTGTTTACTGAATAAACACAAACAGAAGATATGATTGATTCCCGCAATGCAGACTGTACCTAAAAGTCAGAAGGACAATTGCTGTATTTATAAAATCGGTCGCATTCTACTCTCAGTCTTAATCTGACAAAAAATGTTAACATCAATTGTCGAGATTCTGACTAGATTTTTATCGTTTTTAAATACGGGAATTTGTCTTCATGTAAGAACGCAAACAGTTAACAGATCGTGCTGTGAGAAGTGTTTGCTGAATTGTGACATCATGAAAAACGCGTGATGCTAAACGCATGAAATTATATACTGCATTTTTCTTTAGAGACAATGGCCTGTTTCACTACTTATAACATAGGTAATTTTAGAAAATGTTGAACCTTCATTGTTAGACGTTTCGGTGACTTCATTCGATGCTACATTACGGCCGCTATTTGTGTCGGCTCCGCTTTCCTAAATCGAAGTTTAACTGTTCCATTCAATTTATGGACTCGATCTTACTTACCCTATTGTGAAACAGGCCTATAATGTTTATTCATATTACATTAAAATTTAATTATTTATAAATCAATTTTGTCTTTTTTATATTAATATCATATCACGTTCCAAGACGCTAAAGTAGAAAATGTTCAGTAGGCGCATCATTTCATCATAGAAATATATTTTTTAATAAATGTATACTAACATTACAGATAAACTAGATACGGCCCAGTCAGTCGGATATTCAATTTAACAGACTCATTTATTTTAAACAATAAGACTAATTAATCAGGAGAAGTGAGGCAGGCCGGGGCAAGCGCCGCGGCCGTCTTCTTTTCAAATATACCTATGCGATATATTTATCCCTGGGAAGAAATATAACGTTCAAACCCACACTTTCTGAATAAACTGAAGATTTACAAACATGTGACGAATCAAAACGGTTTATATATCTCAGGTACCATTCAAATGAAACTTTATAGCTGTAAAATTTAACACACGCACTCATTATCGTGCTAATTATTCGGGTGGGTCTTAATTTATTCATCTCTTTATTGTTTACTCTTTCCTCTTAACTGCTATCTGTCTCCTGTGCCTGATCCACAGTATAAGTCAGGTTGTTCTTCTGCAGATGACAATTTCACCATCAATATATTGTAAGAAGCATTTTCCTCCTTATCTCCCAAGATTCACCATTTTAGACCCTCTTTACTTTGCACTCCAATCAAAGATACAAGCATTCCTTTAATATTTATTGGGCCGTTAAGTAGACACTTTCCCATCTATGCTGATTCTGCCAAAGGCACAAAGTTGCTACACAGTAAAACAAAAGGAATGTCCAGTATTATAGTTGTCTGTAATGTCAAAAAAATAGGTTAAGTTATATTTATAAATGTCGTCCTAGCTTGTAAGTTCAATTCTGTGCAATTTTGAATTGCAAACTCCTGTTCTTCCTTACAATTATTTTACTTCAAATATTATTATGTGAGTATTAATTAATTCAGTTAACTTTATTCGTTTTTCCAAAGCACCTTGTCTTATTACAACTTTGTTTTGTAAGCAACTGGTCCAGATTGATCGCATAGTACATCAAATTAAGCAAATCAAGTCAACCACAATTCCGGTCATTTGCCTATTGCTTACCCTTTTGTCTGTCATTCTACGATAGTTTAATTAAACCCCTTCGCTGTACAAGGAGTACAGCGAAGGGGTTTAATTAAACTTCCTTATTGCACCATTCTCGGTGACCTATCCACTTTTTTAACTCAAATGAAGTTGTTAAGTTAATCAGGCCACGTGGCCCGGCCACAATGCGACCACCGCCATAACATCTCTTGCGGGTCGCATCGACGACGTAGGGCCTGTTAAATCATCGTTAGGGCAAGCAACGGTTACTGCTCGTCGCCTATCCAGTGAACCGCAATGCACAAAGATCCTGACTGTCGCAAGACAGTTGGTATAGCTAATGCAGAAATTGCGGTGAACTCTGGAACAATAGCAAAAGAGTTCGCAGGAATATTAGTAGCTTCAAGACTAGATAAGTATGGAACAGCTATATTCCTTTAAAAATGCGTTCCGGTTTCCTTCAGGCTAATCAAACCCAGGGACGGCTTTAAATGCCAGGTCCAGAGGGTAGGCCTGTGTTCTGAATAGCAAATCGATAGTTTGCGCAGACTTGGATCCAAAGCTCCTCAGGAGTTGCACCAACCAGGAATGAAGCACCAGTATAATTGAGTACAAAGTTTTCGACATCTGCAGTTTACACTGTCTGATGTTCTCTCCTTCCCCGTCCCTCCATCTCTCTCTGACCAGTACAAAGAACTAGTAATTGAACTTCTTTGCACTAATCTTATGCATGTGACTTTCCCTCTCTCCCTGTCCTCCCCTTCCCTCTCTGCAAACACATCGAAAATCATGCACTTTTCGTTAGTTTTCTTTAATGAATCGGTATGTCGGCTAAAAACGTCGGTACCTCTTCCTTTGTTTTAATTAGTATTGTACCAATGATTTCTTTGAAGAGGCATCACGTAAAATGTCTAAGAAAAAATACTTTTATTGAAAGTTAAAATAGCTACAAACATCTTTTGTATTTTTGAAAACTACAGAAAATGAATTTTTATTTAATTGTAGCGAACACGGTCTCAGTTTAGGCTTTACTTCTGTTACTTTTTAGTTCTGTTTTATTATAAGATTGGGATTCTTACATCTGATAGTAGCTGACTACCCGTTTCATGTTTCTTAACACGCCACATGCACTAGTTAAGATCATACTTCGTAGACATTCCAAAAATCTTCTCTTTTAGATATAGTTAGACATAGGTCCTTCTAAAATAATGAAATTATGTAATTCAAAAATTGTACTTTAATTGAAAATGTTATTGTTATATTCATTAAATGTATGTTATTATATTTATATATGCACAATGTGTAAAAGAATAAGCGCAATTTTCAACCCATTTAACTATTGAGTTATTACTACAAAAAATATTGATTCAAAAATATGATTACAAGAAAATTCAGTAAGTGCCCGTCGCAATTATGTTCAAGTACCTCCTGCTTTTCGAAAGCAAAATGCATTTTTTTTAGAATGTACTCATTCAAATGTCTGAAGTCGATTCTGAACCAATTTTTTTTAGGACTTCTAATTGGACTTGCGCAACGTGTATATTTATATATTTTTCAACACCATCTGAGTAGACAGTGATTTTAATAATAATTTTAATATGATTTTGACTATCGATCACTCTGTTTACAATAATACTATTTACGTACACACTTCTACTGTTTTTGTTAATCAAAAAGTTTATTTATAGAGCTATTATATCCTATTTATAGATAAGATTCAAAGATTATAAAGATAATTATTTATTCTTATGATAATAAAAAAACAATAAAATGTAATTACTCGTTTTATTTTTTTGAGCCCTTCCCTTTGCCTCCTCCTTTCTTTCCGCCTTGCCGCTGTTCTCTCTCTCCCCTTTTTTACCATTTTCCTTCCCGTTTTTCCCTTTCGCCCTCTTTGATTACCCTACCTTTTCCGCGTCCTAGATACTTCATGTGCTGCGCCACATCTACTTGGTATAGCTATTGATAACAGATAATTTGGATCAGATGAGTAGGAGTCCTCTCCTACACGTCTGATCCTAATTATCAGTTTTATTATAACTTCCTAGTCACAATAAAGTATTGTACTTTTTTCACCACTGCTGTGTCAGATGAATAAGATTGTAATGACCTGTATTTGGGATGGACAAAGTGTGCAAGAGACCATTTTTAATAGTCACGCTATTGCTAAGATTGATGGGTGAACAATTGGTGGCGAAACCTTCGTCTTATCCTTTCTTTTATGAGCATGACGGGCTGAGATTTTCAGTATAATAATAATAATAATAAATTTATTTATTGCAGAACCAGTCCATATGCATACATGAGAAATTAAATACATTAACAATAGATTACAATTAAATAAAAATTAAAAATTACAAAAGTCATCAATAAAACATTATAAATTACAATATTACAATAACAAAAAATAATATTAATGAAAATACACTATTTATCTTAGTCTAAATTTAGGTTTGGATCCGTTGTCCGTGTTTTAGCACTGTCGCTTTTGCTTTAGAGATACTCAAACCCTTCAATTTATTGGTAGCTTTAACTTACTTAAAAGCTGCTTGTGACGTCACCATTTTTCTTTCATTGGACAACAAATTAAGGTATTTAATTTCTATGTGGCTTTCTCGTAGCGTAACATAGCCCGATGGGTTAGGCCATAGGTTCTCAACGTGGGCGATCACGCCCCCTCGTGGGCGTTTGAGACTTTCAGGGGGGCAATAGAAAACCCAGAGAAAGTTAAGGAGCGTTGAGGTGAGATATTACGACTATACAATATTACACGTTTAAATATAATCTTGGCAATAGCTCTTTCAGATTTGCGACAGAGGGAACGTAAAAAAAATTGGGGGCTCTAGAAAAAAAAATATTCTCTAAGTGGGTTGTGGGCAAAATAAGGTTGAGAACCTGTGGGTTAGGTAGAGGTGTACTTAATAGAAAGCCCTTATTTCGCCAGTTATGTTTATTTTGTTATGTTGCTTTCTCATCTCTCCTAGATATTAGCCAGTCAATATGGTGGTGACAGGCCAGGGTATCTACGCTGGTACATACAGTACATTTTAATATCATTTCGATTCGTGGCAACTCTGACGATGTTCTGAATACGCTGATAGACATTTATTTATAAAAATACGTCTGTCCTCTCTTACCTACCGAAAAAAGGACATACTAAGAGGCGTATGGATCAACAAATCAGTACCTATTGTTTTCAGGACGAATACGTAGGCGCTCCTGTTCCCTGGCTAGAGGTATAGTTCGAAGAATACCGTGTGCTTTTAGTTGGTAGGAGTCAAATAGACTCAGAGAAAAGGCAGAAGACATCCATTAGTACTTTAAAGTAAAGAAAAATAATGGCTGCAGTTTATAAAACCGTACAACGTACGCTACGCTGATGTTTAACCGGACGGGAATATTTTGACAGAGACCGAAAAGTAATCGGGGTAGGTAGAAGTCGATATTTAAAAAAGCAAAGAATAGAATTTAAAAAAATATCTGTAAACAGTATTAAACAAAGACACTTTTCGCGTCTGTTCGACTGACCGCTTAGTTTTTCTAAATAAGAGACACAATGGATGCAATTGTGATGCGGTTTTTAATATTATTTAGAGAATTTAGCTGGGATACAGGCCTTCGTCTCTGGGAGAGGGAGTGGGCCATAATCCACCACGCGGGCCGAGTGAGCGATGGTGGCTGCCACACCTATTCGAATTTTTTGATTCTAGGACAAGTTGATTTCCTCACGATGTCGACGATGTTGCCGTTTTGCGTGAATGTGACGCATATTTACCCCCAACTCGTTCTTTTTTGTGTTTGTGTGTTTTTTCTTTGCGTCATGTTTACCGCAAATAAATGTATTTTCTTTCTTCTTCTTTTTTTTTTCTTTCTATGTTTTCCTTCACCGTTTTGAGAGTAGCGGTGTTGAAATTAAATACACAAAGTAAAGTGCCCGTCTGGGTTCGAACTCTGGACCTACAAATGGTAAGTCGCGGCCAGGCCAACGCTGCTCTCACTGGTCGCACGTAGGTATAATATTAGGTAATTTAAAATAGATTATTACGCATATTTTATTTCTACCTACATCTTTTATCTTTGAATATCTTTCCTATCACCTTCGCATGTAAGGTACCCACTTGATAAGACAAATCCAACTAGCCCAAATACGACGGATCTGTGGCCAACTTCCGACAGTATCATTAGTCCAGCACTCTAATTACGTAACCCACTATCTATCACAATCTGAATCATTTTGAAGCCTATTGTTAATCCATTGCTTAATATGTTCGAAAGAAAAATCTGCTCAACAACTTAAATAACGCAATGAATGTTGTTGAACTGTCAAAATGAAACCCATTCCTACTGTTAGTGTGTTACGTAATTACCCCGCGGCTCTCACATTGTTACCGAAATTGCTTAGGTATCCCAAGTTTCAATTCAATCTGAAGTGCTTCAAAATTGATTACTTTGTAACCAGAAACACTTATTACGTAATACAGTCTTTTTATATCACGAAGCGACGCGCGCTTTACTTGTGGTGTATCGGACGGTGCCGAGAGCTCCTGCGCTTACACTGTACACCTTCATAGCGTGTTTGTAAACTTGGTTACCACAAGTAAACCACGCGTCACTTCTTGATTTAAAAATACAGTACGAACGAAGCAAAATGAAGAACTTATAGTTTCTGATTCCTCTGAATCATCCATATATATTGAAACTACATTGGAATCGTTTTAAAGCGGTCCGGTCGATGTCAAAGGCTTCGAAGAAGAAATTGACGATTTTCGTGACTGGCGGTCTTTGTCACCCTATTTCGAAATTGTAAGTATAATTTTCTGAGCTCCTTTCTTCTTGATTCGATAATTACGACAATTCTCCGCATTCGAAAATGGATTTAGCCTTTTAATTGTAGTTTATTTTTTTTTTTTGATCTTGGCATTTTGGTAAATCATTTGCTAATTTGCTTTTTTGAATATATGGCTGCACCATTTTTTATATATTAATGTCGGAATGCAGTTTTTACTTTAGCCTACTGGCAGTTTATTTCGTTTAAATTACAAACTTTATGGCCAAGAAAATGCAAAATAAAATGCCTTTATTTTTTTTTTCAATATTTATGTACTGCTAACCTATAGTTTTTGCTAATTAATCTATAGTTTCAGTCCTGGCTACGGAGTTTAAGCTGGGCGCCGCGAAATACTACCTTAGTCGATTATATTCCTATACACTGGAATAAGAAAACAACATTATAATTAATACCTACCTAATGAAATAATATTAATTTCCTTTACATAGTTATTTTAAAATACCTGTGTTTATATCGGGATATACCTATATTAGACCTATGTACTATGTACTTGATATCAACCCGCACTGAGCATGCGCACAAGCACACATTGAGTCCTCGTGGTTGATTACGGCCCTGTCCCCCTCGCAGAAGAAGGCTGTGTCGCAGCAGTGGGAACATGCTGACTGATTACTCTTATACATATTTATCCACTTGATTCAGTAAAGATTTATACCTAACCATGGGAAAAGTATGAGGTAGTATTAGTAGACGCCTAAATATGCACACAGTAAAATTTAACGTTCAAAAATAATAAACAAGGTCGGCAACGAAGATCATTTAATCATGTGTGATGAATATACGGCTCATAACATACATTATGTTACGAGTATCACCTGGCATAATATAATAGATAGGAACTACAAACCCCAAAAAATGTTTTCCCATCTGTTAAATACACACATATGCTTACATAATGCGTGAGTAAGTACACATAGCAATAATATACATAAATAAATAAATGTGTGAATGTACCAGTCACGCGCAAGCAGTGCCCGCGGCCCAACCGCCCCAGACATTTGGACTTCGTTCAAGGTGCCAGCGGTAAGTCAACTCATTACCAACCCGAACACCTACCTATACTAATCTGCCCTTTTCATTCATTAACATACATTTAACCTCAGCATCTCTGATTACAAACCATACACATAGCCTCCAAAATCGAGAACGGTCCTATAGTTTTAACTGATGACGCGAAATACTCACCAAAAATAAATTCATGCTCAATCTTATATTTAGCGCGCCTGCGCGGACTGAGACGTGTCGGTCAGTTGAACCGGGATTCAGTGCAGATCGCCAATCGGTTTCGATCGGAAAAAAATAAATAAAACAAAAAAAACGCGTCTAGTGCATCCCATGTCAACAAACAAACACCAGGGATGGTGAGGACTCACGAGAGAAGTGCCCTGAACGCTTCAAGGTAACATCGGTGCATTAGTCCAAAATAATCTGTTGGCCAATGATCATAGTACACAACTTATTCACACCTATTTCTACACGAGCCCACGCAAACATAACGTGTTTTCAGTCAGATGTTCTCACATTGAAACGAAATGTTGTGTTCTTAGTTTATACGGTGAAAAAGTGAACATTTTGCGGGGTTCGTGCATTAATATTACAAAATTATCATTAAACCCCATTCAAAAATCGTGTACAGCAAATCCTTTTTTAGAAAATATTTTTCAAGTTAATTTAATTCAATAATCAAACATATGGAATCTGAATTGTCACCAGATAAAGAAAAAGATTTACCAGCAGTGCCTATAAAAACATATCAATGGGAAGATTTGAGAAGAGCTCGTGAAGCGGGTGGGTACCCATGGACGCACCTACTAAAGGAGCCACTTCAAGGTGAAATAACTGCAGAAGATATCATCAGAGAAACGACGCCGAGAAGAAGTATGTCACGAGAATTTTCACGGTCTCGGACACGTTCGCCGGTGGATGGCGACATTCAAAGGATACTGAATCTCGACTCTTCACCTGGCAGCAGTCGCAAACATGGCGAAGAAGGCGAAGATGAGGGAATACATGTACCGAATTTTTCTAAGGAAATATCACTAGATTCCGAAGAAGATGTCATAAATCAGGCTGTGAAAGCTTATGTAGTTAAACGTCCCGAAAGTCAAGCTAGTACTCATTTAGCTACGCCTGTTGAAGTACCCAAAAATGTGTCCCCTAAAGGCATACTTAAACGCCGAGTAGCAGAACAAGAATATAGCATAGGAGTAACATCAGAAACAAGGGAAAAAACAAAATGTTGTCACCCTTTGGTAAATAAAATAAAACATTTAGCTGACAAAACTTTACATAAACTTGAACGAAATGAAAATGAAAAATCTCCCATATCAAAACGCAAAAAAAATGATGAAGCTCAAGAAATAAGACAACTGAGAACGTCGCCTGGCGCCGTCAGAAGACAAAAATTCGGAGCAATTAAATTAGGAAGCTCTGATGAAATGAGTAAAACTATGATTGTAGACACGCCACCACCGAGGAAAAAGAAAGAGCACATTTACGAAGACATAGAGGAAGGCAAAGATGTACATTTCTCACCAGATGTGGACAAGCAGGGCGTTAATAGAATGGACGATGAAAGTAGGAGTAACAGCAACAAGGAGAATGAAAGCCTGTTGGAGAAGAAGTCGATCGCTTCCCAAGATCCTAGCTTGGTTATAGAAAATGCTAGCCTAAAATCCGAAGATCACGTCATGGAAAAATTGCATAAAATGGATAAAGTAAATAAAGAAGCTGTAATTTTGGACGAAGAAATGGATCCAGATGAGCCCAACGTAGACGAAATTTTTCAAACCCAATTAGATGAAAGAGGACCAAACAACGAATCTCCCAATATTACCATTACAGAATTAACAGGAGAAGATGCAGAGGTGATAGGAGACCAGCCTGCTGCAACGCCTATTGAATCATCACCCAGCCCCAGCCCTCACGACGCCGACGATCGACAAAAATTAGAATATCCAAGAAAATGGTCTAAACCCAACAGGTAAATATTTTATCATTTAATATTACAAATAACTCCATTGTAAGCAGTAGTACATCATACGTAACTGTGACATAACAACCGTGTTCAACACATGCAAAGCGAACGTGCTAGCTTCTGACTGTTTGATAAATATAGCTCGGTCCAACCGATCTTCCTGCACATTGGGGCAGCTCTTTAAAATTGTCATCAGTGATCAGTGCTCGCGGCTGCTTTCACGTCTGTGATTAGTTCATTTACTGTCCAGCTTTGACAAACACGCTTAATGACTCATTACGCGCGTGTATATGACAGTTCGTGTAGTTTACGGGAAATGAGAAACTAAAATAAATATGCCCTGGATTCGGTAGTCGGTAGTAATGACGACACTTCGGCGATGGACATCCGAAGGTGGTACTCCTATAGAGCGGCCTGTGAGGCCAACCCGAGAAGGCAGCGCTCAGATATTTACTCCAGACGTCCGATGTGGTTGTCAGTTCTTTCAATGTGACTCGCTCCTCCCAGAGAGAGTGAATCCAGTGGGTACTAGACCGACATCGCGAGCTAGTAATTTAATTTCGTACGAGAGGTAAGTCGAACCACCTACATTCATTTTCGACGGTTTTGATGACATTTTATAACTAAAATTACGAACTGCAAAATAATATGAACAACGTCTTTCGCCCGGCGGCTGCGGCTAAAACGAGCGCCGGCTGTTGGCCTAATTGTGACTCGAGCGACGTGTGTGTGAAGTTTAAATATAACTCAAATCTTCTGCGACGAATCACAATTTTTGCGATTTGCATCTCTTTTTTATGTTATACTCTTTACTTCATTTTTATGCTCTGCGACTGATTTATTGTTAATCAAAAAGTGATTTTATTTGTTTTGCGAATGTGTGTCATAAATATGCTGTGCTATAGTTATAGTGCTACTTAAATAAAAAAGATTGTTATTTTTTTACAGTGATCACGAATATGAAATCATCGAAAAGCCACCGCCGAATATTATTTACACTGCTCCGAGTGTAGATGAGAAACCAATCCAATTGGTTAAAACGGATGATGAGGTCTCAAGTACCACTTCTCTGGAGAGAAAATATTTGCAGCATGCATCAGATGATGAAGAACAATTAGATGAAAATTTACATTTAAATGATGACAAGAACGAAGAAATGATAAGCGCTGAAGCACTTCAAAGAGACATTGAAGATAGGTATTTCGTAAACACTCCCTCCTCAACATCGCGCACAGAATGTGAAGTCAGCACCAGTCAAGTTGACTCGTCTGCACTTGAACAGTTACCTTTAAAACGTGACAGCAGATCAAAGAATGCTGAAAGCACTGATAGTAAAATTCAACAGCGCATCAGGGAAGGTACGGGTAAATTAAAATCGCAAGCAGGCAAATTGAAATCAAAATTACAAAGTATAAAATCAAAGCAGTTTAATATGCCTGAAAAACCTAAGTTCAGTATGCCTGAACGGCCTAAATTCAAAATGCCACAAAGGCCTAAGATATCTCTTCCCGATCGGCCTAAATTCACATTACCCGATAGAAGGAAGTTTAGTTTACCTGATCGGCCTAAATTTAATATAGCTGAAAAACTAAATCGATCAAAGTTCACATTGCCAGACAGGCCTAAGTTTTCTGTTCCCGATCTTCCTAAATTCAGAATGCCTGACAGACCTAAAATAAACTTCCCTAGTCTTGGTAGGAAAAAACAATACAATGTAGATAATGACTCTACGGATACAAAAGCGGAGCCTACAGATGTCGCTACTGTAGAGTTTGAAACTAGAACCTACCCCAGGCTATTTAATAGAAAGAAAAAGTCAGAAATTCCCAAAACATCATCATCACCAACTTTGAACAGGGAAGATACACCACCACCCACGTTTACCTTCACCAGGGTTAAAAAAAATAAAGATGAACCAACTTACATCCCTGATAGTCCTGAAGAGCCCCGAGAATATGGAAACATGGATAATGATGATTCTAACTTTGAGATGGAAAATAGCAGGCGAATTGAGACCACCTATGATTTTGACAAAGTGGACAACGAATATATGGACGATGAACCTGAACCTTCTCATCTGGAAGACGGACGTAACGCGTCATCCATACCCGATATTTCACCAACTAAACAAGAATACACGCATGTCATAACCGAAATTAACAACGACGAATTTTTTGTTCGACCGAGAGGTATTTCTCGCGAAGATATTCAAACAAGGGAATATTTGAGCGACGAAACACGAAAAGCGTTCCAAACCCCGAAGAATATTCTCTCACTGATAGGGAGCAATTCGGTAATGAACGACGACAATATGTACGTCAATGATCCTGATGCTGATCCTGAGCTGATGATCGATGACAACGAACCGATGAGGTATTCTACTGAAGATTTAAATGATAAAGATGATGGTTATTACACATTTCCACCAGTAAGGCCATCGAGAGCGAAGCGGAAGAAGAAAGAAGAGGAATCGACTCCGTACATGGACGATAGTGTGAACGCCAGTATGCAATTTAGTGAGGTAGACTTAGGTTTGTCAGAAGACCATCGAGATGAACATATAAATTGTGACGTGGAAGATAACATTGATATGCACCTCAACAATCACCTTGATTTCACTCCTACTACTGATTTGCATTCTATACATGAATATGCCAACGACGACGTTATCCAATACCCGGAGAATGTTCCCATTCAGTCACAAACTCTACCAATGCCACCAAAAAGGAAGAAGAGGTTTGGCAAAAAGGACTTCAAGCATTCATCCCTGAGCGACTTCAACAATGTGGCGGCTTCGGAGCTGTGGGAACAGCCGCAGGAACATGAGAACACAGACGATGTGAGTATTAAAGTTCATTATACATTTAACAGCGTAGCATACCACCTATGCTGGTGAACTGTGAAGACGTACACTCCATAGCATGCCCATGGTCACAATTTGACATTGACATTGCCTTCGTATCAGGGTTGATAGTTCAAGTGTTAGCGGGGGTTGACCGTATGACAGAACGTAGGCCGTTATTACTAAAGCTACTAAGCTCGGAAAACACTTGGTTATTGCAGTGTATTTCATAGGAGAACATTGTAGCCCATCTTCATATAATTACTTATCTCTTACACAGCAGCCTAATTACGTAACATTTTAACGTATGACAATCACTGTCAGTTTAACTTTTCAATAATAAACAATACATTACGCTTTTCTAGTGATCGAACATACGAATTGTTCAAAAATAAATAATACTATTGTTTTGTAATACTTACCACGAAAGCGATTTACGTTACTAATAGAACAAAAGACAACAACACATCTATATGTTTAGACTGATCCGAAAGTATCTGATGAAAGTGTAAACAAACCCTGTTTAGTTTAAATTCTTACGCAATCTCTCTATAAAGGGAATCAGTAACTCATTCATCGGTATTAAGAAGGTTTCAACATGATATCTTACAACTTTTTCTTTCAAATATTGTTTATAAAACATTATCAAATTGTAATTGAAAAATCATCGACGAAAGTTGAGGTTATACAATTTTAACTCAATTGTCAAATTAAAATCATCTTAAAGGAGATTTATAATTAGAATTTCGGGTTTAAGTATTCAAAGAATTAAAACAAAGCTCTCATTTTGCAAGTGGCACTATAAATTGTTATCCACAGGTACGTTTTCTGATCCATTTTTTTTTCATTTTCATAAGATATTTTTCTGAGCAGACCCACATTTCGTCTATTATGATAAAGTGCCACTTAAAAGGGGGACAGCCTATTACGCAACTTTTTTTAGCCTAGCTTTTCCCAACTAAGTTTGGTTCGACTTCCGGTCTAACCGAATGTAGCATAACAACGAATAATAATAATGATTAAATTATTAATAATTATTATTATCATACTTTTTTTGCATTAATTTTAGTCTTATTAAGGGGTATCGTTTTACCCAGTAACTGGATTGTGGAGGTCAGATAGGCAGTCGCTCCATGTAAAATGTCCGGTGAGACTGGAAACCGACCCCTAATAGTTCATAAAAAGGCTAGGCACATTGATTGACTTTATTTGACTTTTTCAATTCATATATTATGTACTTTTTGAGTTTATCTTCCACATTACTGCCATCGGTGAAGGAAAACATTGTAAGGAAAACTTAGTCTTGTAGTAAATATAAGTCAGAAATCGCCACCCGTCTTGAGCAAGCATAGTGATTCATGCCCGTGCCTTCTCCGTATGAGAAGAGGCCCTTGTCCTGCAATGGGACAATAATAGGCTGGTATTATTATTTGTCACTTGTGAAAACCTATTCTTGTGGCATTCCATATAATAATGCTATATCTAAGCTCCCATAAACATTTAAAAAGCGTAAATATTGAAAAAAAACAGACTGCCTAAAGAACAATACAAGTATCAGCGTTCAAGGATATTAATAAAACCTTGGTACTGTTTGTTATTATTATCGTAACCGATGTTCGAAGCAATAAAGTTTTAATATCTCACAGACCTGCCATGAACAATTTGACGTTATGTAACGCTAACATATGTGAATTTATAATCTGAAATACAAAGTTCGTAACATTTGATTTAAAAAATTGCAATCATAAGCGCTCTTTGTACAGTGGGCCGCACGTCAGTGGTATTACTTTGACCTTCAGCTGGCCTGGCGTAGCAAAGTTTATTTGTACATTAGTACAAAAAAAAAAAAAAAATCTTTCAAAATTTTAAACTATTCTGTAAGTAAAATAGGTATCTAAGAAAGCATCTTTTGAATTTAAATATTTCTGTTAAGGCTCCCGCAGACAGGCGCGACGCGACAGCGCGACGTCACTCTCGTAGAACAATTTTCATGAAGTTTCCATAGAAATTGTTCTACTATAGGGTCGCGTCGCGCCTGTATGCCTATAGTTAAATATTTTTCCTATTTTTATATATTTAATATTAATAGGTTTCCTTATGTAAAGGCTGCCTTACACAAGGAAACCTATTATTAGCCATAAAATACTGTAATACACATAATACCTATATGTTTCAATGTTGGCTGCTTAAAAAAACAAAAAAAAACTGGAACGCTGGCTATGTTACCTATCCATAAACTGAACAAATAAAAAAAATCTAATAAAATATTTTCGATTCAAAATTCACTTATTTACGTCAAAATTGTTCGTGCCAGGCCAATCAAATAATGAGGCCGCAAAAAATCTTTAATCGCCAATCACCTACGATTTCAGTGGCATTTACGTCATCCGTGCGAATGATATACTGGCATAGAAATAAACAGAAAGTTAGGTATAGTCTCTGCAATTTATTCTGGCACTCTTCCAGTAAATCTGTACGGAATGGACTTTGATTTTATTTTTGGACATTGGTTTGTTGACCTAAATAGCGAAAATATAAACAAATGGCGACTGGCTAATTTAAATTCAGACACTAAAGTTCTTTGTTGTTGTGGTTTATTGGACAGACATGTCTGTGTTCTAAATAGGTTTAGGCAGACATTGTATTTTTTGCTACCATATTTTGCCGATGACGTAATCATTCTTTGGTAAGTAATAATAGGAAAAGGGAGTGAGCATAATATTGTCATTAAGTAATACAAAGCACATCGTGATATAAGTTTAATCATATATCTTATAGGTACCTACAATATCATATACTCTAGTTTGGCACATTTGCCAAGTAAATCTCGCATCGGTCAAATATTTAGAGTACATATGCAACATCGTGCTTCAGTACCAAAATGCAACTACAGAGGTACAAAAGAAATCCCAAAGGGACGCTTCTTATTAAATTAATGTTAAGAATACTGTCTTCGTTTACTAGGTACGGTAGGCTGTATGCGTCAGTGGTAAAAAAAACAGTATATGCTGGCCTCCTATTCAATTGCAACTCGACACGACGACGCTAGGCCAGCTAAAGATCGAAGTGTTCCCACTGACGTACAGCCTACTGTACCTATTGAAAATATTTTCATACAATACACCTTTTTGTTATCTTCTATATTTAAACCGAAATACTTACCAATCACTGACAGACTGACGACTGATTTTTGGCGAGTAATTCCTTCCTTATAGAATGTTAGTAATGGCTAACCTTTTTTTTTTTTTTTTTTTTTTTTTTGTTCCCGGGTGGAAAATCCTCATGGATGTCCTCCGTCCTGGGGGGGCGGAGGGGTCTGTCAGACTCTTACTGACTAAAAACCACCCCGGTGTTCCCTTCCCACACTTGCACCGGGGATCATGGGAACTTGTGCGCCTTCCACAATCCCCGGCTAGTGCCGGCCCGCCTCTGCGGGCCTCCTCAAGTCCGCGGGGGGAGTGAGATGTAAAACTCCCCCCGCGACGTCCAATAGGGGCGCGCGTGGAACACTACGCGCCGCCGCCTCGGGTCCTGTAAAGTAATGGCTAACCTAACCTAACTAACACACGATGAACAAAACAGCTCCCGTGCCCTTGTAGTTAGAACAAAGTGCGTTTATTACATTGTGAATTTATGAACGGGAGCCTGATGTACCAATCTTAATAGAACACAATTAAGCCCTACTGCTGTTACTTTATGGGTCCCATTATGTTTGTTCCAGTAAAAAAAAATACAAGGACAAGACGCCTCTGTCGTTACTGGCGCCGTATTGAATATTTTAACCAAATCTAAAATTCGATTATTCTCTTGAATGGGCCATTCACATTTGTATTTTATACTACCATTTTCATGAATGATACATAAGTTTACTCAAATTTTCTTGTATTGTTTGTTAGCAAACTAATAACTAACTAATTTCATGTTTTGTACTTTCCAGATAATTGTTTATCGCACAGAACATGAGTACATCGTGCCACAAGCGTACGTGCAGTCCGCGACGGGGCACAGCCCCGTGCCCCCGCGACGCACCCGCTCCCGCAGCTCCCGGGGCACCTCCCTCTGCGACGACGACCGCACGTCGCACGGCGCTGAGTCTCTCATACTAGACACTAACATAGCACCGCCTGAAGACATAGATATTGAAAGGGAAATTCGTCACGAGAGCCCCGGATATGCAACAGTCGACAAAGGGCCCTACGTACCCAACAAAGGCGTCCGACGTTCTAAAAGCAAGACCCCACCGACACGCCGCAAGAGCAATAGTTCAGAACGTAAATATTATACTGTCGGACCCACTAAACCTGTTGGTCCCGATCGACCTCCCCGCAAGAAGTCATCCACCAGTCTCATGACATTAGATAGCTTTACTAAACGCTCAGTGAGTGGAGATTTAACGCAGTACATTGAAATTGATGAACCATTTGAAGAGGTCCACAAAGACTTAAAATCTGGGGAAGTTGTTAACAAAATGAAAGATAGACCACTGCCTCCTCCACCGCGTCCGCCAAGAGGATCCCGGCGAAGAAAGAGAGATAAAAGTGATCTTCAGCGGAGTCTATCTACAGACGCCGAGTCGACAATGGATGTGTCACGTGATTATGATGAAGATCAAACAAAACAGGACGATGTTTTAGAGATTGAAGTTTCTACTCAGACTGATCCTCTACCAGACGATGTAGAGTTTGAATTAGGTATGGATGATAATCTAGAATTGTCAATGTCAAGCTCATTAAGGGACATAATTGATGAAGAATCTATGCTTTTTAAAAGTCACGCTAAACCAGTTGAGACTCCTCGTGACTCGCGGCCTACATCCCGCACTGATAAATCATTAAAACTTTCTGATCCAAAAATATCGGAATTATCTAAACCAAGTCTTGGGCGTACATCACCTACAGTTATATTGGTGGAAAGACGTGTATCGAGTCCAACTAGGATCAACGAACGTGAAGTAATGCTAACCGAAGCTTCTTTAACTGTCCAACCCATAGATATTGATGAATCACAAATCCCAGATGTTCCTCCACTTCCAAGGTCAAGAGGCATCACTAGACAAAGACCTAAAAATACTGCACAGCTTGCTGAAGAGCGTGCTCTTGAAAAAGTGAGTGACGCAAGCAGAGAAGTGCAGTTAGATAACTTGGTAACACAACGACTTCAGGTGAAAGATTTAGATGTAGGTCGGCTGAACGTATCCGAACTACAAGCGAATAAGATTTTGGTGTCAGACATAGAAGGAATGACATTACAGGTTTCAGAATTAGATTCCAAATCAGGTCACATTTCTGTGAGCGGCATTGAGTTTTCTCAGTCAGTAATTGACGAGATCGTCAAAAAGTTCGCTGAAATATCTACTGCGCACGCTCCTCCGCCACCACCCCTCGTACCAGCAACTCTAGAAGTCATTGAAACTCCACGGCCGGTTAGTAGAGAGGAACATACACAAACAGATGACCTGCCTATTGAAAAAGTGGAGGAAATACCGGAAGTTAAAGCTTCTCTTGAAGAAGAGGCGCCTCAAACGCCACCTCCTCCTAGACCTCCAAGTGCAGAGGAAGCAGTGGCTCCACCTCAAAGACCACCACCCCCCGATTTGACTCCGTTATTGTATTCATACCTCCAAGACATAACCATACCTCCGGCATCTTTCTTCCCTACTCGGTCGCTACGAGAACGGCCTCATTTTGATTTTCATGATCCTCAACACCAGACCCCTCCGCCACCAACACGACGAGCTAAGAGGAAACCCGCAGCTCCTCATTCAGAATCTAGTTCCGATGATGGTAGGCATCGTCCGTCCCCTCGCCGAATTGCTCCCCCCGTGAGATCGCATGAGCCCTCAATAACCGAAGCAGGTGCGCAATTTCTGCGCGTCTGCCACTCATCGATCAGTAGGACTATAAGGAGTATATTCAACTCTTTCATGTCGTACATTAGCGGCGCCGAAGACAAGAAAGATATCCAGATGGCGATGGTTATATTCCTTGTGCTGATTGCGGGGCTGATCATGTTAGGACTGAGCGACAGCCGAGCGGTGCACCATCACCACTGGGAGTTCTTCAACCCACCAGAAGGGAAGCCGTGATCTTGGTGCCTCATCGTGTATGTTGGTATAAACTGAATTAACGTTGTAGAATACGACTTAGTTTTAAGTTCGACGGACTTGTTGGACACGTATGAGATTTTTCTGTTTATTTTAATTAATGATGAGGACCATCGTTTACACGGCCTCTCCTGAAAACGTCATGTATGTAAAGAAACATTTATTTATTTGTAGCTTGTGATATCTAGTCACCTTTTACTAATGTTATTATTTTCCAGATTAATGTGAGTGTCAAAGTAGCGTCCTAACAAGTCTGGTTTATTGTTGTGAACTGTAAGATGCAAACGTTTTATGAAAAGAAGTAAATAAGCATTTTATGCAAAGCAGACTTTCCACTACAGTTTATTTTTAATGATCACTATAGTTTTTATTTTAAGTTTAAGTATATTCGTTTATACATATTCACGTTTGGTCCTGTTGGTGCTACAGCTATTAAAATAAAACAATTATCACTCTTATAATATAGTAAATAACCATCTAATACATGAAATGAAATTAATGTTATTATCTTAAACTATATATAGTTATGTTTCGTGTAGGCGAGGAAGTAGAACTTACAAAGATTTGTATTATTCTAGTCAATTTTAGTCATCTCAAACTATTCAAATTATTCAGTAAATATAATTTTACGAGGGTTTTCCAATGCTACTCAGAACACTGCATTTCATTATAAACTTCAAATTATATTTAAAAGGAAAATTGCAACTAGGTGAAGGCCTTTTAAAGTATCGTAGGCTTCTAAAATTAGGTAGGTATTTAATTAGCACGTGTTTCTCCAGAAACCTAAATGCTAAAAGTTTATAAACAAAGGAAGTAAATACTTGAGCAAGTTTAAGCCAAATGACACTGACAAGACCTAGCTGTCGTTATGACAGCTGCATCGCGATGCAGCGTTGCACTGTTCTGAAAATAAGCATTAGCATGGGCACCAAATCGGATCGACTGTTTGTCACCTAACATAAACCCTGAGTTATTTAATTACAAATATATAAAGCTTGTAACATTATTAGGTGAGAATAGTGTCAGGCCATTTAATTTGCTTCAAATTAACTTTAACTATTACATTAACGTTTCATTGAATTTTTCTTAACTTCAATAAAGTAAATATTATTACCTTCTTTTTATCGTCAATTGCTTTACCCTTTTTTAATATTGATGAGTGAGAGAAGTTATATAAATAGGTAGGGTTTGAAACTAATCTGAGTTAAATCTTTTCAGAGTATTGTTTGTAAACGCAATCTATTAGCTCGCGGATATAAATAACAATATAACATTTGAAAAATATACTGAAGTGTTATATTTAATCTCAAGGTAGATATTTTATTTCAAACATATTAAAATTTAAAGGTCTCAAAAATATTAGCGTCTAATAATGTTACACCATGTAAGTAAGTATAGAAACTAAATGTTATAAAATACACGATGAAAAGATAGGTCTAGGCAGCAAGACTCAATTTATATTGCCACAGAACAAAATGGAAGCGAAGATTTGTAACGAAATTGTACATAGTAAAATAAACTTTATGTCAATTGTGTAACGTACAAACTACGACGACGTAAGAGTTTTTAGATGTGGGAATTCCAGAGGAGGCGCGAAAATTCCCCGGAAGACGCTCGTATCTAGTTTGTACTTTACTCAGAGGACATAAAGTTCATTATGCTTTGTAAATTGCTTTTTCTTCACTACATTTACTTTTCTTTTTTTTTTGGGTGGGAAATCATCAAATACTTCTCCCGCTTTGGGCGGAGCGGAAGGGCGTGTCAGACTCTTGCTGACTAAAACCGACCCTTGTTCCTTCAGTTGCCTGTGCACCAGGGCCACGGTAACTCTTTCGAACAATCCGCGATCACTACATTTACTTAACAAAACTTTTGAAGTTCATGTAATATTTTGTTTTGTCGCGAGCCCAAAGCTTAAGTTAGACCTTTCTGCCTAGCCTGTTATTTCCCTCCTGTATACTACAGTATAATGTAAACACTATATTGTTACCTAGTCATTTATTACAAATATTATTAACCACACTGTTAACGTAGTGTTTCAGATGGCGTTATGCATTTTATAAATTTCCTTTTTTTGTTGTGTAATTGTAAAGGAAAATAAAATTTGTTAAATAAACTTAATGAGATTTGCTTTTAATAACAATTAATAATTTTTCTAAAGTTAACTGTGTATCAGCTCCACTTAATTTCATTATTTGTACAGTACAACTATTTTCTTATTGTGCCTCGGCAAACTTCTTGTTTCGTCAGTCGTCTTATTTCTATCAGTTGCCTTTGCACTTGGTGCAGACCTCAAATCGACTTGGAAGTATATAGACTTGTTAATACTCTTTTAACTTACTATAATTTACTGATAGAAATCCGACGACAGACGAAACACGAAGTTTGCCGAGGATTAAGAAAATAGTTGTACTGTAACTACATAATTATGTAGTATTGAACATTATACCTAATTACCTACCTCCCCAAAAAGGCACCTTTATTCGTTCATTACGAACGAAAGATTAAAATATGGTCAGTTCTGACTAGCTCTTTAAAGAGTGAAACTACATTATTTTAAGAAATAGCTGCTGTCCTTTACACTTAAATTGGGGCACGTTCGAGGCAACGTGACGGCGAAAGGAGAGAGACCGGCATTGAGCTAGTTACCAACAGAAACTACTTATCTTCGAAATATTGAAGTGAGATTCGATGTCCGTCTGACCCTTTATGATTAGCTTGAAGATAAAATCTCTCTTTTGAAGATTTCGTTCGTGAACAAGTTCGTTTAACGTAGTTTTAAAACAGGTCATGTCAATGGTAAGTTGTGTCTGCAAAAATCCTCAAATTTAGTACAAAAATTCGGTAACACAAGGAGTGTTAAGGTTTATCAAAAATAATACTTCCAAAGCGACAATTTGTCTTGGCTGGAAGTTAAAGTAGTTTTGTGTTTTCTTTTTATTACGGGCGATTTTAAGGTTCTGCATCGTTCTCACATGCATAATTTCAACATGAATGATGTGACCAATATATTGTAACCATATATTGATTTAAAAGAGTGTCCATGTAGTTTCTTGCCTGTTCTTCACCATAGGTACCGCTTTGGAATGGGCAACTAGCTTCATCTTCAAGCCTTACAATACACGCTCGGGCGTAAGTCAAGGATCCGTGTTAGGGCCGCCTCTTTTCCTGATCATGATCAATGACCTCATAACTAGTGTTAAGTTTGCCAAGTGCCTGCTATATGCCGATGACCTTAAGCTAGTCGCACAAATCCGAACGGACGAGGATTGCAAGCTCCTTCAGAGGGATATTGACGCCATCTATGAGTGGAGCATTGTGAACAAGCTATTATTTAATAAAAACAAGTGCTACGTCATGACATATGGTAGGAGGTTACGACCAATACATCATGACTATAATTTGGGAGGTGAAGTAATCACTCGTGTTACCAACATAAAGGACTTGGGAGTGACTTTCGACCGCTGTCTGTCTTTTAAAGATCACGTTTCTGCCCTTGCGAGGGAATCTTTCAGGCGCTTGGGATTTGTTTTGAGAAATGCGCGTGACTTTCGCAATTCAAATGTTATTAGGCTGTTGTACACTGCTCTGGTTCGAAGCAAACTCGAGTCCAGTGCCTGTGTTTGGCACCCCTATACCGCGACCCAAACACTTATGCTGGAAAAGGTTCAGAAAACATTCCTAAGATGCCTCTTCCAAAGGTTATACCATTTCTTTCCGTACATGTACCCTACCAACTATCTTTTAGGGATGTTAGGCTTTAACTCGTTGGAGGTAAGAAGAGGTCTTGATCAGCTCACGGTAGCCTGTAAGACTTTACGGGGACGTATCGACTGTCCAGAGCTCCATGGCCTTTTCTGTCGATTATTTGTGCCCGACAAATACATTGGACACCGTCACAGCCGCCGACACAATTTGTTTGCGCAACTATCATGCAAAACTGTAGCCAGAGCCGAATCCCCAGTCTGTCGTACCCTAAAAATGCTAAATGCCCTTCTGACTGCCAACCCTGAATGTGATGTGTTTGCGGATGAATGGAGTAAAATTATGCGTATATGTCTGGTGTTCTGTGAGAGAAAGTATGCTAGGGAGTCCACTGTTCCATGTTAGTTTTAAATTTAATTAATGTCAAGATTGTAATTGTTTCTATGTTAATTAATGTAATTGGTGTTGTGCCGTTTTAATTAACTATAAATAAATAAATAAATAAATAAATAAATAAATCTTTCTGACCGACCTACCCCTTGACAATTCAAAAGTGCCTGTAATTAGTTTATTTGAAATAAATGCTTTGAGTTTGAGTTTGATACCCATCACGTCTGCGAAATTACACAAAAAAAGACCGGATTTTTTAAATAGATTTTTCAAGTGACAACACTACCGGCGGTTGAAGACCCCAAAAAAAAAACTCATCAAATTAATTTATTTTTTGTTTTATCATGTTTAGATATCGATAACTATCACGTCTGCGGAGTTTCGCTAGCTAATTTGATTTGACCCTGCATAGTTTGAAATTTCCGTCGTTGCAATGTCATTAGTCATCAATAATAATTAAATAATAATAATACATTTATTTATTATTTCCAAAAAGGTGACAGACTTAAGATACTTGGTTAACAAAAGGTATTATTACAACAGACTATTGATAGGAGGTAAGTACAGAGCAAAATCTATACTGCAGAAATCTGCAAACAATAATTGGTGAGCCCTGCCTCTTAAACTAGGGTTACCTGCATCTTAAGAGATAGTGGTGCCGATTATGGTGGTGATTTTCATTATTTTTGCGATAGGACATCGAGATATAAGCAAAATAAAATAAAGATACAGTACTGTTTTTGCACTTACCACAACACCTCGACTTTAGTCGAGGTGTTGTGGTAAATTTTAGTTCATGACAACAAATTTTATTCCACACCTTTTTAATCGCGATTAAAAATAGCCAGATTTAGCTAGACAACCAAAATTTTAGGTGAAATACGTCAAATTCAGAATAGCAAAATTGCCATTTTCAATAAATCAGTGCCATCTTAGTGCTGTCAAACTAAAATATAGTTGTGTCACTTTAGTCTATTTCAGAATGCGAAATCGTCGTTTGACAGGAATAAACAAAATTTTAGTGATTTTTTGTCTAGTCTAGAGAATTTTGTGACAAGAGAATCGGCATCTTTGTTCAGCCATGAGGTTAATGCTAAAGGACACTTAATACAACTTGTGAGTTGTGTCGATCTACCAAGTGATTATAAAATTGAGCTTAGTTTATAATTAAGATAAAGAAGAGAAAACAGACTGGCGTGCAAACGTTTGTAATACAGCAGGCAGGGACATGACTCGCAAACCGAAACCATGAATTAAGCACATGATTCTGAAACCCCTGTAGCGGCATCCGCCGGCATACTCTACAACATACATCTACAACGCCACATACGAGCTACGCGTCAGGCTCACTTCACGCAAAATCCTGCATCGCGCAAGCAGAGTTTACCGCGCAACTAGCATATATACAACATCCCGACATCAACCGTTGGGCAGTTGCCCGCCAGACACGACACCCGTCTGGTCGGAGGATCCTCCCTTTTCCATAGAGTATGAGTGAACTTTAAACCCTGTTCCTCATACCTCTATACCCGTACGTTGAAATTTTTCGCTTGGTTATTACAAAAAACATCTGCTGTTCCATACATTTTGACCGCGTAGGATCGCACTTTTTTATGAAACAGCAGTTTTTTTTTTTTGATAGCCGACTTTAAGTTTCTTAGCTAGGGGTCTACGGGGATCATTTGGTAAATTCATGGTTTCATTTTGCGCGTCGATGTCCATGCCACTCTGTATTGTGCCAATGAAGTAAAATTCTAGGAGTAGGTAGCCTATGATATAGACTAGTGTCTACTCATTCTATTCTACTTTCAAGTATATAGTACAGACATTCCAAAACAATGGAAACAACTACGCAAGACCCGCTTACAAGACATATAAATAAACATAATATATGTGTACATGTGTTATTATTATGTAGTATATAAATAGGCGCCTTGGCGGGAATGGACGTGAGCCAAGACGCATCATAACTGACCTAACACGATTCATTGGTGACTATAAGAAAAGAGTGTCCATGGAGTTTCTTGCCCGTTCTTCTCCACAGGTACCAACTACGCTTTGGATTGGGCAACTAGCTTCATCTTTCTGAATGACCAACTCCTTGACAATTCAAAATTGCCCGTAAATGGTTCAATCGAAATAAATGCTTTGAATTTGAGTTTGATACATTCTGGAGCCGTAAGTATATTAAGAAAAAAAATATATACAGGTGGTTACAAAACACTCTGACCTAAGGCGCCAAGTTAATTATTATTATACAGGTTGTATTTTTAGACATCAAGACGAAAACCCGGACCAAAGCTGTCAAAGGAGCCATGAGCAGATGAGCGATGAGCTCAGTTATGGATTAAACAGGACCTGCATCTTTGTTTTTTTATTTAATTTCTTTTTTCTTGTAGGTTTTATCGAACCCGCGGAATAACACCATACAATAACAATCGATGGCAATACCTTTCTTTTTGACTACGTTCATTGCGCGTTATCGTTATTTACTATTAAAAAAAAAACCTATTTTATTAATTTATTTACGTTGTTAGTAGACAAATTTTTCAAACTTATGAAGCAATGGATTAGGAATTCCCTTCAAAACTATCAGATTGTGATTGAAAGTGAGTTATGCAATTAGGGTGCCAATCTCATTTTGATAAATCACCTGCACGCGTAAGTAAATAGCATACATGGCTACCTACCGTATAAACGGAAGTAGTATAAGTAGTTTAGTAGTAGTTTCTGCCTACCCCCATGGGAACAAGGCGTGAGTTTATGTATATATAAACGGAACAAACGAAAGAAATATGACAGATTGTGGAAAAATTTCTACGGCACGATGTCAAAAATGAAGAAAAGTCACTTTGTTTAAAAATAACTAGGTAGGTACGCTAGCTATAGTTCGTATAGAGTATAGATAGAACTGGTCCTGCTACGCGTGCTACAATCCTTGCAGGGTGGCTGGTAGCAGAAGGATGAGAGTTGCCGAGAATCGAACTAAATGTCGTGAAATTGGAGAGGCCTATGTCCAGCAGTGGACTGCTGTAGGCTGATGATGATGATGATAATATGACGCGTGCTGTAAGCTATAGTTTGCTGATAAGTATAAAGTAAATACTGCAAAGAAATGGAAATTTCACTTAATTTCCCATAACTGACAGCAGACAAGTTATAACAGCCGCATGGGTCGATCGATCAGGTTATGCCACGGCCGTGGAAAGATAACCATCTTTATATAGGTACCGAGACCCCTCCGTGCCTCGGAAAGCACGTTAAGCCGTTGGTCCCGGCTGTCATTCGTGGATCTTTGACAGTCGTTACGGGTCGTCAGTAGCCCGAAAGTCTGACAACCAGTCTTACCAAGGGGTATCGTAATACCCAGTTATTGGGTTGTGGAGGTCAGATAGGCAGTCACTCCATGTAAAATACTGGTATTCAGCTGCATCCGGTGAAAATGGAAGCCGACCCTAACATAGTTAGGAAAAGGCAGATGAACTGCCAGCAGACATTAATAACAATGACGTTACTCATTATTCCTTTACACGATTGTAGGCCGCGTCCCAACTAAAGCGAATCCAAACGCGCCGAACTAGAACGCTTTCCGGTTTTCCGAACAAGAGACTGGAAATTAACACGATGATCGCATATTCGCGCGGCTGATCGGTTTGGTTAAGACTCAGGGTTCCACAATGAACGTTACACAGTTTTCAGTATCCCTAATTTATTTATTTAACATATCTTCTTCTATCCGCGACTTCGTTCGCGTGGAAGTAAAACACCACAATATACTAAAATAACAGCCACATTTCCTGCGCTATTCCTTCGTTTTGACACGAATCATTCGATTCTACCCGTGTTTTGATTGACTAATTCAAACAAAAAACGGTTATTGTGACTTAGAATAGACATATAGACAGCTGTCATCCTATATATTCCTATATATCCGATATATTCACAACTGTCATTCTCGTGCCAATGTCTAACTCCCACGCATACCGATCACCTCAAATAAATTGGTGTTCAAATAGTCTATATAAAGATAGGTTACGCTAGAATAAACACGTTGATGCCCTAACCTCGAGAACGCTGAGACTAATAATACCTTCCAGTCACTTAAAGTTTCTACAAACCCTGATACTCTAAAAATGGTGTTCTATGATCTGTGTCAGTCTGTCTGTTCTTGGGTACTGCATCAATGTATGGGGCGGTGCAGCTAAAACTACTTTTCTTAGAGTGGAGAGAGCTCTGAGAGCAATACTGAAAGTGATGCTAGGAAAACCTTATCGCTATCCAACAACTCACCTCTACTCAGATTGTAAGGTACTAACAGTTCGTCAGCTCTTCGTGTTGCAATCCGATCTCAGAAGACAATCTAGCGTCCTTTCGTCTGATCCCAATAAACGAACCAATATTCTCCCAGGTACACGACACAAAACCGCTTTTGCCAAACACCAATACGTCACATTAACTACACAAATCTACAAGAAAATTCATAAAGAACTAAATATACTCGATTGCAATAAATTTAAATTAAAAGCTAAGGATAAGAAATGGCAACTTGAACAGCATCCTAATTACGTAACACACTATCTATCACAATCTGAATCATTTTGAAGCCTATTGCTAACCCATTGCTTCATATGTTCGAAAAATGTGTTTGCTCAACAACGTAAATAACGCAATGAATGTTGTTGAACTGTCAAAATGAAACCCATTCCTGCTGTTAGTGTGTTACGTTATTAACCCACAGGTTATCCTAATTCAAGAGGCAGGGCTCACAATATCTGTATACACACTTCTGCAGCGTAGTTAGCACCTTGTGAATCAGTGTATACTAATGCATGTTTCTTTGTGACAATAAACTATTATTATTATTATATAGCCTTGTGGACTTTTTGTAGGGAGTACCATAAGCATGTAGTACATTATTTTATGTATCATTAATAGTTTTCGCAGCGCACGCCAAATAATGACTTTTATAGGCAATTTTTTTATAACTTGGGTTACATTATTGAAATTTCGTAGGGATCCCTATTTTTTTGAAAAATAAAATAACCCGTATTACTCGCTGATATGTATGTAGCTTTGTATTTAAGTGAAAGAATTTTTTAAATCGGTTAAGTGTTTTTTAAGTTTATCCATTACCAACAAATATACAACAAAAAATCAAATCTTTTTTTCTTTATAATATTAATTTAGATAAAACGGTCAAGACCAATTACATTAGTTAAAGACAAATACAAAAGCATACCTAAAGTATACAACCACACGTCAGTCATACGCGCATCTCACAATACTCCAGATATTCTGACTAGATCTTTTTCCATTATAATGCTTAAATAAATATAATTCGGGTAAAAACTCTAGGATTTATTTGCAGACTGAAGACAGAGAAATCTTAGTTTACTAGCTATGGAAATATTCATCATTTTGTTTGGAACAAAATGCCATTTCCGTTGAAAAAAATCCGAAATAAGTGTTTTAATAGTAGCATATTTGATACCAAAATCTGATTATGTATTTTGTCTACTTTAATCGTACTTATCCTGTTTCAATTAGTCTGAATCTGCAAGATAAATTTCCTTGAGATTTTCTCTATCGCTGTGTGTAGCAATAAAATTTGTTTTGTACCTATTTGCATCTTCTTTGACCTGCGTCATCTTCTGTTTTTTTTTGTTTACATTTATAACTTTAAAATTCGATTGTTTCAAAATAGCGTGTTTGATGTGCATAAACCCATCTTTTACACGTTTTCTCAAAATGTTTGAAGAATTCAAACTGTTCTCGGTGTTAGATAGGACATCGAAGTCTTCATTCGGATCTATTTTATGATCAATTATAAGTTCTGTGATATTAAACGTAGACCTTAACCAATCCAACTTTTTGATTAAAGCTATGCTTTCCAAAGTATATTTTTTCTTACTCTTTTCAAGAATTTTAAGTGCATCTTCCACTTTGATCTTCGAAGGGCCTGTATCATCTGCTTGTATTTCTTGTTTCTTTGTGGCTTCTCTTTTATCTACATCTTTTGGTTGCTCTACAGCGTATGTTCTATCTACAGCATTTGTTCTGTTTACGCCATCTGTTACCTCTGCATATTCTGGTAGCTCAGTATCAGCTGGTTGCTCTACAGCGTATGTTGTATCTGCAGCTTCTGTTGTATCTATAGCATCTGTTACCCCTGCATCTTCTTGTTGCTCTGAATCGGCTGTTTGCTCAACAGCGTATGTTGTCTTTGTATCTACAGCATCTTTAATGTCTACAGCATCTGTTATCCCTACATCTTCTGGTTGCTCTGTATCGACTGGTTGTTCTACAGCGTATGTTGTATTTGGATCAACACTATCTGTGGTATGTACAGTAACTGATGTTTCTACACCTTTTGGTTGTTCTACAACGTATTTTGTATCTACAGCTGCACTCTCAGCTGTTGTGTTTACGGTGTATATTGTATCTTCAGGTGCAGCTACAGTTATTGTGTCTGAAGCATCTTTAGCCTCTACGTCTTCTAGTTGCTTTGCATCTTCTGGTTGTTCTCCATTTATTGATTGGTCTTCATCGTCTGGTGGCTCTACAGCATCTGTTGTCTCTTCACCTTCTGGTTGCAGTGCATCTTTTGGTTGCTCTACATTATCTGTTTTCTCTTCAGCTTCAGTTTTGTTCATCTCACAATTTAGTGTAAAAATCATGTATCCTATTAAGATTAACAGTGTTCTTTTCATTTTTGCTGGATTATACTCTGACAAATTCAGGAGAGTGTTGCTTAAAGCATTTTATTTTTATAAACCTTTTTATGGAGCTCAAACGTTATTACATTTTTTATTCCATTTCGTAACGATATTTCAATTTATTTTATTGACTCTGTTGTTTTACTTGTAAACTAGGAAGTAGGTACACTTACTTTGGCGACAAATTAGTCTTGTGAAAGCAGAGTGAAATTGATAGTCCTTTTTTATTAATACTAATATTTTTTGAAGATTTCTTCAATTTTTAGGCAAATAAAATATAAGTAGGTACTGGACTTGGACATGAAAAGAATCCATTTTTCATTATTTTTTCTTTCTCTGTCTGTTTTGGTGACATTATAACCAGCTCTATATATAGTACTGACTGGGCATAAGTCTAAGTTAAAAAGCCACCTTAGATGGGCATAACATAACGAATCAAAATGTAACGAAAGTTGACATTGAGTTGACTACGAAAGTTCCCCACTTAGATTTCGAAATGAATGAAAGATATGAGATATAAATGTTAATTGCTTTCCATCAACATGTGGCAGCGGCATCTACAACAACGCCACATGCGAACTGCGCATCACACCTGATGTCACGCAAACCCTACATCGCGCAAGCAGATTTATCTGCACGATGGAGTATAATATACAGAAACCTGACAACATCCGTTAGGCAGTAGCCCACCAGACACCACACCTTTCTGCTCGTTGGGTCCTCCCTTTTCCATGGAGGATGAGGAACTTTCCACCCTGTTCCTCTATAAACATACTCTTAGGTTTTTTTTGCGCTACCAGCGCTTATTTTCCAAAGGTACGGGTGGGAAGTGCAGTAGTCTTGGTATGAAGTGGATGGTCACCCATCGACGGACCAACTGCGGCAAGCGTTGCTTAACCCTGATCCGGCTTGACCCCGCTGTTAGCCACGAATTCCTTGCGCTTTTACTGGCCGCCAAATGGAAGCGTAACGTAAGCTGAATATAGTAACTAAGTACCTATTGAGGTACACACAATAGCTCATCTCACAATATCAATAGTGCCCGGACACATGCATGAACCGGGATATCCTGAAGAATACTGTCAATACTTTGAGAGCGCTCTCCAAGTAGCGGAATGCCTATAATCGGACCCCAAAATAATTCCAATTTTGTTTTCCTAAAAATACAATAAAAAATAGACATAAAAAATCGACTTGAAAAGTGCCTAAAGTTTCATGAAGTAAAAAAAAACTTGAAAACTATGTACATTATATTGCACATTAAAACTGTACGAGACAATAAACAATAGTCATTCAAATAAAACTGATTCTAAGCACAATAAAACCAATAAAAATTTAGATAACATTAATAAAAACAATAAATGTCTACTTTTCTTCCAAGCACATACATTATTCAAATGTGAATCTTGTAAAAACTTGTCAATAGAAAATCGTATACAAAAGGCAATTGATTTTTAAGTTTGTATTAATTGCTCTTACGCTGTGGAAACAATTCTAAGAAATGTAGATTTTCACATTGAAAATATTACAAAACAAAGCACAATACGCTTTTGCATTTGGAAAGTAACGACCCCAAACTTTTTTCAAATCCATTGCCTTCTGCCATTCCTTAAGCACTGCCTTCTGCTTCGCCTTCTTTAAATGTTGTGCTTGCAGCCAAATCCATGCAGCTTGCTACTTCTGCACATATTTTACTGTCCACAGCTATGGTGAACGTGACTGGAGCGACAGTTAAGGAGTACACTGCGCGCCTACTGCTGGACAGCGGCAGTACGGCGAACTTTGTTAAGGCTCGTACACACTGGCGCGACGCGACGCCCGACACAAAGGCACCGCGTGTCGCTCGACGAGGGGCGCCTTTGTGTAGCACTGTCGCGTCGCATCACATATCCACGTACACAGTCTTGTCACCTCACAATAGAGTCTTTATGCTATTCCTTTACTGTAAATATCGTGTGTCACATTTTACCTGAAATAACAAAGGTTCATTCATTCAGTCTTCATTCGTGCATATCAATCACGTCCCTATTCCTTCAAGTTTTTAGACGGCTATGCACACCGGTGTAAGCGTTATCACTTTTTACCGTTAGAATTAAGGCGTAATATGAATGATATTTGTTTTCTTGTCAACATTGCTAATGGATCAATCGATTGTCCCGATTTACTTAATAAAATTTATCTTCGCAACAATCAAAAAAACCTAAGATTACGACCATTATTACAAGTACAGTTTACAATGACAAATTATAGGCGTAACGCTTTTTGTATACGCAGTGCAATATTATTCAACAACCTGCCATCGCATTTAGAAATTGATTTATTTTGTACGAGTGCGTTAAGAATCAGGAAAATCCTGAGTAAGGTATATTTCAATGGGTGAATGTTTGTGGTTTATCGCGGCATACCTACCTATTTCCCATGCCTCTTTTCTCATTTTTTTTCTTTAATCTTCTTTTAGAATAACATTGTAGTATATATGTGGAAGCTTGTAATTAGCAATTGTCAGTTGTTTACTATTTCGTTACCATTTATTAGTTTGTAAGCTTTCTTAAAATTGTAAAAATAAAATAAAATAAAAATAAGTCTTAACTTAGCAGTCCCGAACTATAACGTTCCGTCGGTCGTAGACATCCTGGTAGGGGCTAAAGTTTATTGGAATGTCTTAGGTAGCAAAACGATAGACTTAGGGAAAAAACTACCTAAATTATGCGAGACCGAGTTCGGATGGTTAGTTTTAAGTAGTATTTCGCATCAATCATGTTTTTCCTCTAATCATTTTCGCCATCATTTCAATTTTACTCCCGCCCTCACTCAATTTTGCGAGCTTGATAACGTCGTTTCAAAATATACACTCTCACTTGAGAAGAGAATGTGTGAGCAGTCTTTTGCTCAAACCACCATTCTTAATGATAGTGGGGGATTCGTCGTCACTAGGGGATCTTAGTATATTAGGTCATTCTTTTACGAATGCTAGGAATTGTTTTCTTTCCCTTGGACGGTGATTTAATCGCGATCCTTTATTTCATAGCAAATAATATAATGAGTTCATTAGAGAATATGATCGCCTAGGCCATATGCCGTTAGACACAGACTCTACTCCACCACCAGAAAACTTATGAATAAATATTACATTCCACATCAAGGAGTCGTTCGCAGTTCTAGCATCACTACACAACTACGCGTAGTATTCGACGTATCAGCTTTCGGGGATGTCGCTTAACGATATTCAGATGATTGGTCCCGTAGTTTAAGACGATCTGTTTTCTATTTTAACACATTTTCGTCAGCATTGGTACGTGGTCGTACGGTAGTTAAAAAATTAAAAAAATTGTACAGGGCCATAGAGTTAAATCCAGTACAACCACCTCTTCAAAAAAATATTGTCTGGTTTGAACCTTCAGAATCTCTTAGGACCTACACTTTAAATACGATTACCTATGGTACCGCATCTGAAACCTATTTAGCCACTAAGTGTCTTGTAAGTCTGGCTGATAACATTGAGGACAGTCTGCCCAATACGATGTGACTTCTACATTGAAGACTTTCTTAGCAAAGAGGATACCATAGCTGAAACTGTTGACATTTATAAAAAGATACATTCTGTTCTATCATCTGCAAAATTCAATTTACGTAATTGGCGGTCAAATAACCTTCAAATTCTTAAAGAAATTACACATAGTAACGAGTTACTTAATACTTTACATTTTTCTGAGCAACGTCCAAACTCAACTCAATCTAAGACTTTAGGTCTTAACTGGGTTTGTGACTCTGATTCACTTACTTACGAGCTATAAATATTATCTCCACTACTAAAGTCACCAAACGTCATGTTCTTTCTGTTATCAGTCAAATCTTAGACCTTGTGGGTCCATGCGTCGTCGAAGCAAAGATAATTATGCAGCGTCTATGGCTAGATAAGTATGACTGGGATGACGAAGTATATACATGGCCTCTCTAAATCGTTTCGTGGCACTTCGTGGCAAGCCTCGAAGCATCACGTACGGTAACGGGACTAACTTTATAGATGCATCAAACGAAATGTATAGGTTCTTGCAATCATCAAATGTTGCATCTAAAATGGCGCAGCAAAGTATTACATTTATTTCCACGCCTGCATACAGCCCTCATTTCAATTCATTGACTGAAGCTGCTGTAAAATCATGTAAGCATCATTTAAAACGCTTACTGCATCTTACTCATTTCACCGTCGAAGAGATGGCTACCCGTCTCACCCACAGAGGTTCTTCATTCACACCCTCTTACTCCTCTTTCTTTAGACCCTCACGCTTTTTGTCACCCTCTCCCTCACCTCCTTTCCCTTCCACTTCCTAATTGTACGGCCATTCTTATCAGTACCACATCCTCAGATGACTGAATCCAAAATCACGCAGCTGAATTGCTGGAAGAGAATCCAGCACATCAGGCAGCATTTCTGGCAACGGTTTCATAATGAGCAGCAGAGAAGTATTTCTTTGCTGCAGGCAAAATCAAAGTGGTTTAATTCCAGAGGTGAAGTGATGCCAGTGTCCTTAGTCCTGATAAAGGACAAAACAACGCCACCTCTGCCCTGATCCCTGGGCCGGGTCACGAAGACCTATCCCGGCGTAGATGGGGTCACGAAAGTAGCAAAACTGAAGGCGAAGCGAAGCACCATTTGTCGTGCATCTGCCACCTTCCAGTCGAACATTGAAGACTACCCTTCCACCTGGCAAATATGTCGGCGCACCACATAAGCGCGTGATTGACGGTGGAAAGGCGCACGGTGTGGGAGTACCGAAGCCGTACGAGACGGCCGCTGCGCGCCCGCAACACCACTCAGCTCACAGACGCGCGCCACTACGGGCATTTCTTATACTATTTTCTATAAGTAAACTGATCATTGTAATTTATGGTATTACACCTATTTTAATACAATCCACTAATTCTTTTATTATAAAGTCCGACTGAGCCCATTCACCATCTATTAGACCTAATACATAGGAAATCCTTTTATTTTTCGTACATGCTGGTAAACGATATGGTTAAAAACCGGACCAGTGCGAGTTGAACTCGCGAACTCGTGCTGAGGTTCCGTACGATAAATATGATACCCACCAAAAACATTTCATATAAAGTAGGTTGCCAAGACTTAATAACGCTTTCACTGTTAAAAAGTTATCAGATCTAATGTAGAGCCAAGCCTCTAACTCGACTAGGCTTAACTCTACAAACCTTAGATCTCGGTCAAAATGTACGGTTTGGCCGTTTCGCGGCCGTCACACAGACACTCCTATGGGCATATGGTAACAAATTTTGTCACTGGTGTTTAATGTTGTGTCATGCATTAGTTTAATGGAACGGCCAAGCCATACATTTTGACCAAGATGTAAGGTTTGTAGAGTTAACCCTAGTCGAGTTAGAGGCTTGGCTCTACATTAGATCTGATAACTTTTTAACAGTGAAAGCGTTATGGAAGTAGGTATACCGATTATCTGTAAGAAATACAAAATTGCACCTCCCTTTAAGGGACTTAGAGGGCGAAACTAACAAATATATTTTTTTGGTTTTTGTGCCTAGCCTGCATAGGAAATTTCAGTTTTCTAGGACTTCGGGAAGTACCCTAAAGGTTTTGATGAGCGAGTGAGTGAGTCAGTTAGTGACGAAATCGACGTATTTTAGGTATTAATAAAATCCAAAGCTAGACACATGGAACTTAGTTTGTTTTTTAAGCTTGCTAACTACATTTTATCCTGAGAATTTGAGGTCCTTAGCATTATCCAAGCCGAAACTATGAAGGTATGAAAATATGACGAAACGCTTCGAGAAAAGGAAGGTAATGACTTGCTTTTTGTTTTTGACCCTTCTTGGCGGGGGTATTACCGTGCCCCAGATCCCAAGAACAAACTTGACATTGTAATTGTAAAACAGGTTCTTCCATACATTCCAACTGCAATTGTAAATTTGTACGCACAATATTGATAGATTTACCATGTTATTTTAAGACCCTAGACTTCTTTTAGGTTTTCTGTAATTTGTAAGTAAAGAACTAATTACTGTATATTTCTCAAAATGTTAGGCTCGGTAGTTTCGGAGATAAGGGGGGAGAATGGTCAATTTTGCATATACTTTCTTAAATAACTTCAAAATGGTTTATTTTGAAATTATACAAAAATACATGTCCTTTCATTTGATATGTCACACGCTATATGTACAGTTTGCAAAACTTTTGTTTTTAATTTTCTAGTTTGCCCCCCAAAAGTGCCCCCATATTCAAAATTAATTAATTTACGTTACGCGTCCATGTTTTGATCACAGATATTCATATGTGTGCCGATTTTCAACTTAATCAGTCTTAGTAGATTAGGAGCAAAATGGTTGTGACAGACTGACACCAGTGATCCTATAAGGGTTCCGATTTTTCGTTAAGACGTACGGAACCCTAAAAATAAATACCTTCTAATAAGCCAAACAACTGGTTTAAAAAACGTGCAAGGGTAAGTTCCTACTTAAACTTCACGTTGACGTAGTTAAACAAGAAAGTTAGAAAACTTGGTAGTTCAACCCCTAGCACGAGCCATGACGAAATCGCACGGTTAAAGAAATTGTCGAAATATACCAAAAATACACTTTCGACAAACTCGTGCGTAGGGTTTGATAAAAAAGAGGTTTGCGTCACGTTTTAACGTGGGTTGTTAGGGGAGAGAGGTGAGTGAGGTTAGAAGTCACGTGACCGCGCTTAAGGGACTTGAACCCATTGTTGGGTCACATGGCGCGCCGCAGTACAGCCGGTTTTATATACCGTTGGTTGCCAACGTAGCAACACAACCGTCAAGGAAAAAAATTCCATCCAACAAAAATACAGGGCTTCTTAGTTTAAGTTCAAGTTCAAAGCTTTATTGTATAGCTCATGGTGTTTACAAAATGAAATATAAAAAATATAAAATATACAAAGTTCACATGGTGTTCACATGTCGAGCACAGAAATATACAATAGGAGTAGTAGGATGCTTTAAAATCATTAAGGAAATAGAAATTACTTGTATGTAATTTAAAATTCAGTAGGTATTTGTTAAATTCAGTTACTTTTTTTAAATCATTTTAAAATACTAGTGACATAATTACAAATTATACCTTTATAAATCCAATTCATTGGAAGTAAATAGATATTATAACCATAATTAGGTACCTTTCGATCTAAGATCAGTGATTAAGTTTAACGCATATTAAGAGAATTAACAACTCGTTAGTGTGTGGTGAAACACTCACTACGCCTAATGGGCCGTTATCTATTTAATTGGACATTCAAACTAACAGAGTATGGTGAAACTAGCTCTTAATCCAAATAATTTAAAATAAATTATGTCTCAGATTAATATAATATCAAAAATTCAAGTCAAATAATAAAAAAGAGTCAACTAAAAATTATAAAATAAATCTCTAAAAATTAATAGATAAATGGTGAATGTCATCCCATTTTGATGTCATCTTTGAAAAAATCATTCATTATTATTATTATTTGTTGGTATACATTTTTGTATCTCGGCACTGATCTGCCGGTTTTTAGGGTAACACGGGCCAAAGCCAAGTGCTACCCCTGAAAGTACTAACCTAAGTGATAATTGATGATAATATGCGGCGTGATGATATTATGTTTTGACTTTGTGTTGCAGTGCTGAAAGAAGTTTGTGCGTGTGCTATTTGTGCATCATTGTCGTTCTGCAGGAATTTCCGGACAACTCTGCAAGTGTTCAGGATAGCAGCTTTCTGCAGAGTTTGGTAGGTAGAGGGAGCTACGTCCAAGGTTTTTCAAAATTGATGCAATTGTTTGGGAATGACAGCCGTGTGTGGTTGAAAGTACTACAGGAATAATGGCAACGCTACCTAACCGCCACATTCGACTTATTTCTATTTTTAAGTTTGTATATTTTGACAGCTTTTCTGCTATAGTGTTTTGTAGGTTGTGTGTGTTTGGTACTGCTATGTCAATAATTTGCGCCGTTTTATTAATTTTATTTAGTAACGTTATCTATTATAATGTGTTGTTCTGTCTGTGAGGATGGCTCAATCAAAGTATAGCTTGTGTGTTGTGTTTTCAAGAACCATTTCTGGAATATGTTTGTAGTAAGGTACTGGAGGTGTAGTAATTAATTTATATTTAATGGCAAATTTTTGATGGATTATGTTTGATATTTGATCGTGCCTGTGTTTATAGTCAGTTTGAACTATTGCTTTGTATGCTCCAGTAATGTGTTGAATAGTTTCAGAGGAGCTATGACATCGCCTAAAAATGTCTGTTAAAAGAGGGACTCGCATTATGTGCTTTTGGTAGTTACGGGTTTCAATAACTCGGTCTTGAATTGCTGTCATGAACCCTTCGGTCTCAGGGAATAAATCTCCGCGCCTGGGCCATTCGTTCGACGCTAACTTGTCGACGTTAGGTAGGCAAAGGTCTTGGCGATGTCTTCCATGGAGTGACTTCTGAGTTCATTCCGATATTTAAGTCTGTGTATCAGTCTGTTTCTCGTTAATTTGAGTAGTTTTGTCAAACATGTTTAGCGGGGTTAGTTTTCGATCATTATAAACCATTGCTTTGTGTAGGGTAGAGGTTGTGCTTTTTCTGTTAAAATATTTTCCAAGGGTACTGATTTGTTTAACATGTAGGTTCGTTATATCTATTATTCCTCGTCCTCCTTCTTTCCTGGGAAGTGTTAGTCGCTGTACGCAAGATCGAGGGTGGTGTTTTCTATATTTGGTCAAACTGGTGTTGTAGGTTTTTAAGTTCCGTTTGGTTCCAGCTTATTATGCCAAAAGAATATGTAAGGATGGGGATGGCATAGGTATTTATTGCTTTGATAGTATTTTTGGACTGCAACTGAGTGTTTAGAATAGATTTTAGTCTGTGTTTAAATTGTTGTGTAAGTTTATTTTTTATTGCCTTATATTTAATTTGCTTCGCTTGAATATATTCTAAATATTTGTAAGTTCCATGTTCATCTAAGGAATCTATGGTTTCACCTAACTGTGTGGTATATGAATGTTCGTATGTTTGAGCTGCGCTGACTGAATTGATTTTACACTTATCAATGCCAAATTCCATTCCTATATCTCTCGAAAATGTATCCGTGACATTTGCGAGTTCATTCAAGTCCTCTGATGAAGACGCGTACAATTTTATGTCATCCATGTAGAGCAGGTGGTTAATTTTACAGTCGTGTCTGTCCGTCCGTCTGTCATCTGTAACGTCATTATAATTTAGTTTATATCCTGGAATTTAATTTGTTTGATAAGGGGTTTAAGGCTAGACAGAACCATAGTGGACTAAGCGAGTCACCTTGGAATAGGCTTCGTTGGATCTTGATGGGTTCTGTCTCAACAATTCCTGCAGATGTCGTAAGATGTAAACGTATTGTCCATTGTGTACGAGTAATTGTGTTATTTAAAAAGGCAATGATTTGAGGGTTTATCTTATATATATTTAAAATTTCCAGTAGCTAAGAGTGTAGGACAGAATCGTACGCTTTCTTGTAGTCTATGTACATATTATATAGATCTTTTTTCTTCCGCTGGACCTGTTTGAGTATAACCGAGTTGTTCCTTGCAGCCCTGTCTAAATTTTCGACAGCCTTTTTGTTCTTCGGATAATATTGAATTTGATTCAAGGTGTTTGTAAATGATTTGAGTGATGCATGATGTTATTATTTTATATATTGTTTGTAGGCATGTTATTGGTCTGTATTTTGCTGGGTTAGCACTGTCGTTACTGTCTTTTGGTATCATATACGTAATTCCTTCCGCTATCTATGTAGGCATCGTTCTTGGATTTTTAGTAAAGGTGTTGATATAATTATATGCATAGGTATGGGTGAGTGTATGTCAATTTTTTATACCAAATGTTGTGAATATAGTCAGAACCAGGTGCTTCCAGTTGTGTAATTTTTGAAGGACGTCATGAAATGTATCTATTGGAACTTGTTCGAACTCCATTTGTTCAGCGTGCATATGGTTTTCTGTCTCTATTTTAACCCACTCAGCTTCAGTATTATGACATATAGGCCTCTCCCAAATTCTTACCCAAAATTGTTGAAGTTCGTCTACCGACGGTAAACTATGGTTTGTGTTATTTTCGTTATTACTGGATTATTATTTGGTTTGTGGCCGAATTTTTTAATGTTCAATAAAACTGCTTTTCGTTGTGCCTAAACTTATTATTTTGAATTTTGCGAAGTATACAATTATTGTACCTGTTTAATCTACTATTTACAAGAGAGAGTTTTTGTTTTAGCGTATCTAAGAAATGTGTGAGTTGTGTGTTCGGTTCTTCATGAGTAGAGTGTATTCTATAGTTTTCTAGTATTGTGTGTACCTCTCTATTAAGCCTCCAGCCTCTGTTTCCTTGTATGTACGCTGTAAGTCTTCCGATTTTTGTTCTTAAGTCTTTAACTCTTAATTCTAATCTTTTCTGCCATTTCGGTTTCCTATTTTTCTGATTGATGTAAGTCGTACTCTCCGAGGTGATATATGAGAGTTTACTTCCATTTGTTTTAGCAGCTGTCCAAGCAGCACTATATATTACCGCCTGCATTGTTTCGAAGTCTGTATCTGCATTGACATATTTTGGAAGGATGACGGTGTCAATGTAACTTACTATTTGTGCAATTTGTTTATGGTTGTGTCTATTTGTGGTTCTCTGCTTACTTCTAATCTAATTTTATCAAGTGTAACCGCCGAAAGTAATTTATTGTGAACTATTGCTCTTCGTTGATCTCCAACTCTGCTTCGAGACATTCATTTGTGGAAATCTGTTAATGAATTGTTGGTGCAATGATGTAAGGTATGAATTGTTTTCAGTTTCTAAATTGGTGATAATTAAATACGTACGCCAAATGAATTGGTTCATTGTCTTCGCTCCATTTTTTACGCGTATTGGTTGTGACAGTAGCGGGTGAAGGGTTTATAGCAGTAGTAGCCTCCGACACAACGTCTGCTGACATTGGTGACGATGATGGTGATCTTAATGAGCGTGATATATGAAGGTGGTGATGATACGATTGATGAAAAGATGGACCTCGGAGAGGATGATGATGAAATCGGTGATGTTTCTTCATCTGCTGAAGGCTGATCTGCCTGAATTAGTTGTTTTGTTTTAGACCTTGTAATCATGATTATTCCCACGAGAAGCAAGGGACACAAAAAGTGGACCACAGCAGAGCCCTGCGTTCACTGTGGCAAGGGTGAATAAACTGGAGGTCCCCTCTTTTCCAGAGTTGACACACTAACGACTAGCGCTCTCTCCTAGCCATGCAGCCCTCGGCATGTGCAACCTTGGCTTGGATTGTATCTCTCTTGGTCTGGCTCCTCACCCTAGATCTGTTTCGGTATAGTAAACTCTACCGGCACAGACCTAGGGCTCATGCAGCACGCAAGCCCCACCACGACGTCAACGTAGAGATACGGCGGTGGGGTTATTATTATTATTATTTTAGTGTTTTTGACCTATCTCAGGACCCTCGGGTTCCGAACCTTTGGGAGGAGTACGACGGGCCGAAGCCAACTCGCAGAGGCCCGATAGACGCTTTTAATTCAATGAGGCACCAACCGACGATTATTACAGGATACGACTACTCGTATTGCGGGATTGAAAACAAAGATATTATTGTAATATGCGTTTGAATGGCTAAAATGGATGATTGGTTACCTAGAACTATGGAAGGGCTATGGCCCCTGCCTGATCAATGTTTTATTATACACGGAAAAATTGGCAGGGCGTAACTTGCACACACAATAATGGGCCCCCGGAAACTATCGCTAGCACTTACAAAGGGGCAACAAATCCTGAGGTGCTGAAAGAGTAAAGAGGTATTCCACGGCTATCAGACAATCTCATACACATCGATAATATTATTACCTCCTTTATTTCATTATACACATACTTATAAATTATATTTTTTAAATATTAGAATATATTATATTTAATTAAAAAAATGTAGCCCACCTGTATCGGGAACAGGGTCCAAGCTACCGGCGGTCAGGGCCACAGAGAGCGGAACCTCCTAACAATGCGAGCCGTGTCCAGAAGTACCGCTTTCTGAATCAAGCCCTTGATCCAGCTGCCCAACGAGAGGCCCCTCAGGTGTTGGTCGAGGCTCTTGGCTATTAAGCCATTGGCTGTCACGTTTATCGGCACAATGACCGCTGAGTCTACATCGCACATGTCGATTACCTCGCGAGCAAAGTCAAGTACTTGAATTGTTTATCTTTCTTGGCTTTCACGAGGTTCCCGTCAGGCGGGCCCGTTACTCGTATATGAACATTTCAACAACCATCGCACGCTTCTCTATTCAATCCACCACCACTATATCAGGCTTATTGGCAATAGACCTGTCAGTGACGATAGATCGATCCCAGTAGAATATAATATTTCCATTTTAGAGAACTGGGTCGGGCACATACCTGTAGTACGGCCCTTCCGATTCCACAAGGCTGTATTTCAGAGCTAGTTGCTGATTGATAATCCTGGCTATAAGGTTGTGTTTAAGCAAGTACTCTTCGTTACCTAATAGACGAGAACTCCCAAAGATAATATGTCTAATTGATTCCCCCTGGCGGTGGCATGCCTGAAAGCTGTCAACATTGCCGTCTTTCACAATAATTTTCCGGTAATTGTTCGCATCATAACTTCGTCCATAATTGCACAGACAAAACCTTCGGTCTCCACAAAGAGGTCACTGAAACACAGTCAGCCTACGGGCGCTAATAGATCTACATCGGGTCCATGTAGGGCCCGGAAAAAGTATCTGCGAAGCTCCTTACTCTGCCATACCTCCATACGATCATTAGTGTCAAGCATTACTGGCTTGCGCCAGTTCTGTTTAGCCAAGGAGAGCGAGGTGTGGCCCTTGTCCACCGCGACCACATCTAGATGCATCCCCGCGTCGGCTTCGGAAAAATTCCCTGAGACTGCATATCACGCGATTGTGGAGGGTATTAGCGGGGTACACTGTCTCATTGCCGATGACCGAGGGTGCATTTCATTTGCAGTCAGCAGCGTACTTACCCTCCTATACAGGGCGTCGAGTTCAGTCTGAGTCCATTTGACTATGCCGAAAGAGTACATCAAAACCAGCATGACCCTACCGTTACCTTGTTTCCGCCTGATAGCAAACTATTAAATACTTTCTTCAGGCGGCCAAAGCCGCGCTTCTTCAACGATTGCTTTATGTCAGTAACGTTGTTGCCCAATGCTTCTGACATACCCAAATACTTATATGTTTCGGATGCGGAGAGGGCTCTAGGTTTATGGAATCCGAGAGTTGGGTTCCCACGGATTCCACAATCCCCCCTCGCGTAACACGCATCACACATTTGTCTACACCAAATTTCATGCTGATGGCGCTACTAAAAGGTTCAACTGAACCTTTTAGTTTCAGTAGCTCCATCAGTTGAACATTTTTGGGGGCAAAGAGTTTTAGGTCATCCATGTAAAGGAGGTGAGATATAACCTGACCATCTGTACTCAGCTGATAGTCTAGGCCTTAATTCTCCAACAGTGTGCTAAGAGGATTCAATGCTAAGCAGAACCAAAGCGGACTCAAACAATCACCCTGAAATATGCCTCGTTCGATCCTTATCGCCTCGCTATTCCTCTGGATATTTCGAAATCCTGAATAGCGAAGGACCGTCCTCTATTACTCCATACACGATATCAGGGAGGTGCGCAGAATTGCGTCTACTTTATACAACTTCAGCACCCTCATGAGCCATGTATGTGACACAGAGTCATAGGCCTTCATAAAATCTATCCAACGTGTCGACAGATCCTTTCGGGAACGACGAACCTGTTGGCTAATGGCCATATCAATGAAGAGTAGCTCCTCAGTACCCCGGGACCCGTTCCTACATCTATTTTGAGAGGCAGATATGAAGGAGTTGCTGTCAATATGTTTGTTAAATTTAGCTCTTAAAATGGATCTAAGAACTTTATAGACCGACGGTAGACAAGTGATCGATCTATAATTTTTGTCTCCGCAGTGCTACGTAATTTATGGAGTAGGTGGGTTATTCCTGTTGTTAGGAACTGGGGCAGCGACGCTGATGCTAAGGCTGACTGGAACTGAGTTGACGAGCTGGCGTGTGACCTTTAGAACCAGTTTATCCAAAAGTTGCAGTCCGTCCAGCGCTGGAGATTTCCAGTTAGGCAACGGACGGACTGCACGAACTACATCTTGGGTTTGATGGTAAGTGCTCCCATTTCTGGTATTTGATTTCACGCCTGTCAATCACCTTCGGTGTGGTTGACAGGCACAGACCAGGTGTTACGCCAGAAAAAACACGGCGTCATCATCCGGCAGGTTCGTGTCAGCCACACCTTGGTCCGGTCGCCCCCGAGCCCTATAATCCCACCTTTCATCGCTCTGGAATGTCCGATTCAGAGTGTACCGCTCCACGCTCTGCGGGTCCTTTGTGACCCACGAACATGATGATCCATAATAATAATATCCTTTCATTCAATAGTGGTACCTATGACATCGAAGGGGTATAAGTGAAGAGCCTTCATATTTTTTTTTTTTTTTTTTTGTAAGTAGGTTTGTACAAACACTTTTACACGTCAATCATATTTTAAAACTAGATGAGGTCGGCGTTTCCTATCTGACTACTCTGAGAAGAAAGGCCGAAACAAACTCAGAGGTCACAGTCTCTTTTAAAGTCCAGACATAATCTTGGTCAGATCATGTGAAGACCGTGTAGATTTGAGTCTGAAATGGTAATTTTGAGGAAAAAATACCACACAGAATGAGTGGACCTGTCCAGTCAGTGCACGCATTTGTCAGTAATCGTGCAGCTCAACTCAAAACTTAAGGAGCTCAACGATTCGACGAACAATACCAAAGAAAGGACATTTGGGTAGGCCGCATTAATTACTCAAACTGCCAGACTTTGATTAAAACTAATCAAGAAAGAAAACAAAAAAACAATGATCTACATAGTCTTCACATTCACAATAATTAAAATAATATACTATTTTACAAAGTAAATATTCATGTCAATATATTTATAAAAATTCATCAATGTCAACAGGTATAAAAAATCCTGAAATAATCTTGGTCAGATCATTTGAGGACCATGTAAGATTGGTGTCTGAAATGGTCTTTTAAGGAAAGAACCATACAGATTTGAGTGGACCTGTCCAGTCAGTGCACGCATTTGTCAGTAATCGGGAAGCTCAACTCAGAACTTAAGGAGCTCAACCATTAGACGAACAATACCAAAGAAAGGACATTTGGGTAGGCCGCATAAAGCACTCAAACTGCCAGATCATCATTGAAACTACCTGAGAAAGTGAAAAAAAAAAAAAAATACTGACGCACATAGTCCTCACATTCACAATAATTTGATAATAAAGTTATACTTCAGAAAGTAAATTGTCATGTCATTCTATATGTAATAATTATCAAATGTCAAAGTTTATTTAAAATACAAATTAAAAAAATAGCAAAAATAAAAATAACAAAAAAAAACATTCAGTATGCAAAAAATTGGAGCAACTCAATCCCAAGCCTTTTTGTCCTCAATATAATCTTTAACGGTATAAAAGGCTTTCTGGCACAACTTACGTTTAATGAATGATTTGAATTTATTAAGGCTTAGATCTTGAACGTGGCTTGGAAGTTTATTATAAAAGCGTATACATTGACATCTGAATGAGCCACCTATTTTCTTGAGCCTTGTTGTAGGTACAACAAATTTGTGTTTGTTCCTAGTATTTATACTATGGATATCACTGTATTTTTTAAACAATTTTATATTTTTATGGGCATATAAAAGATTTTCAAAAATATATTGAGAAGGCACAGTCATTACATTAATCTCCTTAAATTTGTCTCTGAGAGATTGTCTCGGACTTAATTTATAAATTGATCGAACAGCTCTTTTCTGCAAAACAAAGATAGTCTGAATGTCGGCGGCATTTCCCCACAACAGAATACCGTACGACATAACACTATGAAAATAGCTAAAGTACACTAAACGGGCTGTCTCTATGTCGGTTAAATTACGAATTTTTCTAACAGCGTATGCTGCGGAGCTTAGCTTTTTTGACAATTTATCTATATGTGGGCCCCACTGAAGCTTAGCATCCAAGGTTAAGCCCAAGAATACTGTGCTATCTTCAAGATTCAATTCTTCGCCCTTCATCAATACATTAGTTTTCACCTGTCTAACGTGAGGTAGCGTAAACTTAATGCATTTGGTTTTTTTTCCGTTAAGAAGTAAATTATTGACATTGAACCAGTTAACTACTTTTGAGATCGCGATATTTACATCGTCAGTAACCAGCTGCTGACGTTTAAGTTTAAACAAAAGTGAAGTGTCATCCGCAAATAACACTATATCGTGATTATCCTTTATGAGGTAAGGCAAGTCATTAATATAAATAAGAAACAAGAAAGGACCAAGAATTGAGCCTTGCGGGACTCCCATTGTTACTATAGATCCGGGAGATCTTTCTCCATTTACGTCAACGCTCTGAATCCTATTACTCAAATATGAAATAAGAAGATCCAGAGCGGTGTTCCGGATCCCGTAGTGGCGGAGTTTCCTGATTAACGTTTCATGAAGAACGCAATCGAATGCCTTGGACAAGTCACAAAAGATGCCCAAGGCATCGCATTTATCTTCCCATGCTTTATAAATATGTCCTAAAAGTTCAACACCGGCATCAGTAGTCGAACGACCCCTTGTAAAACCAAACTGTTTGGTATGTAATAATTTATGTTTATTAAAAAATCTTTGCAATTGGTTTAAAATTAATTTTTCAAATATTTTACTAAAGGTAGGTAGTACTGAAATAGGTCTATAGTTTGTGGGGTCTGTAGTACTACCTGATTTAAACAAAGGTATTATTTTACTTTTTTTCATAAGGTCAGGAAACTCCCCACAGTCGATACAATCATTAAAGATAAGAGCTAAAATAGGTGCTACAATGTCAATAACAGACTTAGCAACTTCTACAGAATTACCCCACAGGTCTGCAGTCTTTTTTACATTTAAAGTGTGAAAGGTCTTAATTATATCTCTACAAGTAATATGTTCAAAATGAAATTCCGAATCGCAAACATTAACATTTTCTTTAAGCAAAGACTCAGCAACAGAAGGTGATGAGTTTAGGGATTTAGTAGTTGAAATGGGAATATCCGAAAAGAAATTTTCAAAGGCCGCGGCGACTTGTGAGTCTGATTTTATTATATTGTCATTAATGGACAGGCTGAAGTCAGTATTTCGGCTCCTAGATCTTCCCGTTTCACTATTAATAATATTCCAAGTCGTTTTAATTACATTACTACTGTTTTTAATCTTCGAACTCAAATAACGCGACTTGGCCATACAACAAACTTTTTTAAATAATTTTGAATAATTTCTAACATATAAATTAAATTCAGCAGTGTTTACAGAAGTCCTTTCATTGTACAGTTCATAAAGCCGTGTTCTACTTTTATGAATGCCAATGGTAGCCCAATCACTGAAAGATACGTTACTATTAACCGAAATAGTCTTGGGAATAAAGGTGGAATCAAATTGGTTACAGTAAAAATTAAAGAAATCATTATATAGATGATTAGGATCAACGTGAATAGACAAAAATGATAAATTATTAATGATTTTAACTTTAAAAGCTTCCAAGCGACTTGCAGTTTTAGGGTTAACAGTAATATCCTTTTTAGCCACTTTGATGTTTTGGTTTTGGATAGTAATCCTTTGCCCGCAATGATCAGAATCTAGTAAATTTATAATTTCTTTGTGGCTTGGTATAACGTCTGTATAAATATTATCTATGCATGTTGCACTAGTGGGGGTTATTCTTGTAGGCTCCGAAAATAGGTTTACAAGATTGTAGGACTGAAATAGACTTAATATTTTACTACAAGAACCTGAGTTTTCCAATAAATTTACATTAAAATCACCGCAAATGATAATGGACTTGTTCGAGTTACAAATCTTGTTTAACACTTCATCCATTACCTTTTCAAAGCAGTCATACAATCCTGAAGGGGGTCTGTACACACTTAAAACAATAAACTGCTCCAATTCTATACAGGCTATTTCAACTGTTCGCTCAACAGATAGGCTCACAATATCCTTACGTTCTTTAAATTTAAGCTGGTTACTTACTAAAATTAATGAGCCACCATGTATAGCATTTACTCTGCTGAACGAACTACCAACCTGGTGATTATTAAAATTAAACAAAAGCTGGTGGCTTTTAAGCCAATGTTCAGTTATACAAAGAATATCAATACTGTTAAAATTCATAAATAATTCTACTTCTAAATCTTTGTTCATAAATCCTTGAATGTTTTGATGCACCAGGTTGATACTCGTATTTACTGATTTTAGAGTTTTACTTGATTTATTTTTACAATTCTGTACATTATTGCTAGAGGTTGCCTCTGTTGTCTTAATTTCTAATTTAAATTATTATCAATGTCAATTTTTGATACCAAATTATTTAATAAATCATAGCTTTGCTCAATAGAAGCAATTTGTTTAGCCAACTTCTTGGCTGTAATAGAAAAATAATATGATAGCGACACAGCTATCTGTCTTTTATGATAGTTAGAAAGATAGTACATAAAAATATTATATCTATCTTTTGTCAAATACAAATTATTACCAACATAATTGTTAGTATCAACTAAATGGAATAAATTATTAATAAATGTCAAATTATGCAATGTCATATTAATTTCAAATCTTAAGTTATTTTCTTCCTGTGGCAAACTGTTACTATATGGGAAAGTAAACAACACAATTTTTCTTAAACTAAGATTACATAATGTTCTATAATATTGGAGCATTTCTCTTTTGTTCACATTTCCCCTATTACCCATAAAAATCAATAATGTAGTGTCCTGGTTAAAGTTACATTTAATAATTTCTCTCATAATGTCAAATAAGGAACAACCAGGCATACAGTAATTTATTATGGAGTGTCCCGGGTATTCATCTGTCAACAAGTGGCCTAAGTCCTTTCCAATCTCATCGCAAAATAATACTACATCATTTTTTACAATTTCTTGACATTGTATAATGGAACTATTAATAGCAGGAAATGTCAAATTAACACAAGGCTGCGGTAAGGTGGTATTGCATGTTCTCAATGAATGATCCGGTGTAAGTGTATTGGATGGTGTTTGACAGTGCTCACAGTTGTTGGTTTGTGAGTTTACCAGCTCATTCATTGCCAACACATATTCCCTCATCAGATCTTCAGAGGTATTATATTTGTTAGTCATGGAACTAAGTTTCTCCTGTAAATGGTCAAGTTCAGATTGCAAGTACTTTGTGTCAATGTTGTATTTCCTAGTACTTTGTTCCAAATTCAAAGAATACATATCTAATTGTTTCAGTAAGTTTAGCCTTTCTCTATTAAGTTTTACATTTTTAATAAAGAACTTATGTTTTTTAACCATCTTTTGTGTTTTTACAATGTATTTATTAATTTTAATGTATTTTTTAAGTTTGTTATTGTTTGTGTTTTTACTGGTGACTACCCTCACTAAATTACATGACTTTGAATCATCATCACCTGTCAAATCTATGGTGTAAGAGGGGTTAATGGCAGACACCAATGATGGGGCAATTGGCATCAACTCATTGAACAGACTTTGATTCAGTGAGGCGGTGATGTTGAGATTTGTGGTTTCAAGTTGTGTTATTTGACTTTGAGCCTCATGTAGCTGCTGTTGTAGTAAATGTTTGTGACTAAGAGCTTGTTCATATTCTATGCTACACTGGCTGAACCCATCCACAATAAGTTGAAGTCTGTCCCGTTCTTCTATGGCATCAGTGTATTGAGTATATATCTGAGCCATGTCAATTTTCAACTTCCTATTCTTTTCATGGGCATCAAAGAGCACCCTTTCATTGTCATCTATTTCCTTATTCAGTTGGTCACAGGACTCTTTTGAAGCCTTTAATTCGCTCAAAGCCTGGTTGAGTTTTGACTCTTCGAGGCGAGCACGAGCGCTGCGAGTCATAATCATGATTATAACTTTAATAAGGAAGCGACAAGAAATCGGAAGAAAGAAGGTTTAAGACAGCAGTTAAAGAGATGATTAGTTTAAAAGGAAAAAAATAAATTACATAAGGTATTTAAAGAAGGAGTTCTGTCACCAAACCAAAGTAAGGTTATGTTTACGTTCTAAGGTCATTGGCATCAATAAGTAGCCGTATTAAAAATAAACAACGTGATATCTGGTGAAAAAAAAAAAAAAAATAGTACGTAAACAAACTAATAGCACGTAAAATATAAAGTATTCTACCTGTAGCAAGATGACAATGCAAAGTTCCCTTGTGCCGGCAACTGTCACCTATTTACACCGAAATATCTACACTTATTTTGCACTTGGTATGTGAATCTAATACAAAATACACATTATTATCCTATTTACTTGATGAGTAGTTGGAAATAGGCCTTAAAAACAAAGATATTTAATAATTAAGATTAAAATTACACGAACAAATTTAAATCAGCTGTTAGCTGTAGTGTTGCCACAGGAGGTATGTTTGTACTTTGTACCTACATCGTCAATAAACTGTCGCTTGCACCAATACAGAATGCCCAGAATATTTCAGCAGGCGGCGAAATGTTGACCGAATAAAATGTAAGTACCTACTGAATGTAAAATATTTAAATAAAAAACTAAACCAAGTAATAAAACGTATCTAGTAGTTTACAAAAACGCAATTAGTTGATCTAACGAAAAGTAGAACTCAAAATAACAAAACATGTTTAATGTTGTAACCAATGCTTGAAATTGCATTTTATATGGTATGGAACGCTTGTTGAAGTTTCTAGCACAGTATTGTCAGTAATAAAATATTTATATTTTTTTTATTTCATATTACAGTTTGAATTGTATTGTACTATTGAGATTTTATAATTTCGACACGGTGAAATTAAAACAAAATACGTTACTCTTAGTTTCCTTTTTAAATTTCATTTGCGAATGTGGATACCAAAATATCTCTGAACATCTCTTGTCTTGGCAACATTATGTGACAGGAGTATCTGCAATTGTATAAGCAAAACTGTAACAAGTCGAATATTTAAGAATTTTAGTTCTCGTCATAATTAATTTAGTGCACCGTCACAATTATCTATTTTTGAATAGAACTATTAAAATTTTGTTATTAACGGTGTTTTGATTTAATATTATTATATTGTGTAACACCTCTGGTAATTATTCGCATTAATTTGTTTTAGGTACGATATTTTTAAATTTTGGTGTCCTTTCTTTATTTAGTTTTTATCAAGTTCTAATTCTAACACTTTCATTTTAGGTTTATTAATTGTTTTCAGCTAACTTGATAGAGTGACCTTGACAACACTCATTTATCTCAATAACGTACCTGTGCAGCTTAATAAAGGTAAATACAGCAAAATAATAAAAAAAAAATGTTTATTTCTCCCCAGTATCAACAAAGTTTAAATATTAAAAATTACTTAATACTATGTAAGCATACTAATGTCATATACATTATACAATAATAATCCAGCGGCATTTGTGGTGGTAAAGAGAGGTTTACTTAAGGTATTGACTCTATCTTCTGAACTAGGCGAGGCTTGTATCTCAGAAGATAGGTTGTTAGGTAGGAAGTTAGGTGAAGCAAAGTTCATGATTGATCGGTATTTGCATAACAATTACAACTTTTCAGCTGCATCAGGTGGAGCGAGAAGATTTCCCCAAATTATATACAAAAAGTTTGGTTCTGACATAATTAAATGTTCTAGTAACAACAAAAATATAACCTACATATTAAATGTTTAGACTTAATCACCAGGTGCTTTTTCTGTACCTGCAGTAGTTTTGTTGGCTATTATTGCCGTTTTTTTTTTATATCGCATTGTTGGTATCACTATTTGCACTAATTTTGTAGCCTTTATATAAAAAAGAAGAACTAATATACAATGAGCCTGCGTTAGTTGCAACTTACAGGTTGTTAACAGAGACATCTACGGCTACAAAGCTGTACTAGATACGAGACCATTAGTAGCGTCTATTTGTAGCTAGATGGCAGTGTACTGCACTTTAGCACTATTGCATTATCTGCAATACTTTAACTTTCAGTTTATTAGCTGACCATAAGAAAATACTCTAAAATTCAAAGGTAATACCAATTGCATAACTAAACTTTTACAATTCATTTAATTTAGAAAGGCATTCCTTTTTTTATCCATTACTATATTTTTTTTATTGATTAAATTCATCTACTCGACAACGTAATGTATACCATACTGTATTCAGTATTGTAAATCCAAATCTCTTTAATTTTTACTATTCAATGATATTTCATTGAATAGTAAAAATGAAAGAGATTTTGATGCGTCACGCCGACTACAGATTTCGTGCGTTTCGTGGGTTATTCGTAGTTAACAGTGCTAGGACAGGACAAAGATATTTAATTTTTGAAGTGAAAACTTCTTTAGCCCCGTTGTGATTTGAAACTCTATGAAACGAAAAAGTCACATTAAAAAGAGAAACACATACGTCTATAGGATTTACCTTGCGAGAGAATGAGATAGAATACTTTTGAAGGTTTCACTTCTATCGCGTGTGAGCTGCACACATATTTTTTTTATTGCGTCTTTATTTTCGAACCACTGTACACTAGACCTCAAATGTTGAACATTAAGCCGCTATCAAAACTCACGACACAATAATCATTCTTAAAAGAAACAGATAGACCGATAATGGGATCTAGACTCGTCATCTTATAGGTACGTTCGAAGAACAATAATGGACTCTCCATAATTAAAAATTACCGCTGTTGCAACCATGATAAAGTTCATGACTCAGCTGAAGTTTGCGGCACGCACGGTATAGGTAGTAGTCTTCTACTTTACTATACCGTGCGTGCCACAAACTTTTTGTTTCTACCCAAAATTCAATTCAAATTTATCTGAGCCATCAATGAGCTTGCAGGCGAATACGCGGAAGAATCCTGCATCTTGGCAAGAGGTAAGTACAACCAGAATTCTCTCGCACATTTATCACTCCTACGGCCTTAAGTCACCACATACGCACTAGTGGGTTAGTTACGGGCATGGCTCCCCCGGTATGTCTAATGTGCTATCGCTTAAAATTGAAAGAATGGCTTACATCAATTACAACAACACACTCTTACTCCGGATATTAAGAAACAACGGCCGCAAGCAAGGGATCTAAACCAGTAACCTACATCGCCATTAATTAAGTCCACACTCTATGATCGCATATTGCACTAGCGCAAGAGGTCATCGACATCGACGTGTGGATATGTATTTGCCTATCACAATGATATGCCAACGATTTTTGTGAAGATAAATGGCGTAAACGCCAAGCGCATCGATTCCTGGTTCTAGAGCCTCACCGCTAGGACTCAGATCCTCATTACATAAAAATGGATACCTGTTTTCCTTTTTGAAGTAAAACTTGGTAGGCGGCGATTCTATGATTGGACGAGAATTGAGAGTGAAAGTTCAAGGACGCGTCACATTTACGCACATTTCGTTATGATTCTCTTTGTCTCTCACACTAAATACCTCTTATTCTTTTTTTTGGCTACCCGCGGCCGAAATCGGAACTAAAGTTTGCCGCCACCTTGACGTTTATGTCAGGTATCAAGAAATTGTGCGGTGATCCGTGTTTTCCAAAGTAAATAATCGCCATAATTATGCCGAAAATAATTAAAAATTCTGCTAGGTATATAATCTTAAAGGTCAAACGTGCTTTTGAAGAAGAACGAGATAATAACGCGCCCACGGTACCGTTTTCCAAACTTAGTGCTCGCGTTGGTTATTTGAAAGGTAATTTTTAGGGCTGCCTTAATAACAAAATTCCCCTATATATTCGTACTAGGGCGGTGCCTAGATAACGGTATTGGTTTTTGGTTGGTACACACATAATAATAACATGTATATTATATACAAATGTGCAGTAGTAGTGCTTAAAACTAGCTTAAGGATAACTTTACATTTGTGAGAGACTGGTGCTTGAAATAGGCATTGCAAATAACGCCTGTAGTACAAGCCACCACTCCCTCTCATAGAGAGCAGGCCTGTGTCACAGCAGTATTAACATTATAGGCTGATTAAGTGTATGCTAAGTTTTTAAGGACTATTTTAAACTCGGTTAGTCAAAAGGCCAAAGCTCCGGTTATGCTGGTTTTCCGATAGGCGGCGCCAAACAAGAGCGACCGAGAGAGTGAGTGAGCGAGGGCGCTTGGAGCGTTCGCGTTCATTTAGATTCATTCGGTGCTTGTTCGTTAAGTTGTCAGCATTTCGCTGGCGGCCTGCCGCGCGCCGTCCGACTTCGTACTTTCGTAGTCGTTCGTCAGCACTGTAATCAACTCTTATCGCGATCGCGTGTCCTACTGCAAATACGATAAATTCCATCTAAATATTCGAAATAAACACGAGACACGCTGTGTCTCCTTGACATCTTGACACATAAACACTGTTATTATTTATAATTTTCAAAAATGTTACCCTGAATCCAAGTTCTTGAGGTGTTAGAGATAAATCTTTCGTCGTTACGATCTCGGTGTTTTCGTCAGAGAAACTTTAAACCCCGTGGTCACTTAACGCCGTCAAAATTGATAATAATAATATGCAACGATGTGGTTTCTGCTCAATGGTTTCTGGAGCTCTGAGGAGGGTGATGTGTGTCGGCAGCAGAAGAGGTAGCAGTGAATCATACTACCGCGAGCTGGGCGACCAAGACACGCTGGTAAACATTTTAATTAGCTTTAACCGCATTTAAACATCGCTTTAGTAGCACTGAGCAGGTTTTGTTCATTCATATTATTGTTTATTTCATTGTGTGAACGTGTCGTGCGTTGCTGGGCATCAACATGTTTACCTGTCTTTAATTAATGTGTGTTATGATATTAACTAGCGTAAACCCGTAGTATGCTAATTACACATGTGTGTATTTTTATCAGAGCTAATGTTTCGATGTAATGCATGAAATTTATTTTAGTTAAATCTCATTTATGTGTGCATGTAATTTTTGTTGTGAACAAGGAGTGTTCTGTAGTGTTTATTCATAAGTAAATATATTGTCTATGCTTTATGTGTAGTGAAAGTGTAGTTTCTCTTTATGTTTAGTCACTGCTAATTATTGAACTGTTAGCCATAAGTATGTATACTGTGGTATTTGTGTGGAAATACTTTTTTAGGATGGCTTCAATGATTGGTATGAGAATGTGGTGTCTACAGACTTCATAATCAATCTCATTTATGCTCAAAACTACTTTCTTATTACTGTCACACTCAAGTTTGTCAATAACATTAAGTTTTGACCATCTTCAGACATTAGAAAAACCTTTTTCCTTTCAATGTATTTAAATTCATGTTATTTAAAGCTGTTGTACCTATTTGGTGAATGGATAAAGAATAATAAGTACCAATACTGTCCATTTCAACAGCGGATTTATCCAAAATTATTCAAAAGTCAATAAATTCAACATAATTTAATGTGGTATGGTAACTTACTTATTTAACTTAAAAATCTCTTCGTTAATAACGACACTATAAGCATACCAAACAAAAACATTATATTACTCATGATTTAAAGACAACATACCACAAACTTTCTCATATTTAGCAAAAATTGAAAATAAATGTTGGTACCTTTAATGTAATGTACCTATTAAACCAACTTAAAAATACTTCAGATAAGAATTGTAGTCAAATATTATCAAAGACATTTGCATGCTGTATCCTTTTTTAGTTTACATTCGAATTAATGAATAACCAAAAACATGTTCTTCGGATCTTACTATTTTCCATCTCCCATTGCCGTACCCAACTAACTATTCTTCATTTGAACAATAACAAGAACAGATAATTAAAAGTAATAAGTACACACAATTTGAAAATAGAACTGCAATGCAAAGAGTCCTTGACTGTCTGCTAGTCTGCCAGGACACATAAAGTCATGTTAAACTGTATAATAACCATATAATACAAGGTACAATTGAATTAATGCACATGTGAGGGTTAGCAACAATCTGGTAACAATTACTTGGCTCAGTTTTAGTATTTGACATTACACATTAATGCTAAACATAGTTCTGAGTAAACAAGTTTATTAGAAAATGTATTTTTGGAGTTTATATGCGCAGACCTAGCGCGGTGACATGGATTTTCATAAGTAATGATTTTATTAAAACATTGATGCATTAGAATGTATTTGTATTGTATTTTACATAATACATGTTACCTACGAAATAAATTCATAGACAATACAAGAAATTTGTATTATAAAACAAAAAATTTACAAGCTATAACTGTATTACCTAGTCAAAAAACTTAAACTTCACACTGTATGTTAAAAAAAATCGACTGTTCTGTTATGATCGATCTTGTTATCAAACCACAACCAGAGATGCAGGCTCTAAAACCTATGAAGTAGCAATAAAAACAGAAAATAAAACAACAAAGCTAGAATATAGAGATTTTTTTACAAACACTGGTTAAAATGTGAAAAATACATGCAAAGAAACAATTTTACTGATAAATACATTACAAGCAGCATGTTTTCAAGTTTTAGAAACAATGACCTACTTAGACAGATGATGGATGAGCAACATAATGCTTAGTGGCCATCAAAGTTGGTACAATTATCTTTGAAACTTTGATGTTCTAAGGATTGCAAGTCTTGTGTGGGAAATCTTATTTTAACCAAAATCAAGAAGGTCTCTGTTAAATCCTGTGAGTCAGGGATCTAGACCCGATTTTCTCCCATACCACTTGACAGTGGACAGATTTTTATACTAAATCTTTTCAGGTATATTTTTGGGATGACTGAAGCACAGTAACCTTTAATACGTATCATCAGTATGTTCATGTATATTTGTATTTACTACACACTGTTCCTACGCACACAGGTAACTGCTCTTAGCGTAACCCCCTCCCCTCTATATTTCTGCTGTGTGCGCCTACGTCAAATTTTGGTCGAGCGCGTGACGTCAATGTTTTACTAAAGCATAATACTTACAAGATTACATTCTACAAAAGCAGTAATTCACTCCGGCGTGTATAAATAATAGAATCATTGATAATTACACAAAAGCAATTACTTACTTGGTTTGCATATGGAGGAAAATACTGAAAAGGTCACTCATTTAATTGATTTGTTGCTAGCGTCTATAGTAAATACGGAACCCTAAAAATAGAAATTACTAGGTATCGATGATAGCTGTTTATTTAAATTAAATATATATAAGGTCGCCAAGTCTACTATTTACACGCGGTTTGACTTGCTATTTAGTTATGTGATGGTATTGGCAATCTGTAGACACAAACATATTACATAATAGAACAAAATACCTATGTCAGGCTGCGTGGAAAACATCAAATTGTCGAATTACGAAATTCATTATTTAAACGTTTACGGATGACGTAAGCCAAAAGTGTATAAGTATCATCCAACTTCCTCAAACGTCACATTATCTGCACGCAGTGGAATGATATCAAACAAAGAGCCAAACAAGGGCAGCGGCACAACAATGACCTACCTGTAGTGTATAGCTAGCCTGAACCTAAGCACTTTCAGCAGCAAAGGTCGAGGGGTTAGCTGTCAATTCATCAATCCTATTGACCCGCATTCGAGTTAAACAGTATCACCTCGACATATAGAATAACACTTAAATTGCTTTAATAGGTATTTCACTATCCGCGAAGCTAGACATAAATAGTTGAACAGCCATAACTTTGTGCATCTATGAACAGGAACAGGGAAAGAGTTGATTGAATAATGACGATATCAAATCAATCTAATGAACTAAAACGCAAATCTTCCGCAAATAATCAAAACTACTCCATATTATTAGTATTCAAACAAAACAAATCTCTATAAACAGTTCCGTTTCGCGGAAGTGTTTTCAAACACCCAACAGGAATTAAACCTTGCTGCTAGGTAGATGGTATCACACGGCACACTGCATCAGCTTCATGTTCATGATCGAGATAAATTGGCAGATGCATGGCACGTATGTCAAGATTCGATTATGAGCTCCGAGGGAGGCATTCAATACTCCTACGCCACGTTGATAGAGTTCAGGTATTAATAACTTGATTAAATATAAGGTTAGATGCAAGTCAACCAGATATGAGCGTGTCAAAAGCATTCTTAATGTTTTAAAACAATGTTTGGAGCTTACAAAGTCAAGCTTTGTTAACCGCAGTTAGTTCTTGAACAGGAAACCTTTGTGTTCTCACTAATTAATTTGTTTGTGCTTTTGTGAGTTTATGCTCGCTAAGCTCATCCGCTCATCCTCAGAAATAAAGTTTGACAACCGTTTCCAGCAATCAGCTACCCAAACATTTATTAACCTTTAATATATAACCTTCGTTCATTGGCAAGCTCAAGATCAGAAGGCAACAATTTGGTGTAAAATATTTAGCCGCACCTTCAAGCCGATAGCAAAAACATTGTGAGAAGGGTTGGCAGGTGACGACGAAGTTAAATCCAGTTTTAATTAACCCGAACCCGGAAAAATATTGATGGAATTTGAAGAACCGGGCTCACATCTGCATTAAAATGCCTGAAGTTTAAAGCTAACTAGCATGGCGCTCCCAGATCACGGATTATTCTGGATGCAGTTTCTTCGGGAGTCGGTCATTAGTGAATCCGACTTGCGTATTTCCCCAGCCGTATATTTTTTTTCCCTGGTATATTTAAAATATTATTTATTTATTACGCCCAAATCGAGCAAAAGTTGCAAGTATGAACCATAGGTGATGTGGGTATCCATGGATGCTCAAACGCCAGAAATAAGCCGAAATCAATAATGCTTTTAATTCCATATTGTCATACCCATTCACAAAACTGTTCAACAGGTGAACATGAAATCGATAACCATGGTATAGGTCATCAAGCAATTTTGTTATCCTAAAAACGTATTGATTTCTTCACGTTCTAGCTTATGTTGGTTCTTCTTATAGTATTCATCTTATAGAGTGGTATTTACTTTCACATATAATTTAACGTCTATAGAACGCGATTCCCTTAATTAATTTCCAGTAGCCTGAATCGGAACACCGCATTTATTGTAATCGGGTTCTTAGTTTAGGCTGTAGAATGTAATTAACAATCTCACAAACATATGATTACATTGCCTCATAGCCTGCAAGATTAACAAAAAAAGAGTCGGGTATAGAAAGAAAAGAAATGCACTGAGACAGTGTTATCTTTAAATTCACTTGCGAAAATGAGTGTCGCGCTAGATAGCCAAAAACAGCGATTGGGATAGAAGAACAGTATTAGGATACATCAATAAATTGCCAGATACACTAAAATACACTTCTTAATTTTTTGGATTTCTCAATACGTTTCTAAAAGAGCTCGGCATCATATATAAACACTTTTTATCGATATCGTCGTCCGGAACAACTCTCACACCTATTAACATGCATGTAACCAAGTCCTCAGAGATGTAATAGAACAATAAGAGGGTATATCTAAAACGCCTCCAAGACTAATTTAAATATGTAGATTCCTAATTAATTTATTGATTGTGGCCCTGCTAGTTTATCATAACATAACACACTATTAACGCTACAGGGAACTTCACACGTTTCATACAACATTGTTATTTAAATTAACAACTACATACTTTGGTGTATACCTAATAACTGGTATTCAGCTGCATCCGGTTAGACTGGAAGCCAACCCCAACATAGTTGGGAAAAGCTAGGCAGACGATGATGATACTTTCAAGATCAAAATATTTTATTTCACACTAGCTTTACCCGGCCCGGCTTCGCACAGGTAGAACTAAGTATGTAAGTAACACCTACCCTACCTAGCTACCTACCCTACCTACCTACCTACCCTACCGACCTACCTACCCTGTCTACCTACCTACCTACTTACGCTACCTTCAAGAGCAGGGAAGGCCTGAAGGCCAAAATATTTTATTTCACACTAGCTTTACCCGGCCCGGCTTCGCACAGGTAGAACTAAGTATGTAAGTAACACCTACCCTACCTAGCTACCTACCTACCTACCCTACCTACCCTACCTACCCTACCTACCCTACCGACCTACCTACCCTGCCCACCCTACCTACCTACCTACCTACCCTACGTACCTACTCTACCTACCCTGCCTACCTACCTACCTATACTACCTTCAAGGGCAGGGAAGGCCTATGTACCGAGCTGACCCGTCAAACGTTGTCCTGTCAAAATATTTCCTTTCGGTTTTTCTATTTTTTTTTTCTTTTAAACCATCCCAGTAAAGAGGTGAATAAAACGAAAAAAAAATGTTCAAATCGGTCAGGCCGTTTCTGAGTTTTAGCGGGACTAACGAACAGCAATTCATTTTTATATATATAGATAAACCAACATGGGCACTTATGAAACGTCAGAAGCTAGGTGCACGGTTCCAATTGGTAGTTTCCTATAGAGATCCGGCAAGAAACGCCACGGAAGGGCTTTTACAATGTTTCGAATTACAGTGTTGATAGGTATGGGAGGACAGTGTAGGCCTGTCAACAAGTAACAGGCACTCAACAAAATATAAAAAGGTCTACTAATCACTTTGGAAGGTGAGTACCTACAGATTAATAATTCAGTACCTACTGCTGAATATAGCCGTCTTTAAACCATCGAGACAGCTGAAAAACGAACAAATTATGGGAATATCTCTTTCGAAAGTAAGCCCAGTCATTTAGGGGGCCTAGACTCAAAACATGTGTTACTTACGTGCTTTTCTTCACATTAAACCTGTACTGCTTGTTAAGCGTCCTACTAATAGCGACTGTGTGTGTGCAATCAGTCATCAGAGACCTACCTCAACACAACATTATCGCCATGTTAGCCATATTTATCGCTGAATTGTTTTCGCTTGACAAACATAGTATTGTTTTGTTTTAAAGTTCGCCTCACCATCTAATTGACAACTTCACATAAATTGTGTAAAAAGTGCCTGTGTTGTAAAGATTTAGTTTCTAATTATGAATTTGAAGTAAAATAAAATACTTTAGTGGAGAATAACAGAGAATCTGGTGACACGGGACTGCTTACAACGTTCTCGTGGTAACTGTGAGCACTTTTGACACCCCATTTACCACTGATTTCGATCTGGAAAAAAATAAGCGCAAATCGAATAAATCGACGTTCGCAGTACATGCAAAGTGATAAACTATTTGGCAGTTCAAGAATAACTTAGATTAAAAACTAAAGTAATCTTGTAGACCCAAGGAACGTTTGTATTGAGGGAACTTTAGATAATATTGGTAGGTTTTTGATGGTTGTTATAATACCCAAACGAATATTTTTCTTTGATCATATTTCCAACCAGTGAACTCTACAATTACCTTCAACTTGACCACGTCAGCAGATTTATCAGTGCAATTGTTTCAAAGCGCGTTTGTCAGCAGACAGACGACAGACATTGTGACTGCTGTCACATTTCGTCTAGTCAGTAATAAATGCGCCTCATTAATTTGCGCTGTTGCCATGCCCTGTAGTGATTAATATACAAGTATACAAGTTAAATTAATCATAATGTGGTTTTTATGCAGAAATAAAAGGCTAGATGCAAAATATACAAACCTGGAGGATACAGCTTATCCGTAACTGCAACTTAGCTCAGTTGCATCTTTTCAATTCAATACTACCCTCATCCTCAAACAAGCTCTACTTCACCAAATTAGTACTACTTAGAAGCATCTAGAAATTCTAGAACATTATAACAAGGTTGGTGGATCCTTTCAGAATTAGTTCGACATTTTTCATGCCGTTTGCTGCGCTCGTTGTCTTAGGTCAGCCAATTTTATTCGTTCTATACCGTTTGCCGATGCAACACAAGTTACCCGAAGGTTTTTATACTAATTTAGATCTCTGTGACATTGTGAAAGCTTCTTTATGGTACTTTTCGACACAGAATTATAGGGTATCCCAATTATTTTGGGATTAACTTCCAGTGTTTTCAAGATCTAACTGACTGCAGTTTGACTACAAATTACACAATCGGCAGCAAAACCAGCCCCAACAGATCGGACAGTTATGTTTTATTTAAAGTGTCCTTACAAATTAGGGATATATTAATACATTGGGCAAAAATTATTACTTTACGTTCGTAAGGTAATAAAATGTATGAATGCCGAGACGTCGTGGTGGCGCTTATTTCCGGCTCTCGAGTCTTCAAAAGGTGTGCATCCCGGGTGTAAGCGTCACACCAGCTTATGTCCCAACGTGCTGAAAGCAACTTCATTTCCGTTCTTGTGTAGACACGAGACTACGTGCCAAGGCCAAAGACAGGAAGTTCCACTAATATCATTGCGTTGAAACATATTAAGGCTCCCGCAGACAGGCGCGACGCGACTCTTGTAGAACAATATCCATGAAGTTTTCATAGAAATTGTTCGACTAGAGTCGCGACGCGGGTGTTTGCGGGAAGCCTTTAGACGTAACTGTATTAGAAAAGATTATCTTGTAACGTCAGTCTGTTATGAATTTTCCAATGCATTTACGGTGATTAGACTGAATAGGGTAAAGTTTTTGTAGTTAGGGACGCACACTCATTTCATTTGGTCGATACATATTACATGCAACTGCATTAGAGTCGCTTTTGTGTAACGTGAGCCTGATTTAATTTTCCTATGCATTTTCGATTTTGGACTAAATAGGCTGAGTTTTTCGTAGTCAGGAACTTATACTTATTTCATTTAATCGATACTAATTACTGCAACTGTATTATGGTCGGTTAGTCGGTAGTTACTTTTTGTAATTTTTTTGTTGTTTTCCTGCTTTGTTGGATATTATTTGATAGTTACCCTACTACTTTCCTTTACAGGTTGAGGATGTTATAACTAGGCCGCTCCGTTCGCGATTTTAGGATTCCGTGGTTATTTCCGCCACCACCTGTGCATCAAAGCTTTTTCAATTGCATGTTAATGTGCTTAGATAAATAATCTATATATATATATATATAAATAAAGATTTAACTTTGTTCGTTGGTTAACGGATCACTTAAGAACGGCTAGCCCGATTTGGTGTATATTTTTTAATGTTCTTAATAGACCAAACAGGTTTTTAGGGAGAGTGAATTTGAAAAAATTGTCCGGAAACACTGAAAGTGCTTTTTCTATGGGTTTTTTTAAGAACATAAGTCCACAGGACAACGTCCAAAGTGCGTGCATGGAGTTATCACCTACCTGCCCGTTTGCATATCGCTGAACACTTTCATAATTATTGGGGGTTTAAAAAAACACATTTAATGTACATCGATCCGCTATCGAAGTATAAAGCTTTGTGTGGCCTGCTGCCCTTTCGTGGCCCCACCAACTGAAACAACTTCCTGAAAAGATATTATTGAAAATCTGAAAGATATCACTAACGCGATCTTTTTTACGATTTTATGGAAATTTAAAACGGCTTTGAAGAGCGCCCAATTTGTTATAAATACTCCTTATAAATACTAGTTTTATACTATAAGATACTAATGTGCTAGTATTTATAAAGTAGTTTAATAATAATTAAAAGTTGAGTCCGATACAAAATGACTTCAAAATGCATCAACTGCGAAATTACTTTTCAAATTCCTTTTTTTATATGCAAAAAGGTACCTAAAATTATATTTTAAGGCACGCACTACGTATTCTGTGGACGCGCTAGATCGTACACGCACTTGGCCGAAGTTTTCTGTTGTTGTAGTTGACAAAATCATTAGACTAATCATAGTTAATTTCGGTATTTTTCAGTAATTGCAAATGAAACGGAAAACAATTCCTACTAAGTATCCGCAAATCAAATATTTATACTTTGATAAATATCGTGGACCATGCCATAGAGCGCGATCTTGCAATTTTTGCGGTTCTATACCCATTGAGAGTGTGTCAGCTGGATTATCAGAAGACCTTACATGGAACCAAGAAGTTTTATGTATGAGCTTGACAATTTGTCGTACTCTGTTTTGAACATAAGTATTATATTTAAAGAACAATAGCAGCTTCCCATACATTGTTTTGTTTGAAATTAAATTATTACGTCTTTAAATGAAACATATATTATTAAACTCAGCGTCATTGTGAGCTAGTTTGTGTAAGATTTTTTGTTAGAGAAAGCGGAGATTAATAGATATTCAGTGATGAACTTTTGAACAACACAGGACAGAGCGCAAGCTTCTGGTCACGAGTTGTAAACTGTCAACGGTTGCCAATGACAACAACCAAGCTATATTTTTTTTAAGACTTTAAGTAGGTACTAGTCTTTTTAGTTCAGAATTGGCATAACATTTGATATTTTTCCCACTTTACTGCAATAACCTTATCTAAGTAAGAACACAGAATAAACTTAGATATAAGTACAACAAAATAAATGTGTTACTTATTCATTTACTCCATGTTATACAATAACAAACTAAAAATGATAACAACACCACGACAATTACGCTATACCTACTATTTGGGAAAATAAATATAAAAAGAGCAATACTGAACTAATCCAACCAAAAATTTCCTAATCTTTTAGAATTAAGTAATCAAATAACTTTTCACTAAACATAATTTTTTTACTCGGCCTTAACTAGATAATATGATAGTTCTTTCGTATAAGTGTCACTTTTAGACGTTAAATTTTATTTCAAATAAGAATTCGCCATTGTTCTTTTTCGACCTATATCCAGGCTAGTACAATTTGGGAATCATTATAGAGATAAACAGAGAGATTAAATATAGATGTAAGTGCTCTACCGACTCTTCTTACTAACTGTGACATCAATAATGCACTATTTAGTTCCAACTGAGGTATTTCTTTTTTGCTACGAGAGCAACGCGAGATTTTGAGCATAGTAAATTAGTCTCAACTTTACCATTTTCGTGTAAAACTCGCAAATAAATACAGCAGCCAAAGGCTTTCTGTGAAGCATCAGTATAACCAACTAACTGAACCGATACTAAATTTATGACTTGATAGATCTGGGGACTCAAATTATTACCATAAGTTTTAAATTGGCTAGAATCTTTCTCCACAGTAATAGTTTATTTTTATATTTATTTAACCATTTATGTACACACATATATAAACAGACAAGAATAAAGGAACAGAAAAATACGCACAAAGGTGATGCTTATTTCTAAAGAAATCTCTTCTAGCATACCTGCGATAGTTGTATACATAGGAGGCAAAGAAGAGTCCCACTCTATCTTTAAAAGCCATAATTCGTGCATTATTAACTTGGCCACTACTATAATAGGTCCAATAATTGTCCAAAGTGTCAAAAAATTTACCAATGTAACTAAGCACCTTTCCCTTAGTATTTAAAATTTCTTCCTCACACTGTGGGGATTGAAAAGTAAAATTATCCAAGCGTTTTGACAACCTGTAGGGTAATTACGTAACACACTAACAGTAGGAATGGGTTTCATTTTGACAGTTCAACAACATTCATTGCGTTATTTAAGCTGTCGAGCAGACAAATTTTTCGGACATATGAAGCTATGGATTAAAAATGATTCAGATTGCGATAGATAGTGTGTTACGTAATTAGAGTGCTGGTCTGTATTAAGATTAACTTCATCAAAATATTGACGTTAAACTGGAATGTCTTTGATAACTGAATAATAGTTTGAACACCATTTATGTAAATTGAAATTGCTTAATTTAAGTAACTCTTATCAATTGACTTTTTAGCAGGTGTAGTTCCTCTACATTATGACAACCAGAAATGACATCGCCTACATAAGTGTTAGAAATGATAACGTAAGCAGCTAGAGGGTATTGCCCCCTATATCTATTGGCAAGATATTAAGCAAAAAGGCCAAATAGATAGATGACTTTAGCCCATATGTAATGGTCTGCAACTGCAAGCACCTGATGGGTTTGCTGGAATGATCCCTCCAGACGATGTTCTGCAGGCTGGTATAGATTCAATTAATAAAAACACACCTGAACATCGTCTCTATGTCACAAATCAAGGTGAACAAATATGTTCAGAATAGAAGAAGTATATCGGAAAGCTTACCCTGTGCCTGTACCACAGGCCCATTCAGTATTACATCATTTAATAAAGTATTGTTCTTAGTCTTCATACTTCCGTCAAAAACCACTCGCAACTTAGTGGTCTTGCTCTCCTCGTTGGAGACAGCATGGTGGGCTAAGAAGTAAACAGAGCCACAATCAATATCATATTATAAACTTATATCAATATCATTGAGATGTCTCACTGCAACATTCTGATCTATAAATTCTTTATATTTCTCCAATAACATAGAATTTTGTGTAATTTTACGCTCTAAATAACTAAATCTTGGAAGAGCAATAGAGAAAGAGTTTCTAAGCTCTAATCTTTTCTTGGAACAGATGAGCAGCATGTCACGTAGTGATAGAATCAACAACATAACAGGTTACATTGAATTTAACATCATCTAATTGACATGAATTTATGTTAAAATTAACTTTTGATTAATTTTTGAAGACCGATTGCAGTTCCTAATAATATTGGTAACCTGCTGAGTAGGACTCATATATCACTTTTCACAAGAGATTTTGTTACAAAGGAACCTTGACTGCCACTGTCAAGCAATGTTCTAACTTTAATATCACGACCATATTTGTCAATAATTTTCACTTTTACCGTAGGCAGCATAAAATCACAGGTTGTAAATTGAGAAGTTGAACAAAGTCAGACTGGAGTCTGTCTGATTTTCACAATGCAAGAGTGTATTGTGTGATTTTTTACAAACTCTACATTACAAGTTATACTTAACACACATTGTTAGCATAACTTTTCAAACAGAGAAAACATAGTTTTTATCTTTAACAAAAGTCTGTCAAGCATCTGAAGGGATCATTTTAAATTGTGGGCAATTAAAAATTGCATGTTCTTTTATATCGCAAAAAGAGCACTCTAAACCTGAAGGGACAGATAAATTAGATACACGTGTCACAGAGTTACCTTTATTTCTATTATTAACTTTAGGAGGGTTACTTTCCTCCAACGCTGTAGCACGATTTTCAAGAAAAGATAAAAACTGTCATTGTTGGTAATGTTTCTGGATTGCGTACAAGTTGAAAAGCGCGATATGTATATAAATCCATCTTTCTACAAAGTATACAAATCACAAGTCTATCCCACTCATTAACTGGTTCGTTTAAATTTTTCAATGCATGCAACTGCTGCTGAATGCAAGAAACAAACGTCCTTATAGATGCAGCTGTGCCCCTAGGCATTGATGGGATATCTAGAAGCAGGTATATGTGATTGCAGATCAATCTTGACTTATTATCATATCGTTTATTTAATAATTCTAAAGCCTCTGTGTAGGACTTATTTATGAGAGACAGGTTCACAATTACTGACAAGGCCTCATCTAATAAATATTTTCTTAAATAAAATTGTTTCTCTCATATCCGACAATGTTGCTTTATTATCAATGACAACAATAAACAACTCACAAAATGGTTTAAATTTAGTGTAGTCTTTCCAATCAAATATAGGAATGTCAAAATTAGCTAATTTTGAGGAGCTGACATAGCCAGTCTGGGACGGCTCAGTGGGCCTACTCTGTATAAGTCCGTCAACAAAGATACGGGCCTGTCCACAAGTAGTTCGATACTTCAGAATGAACCCTACTCCCGATTAATTAACGTTTTTGGACGGGCAAAAATACATCCCTAAGGGCAACTGTCAAATGATGTTGTCATTCATTCTTAGTTCGGGCGTCGTATAATTTTATGTCCGTCGGTGATACAGAGTGCCCGGCGTCCGTAACTTCGGCCGAATCTTAGAATTTCGTACTAAGAGAGTATCCCCCTGAAAATCTGATTTTATATTTTCGTTTCGGCAAGAGTTGTATAAAACTTCCTCAAATGCACCAACATCTGCAGAGTCCAAGCAGTCTCAGCATCCAAGCTCAAAATTTCTAATTGTACACTTTCGTGATGATTATAACAGCAGTTAATTTGTCCTTGCTGGCTTCTAACATATCAATTGTTGCTGAACTTATAACAGTTGGATCACAGGACAAGTGTTCCATAGTTCCTATGTACTGTGAACGCATAATTTTTAGTTTCTGTGTGTCGGCCATTTTAACGTAACACAAATAAACTGTGACACTAGGTATCACTTTTAATGCACTTGTAAACTATTCACTGCAACTTTTCGTTGTTATAAAACTTCTCTGACTGAAATTTGTTTACGTACGTCGTCGTGCAAAATTGACAATGTCAATTTGACAAGTCGTTGGCGGGAAGCCAAACTTTTCCGTTGAGAAGGAGAAATGTAGGTATTTTGGAATGTACCACCTTGATGATGAAAATCGCTCACAATTAGCGATCTCACGTTCATGTAAGACTGGAACTGATTCAAAGTTAGGATTTTCAACCAAACTATGAGCAGGGTGAGGCTTTGCCGGGGCAACGGGTCCTGAAAAAATTCGCCACGCACACGGTGCAAGACGAATAAACACTTCCAAAGGCACTGAATTTCCTGTAAGTATCACTAATTTGAAGGATCACTACGCATGTTAGAAATGAAATGCGTTAATTATGAAGATAATAACTTTTTATTTCCATATTTTAACAGAGCACAACGTGCGCCTTGACCTAGGCAAATTTTATAAGTAAAAAGGATATAGAAAGTCCCAAATAATGTTGCTAGTTTATGAGGCTAGAGATGTAATAACAACACGAATATTGGCTATGCGTACTAAATTGAAATAAGTATAAAATTATAAACAAAATATATGTTCATATGTACTTGAACAGCCAGCATTGTTTACGTACATAGGGAAACCGCACCTCACTGCGTAGGGTATATAACTTATGTATTTATACAAGTACATTGATAAATGCTAAACATTCTCCTTGTTGAACTACAACTATTATGGCTCCCACGCCCTGACTCATCATCATTATAATTGTAAAGTAAACTGTAAGCAAATACTTTGCCTCCTTTGACGTATATGTCCACCATACAATTATGAAAATCGTTAGTTTATAATCTATCTCGCGAGATTATAAATTATCGAACAATTGTGAACTGCGACCTATTACAATTTAACGCAACATTTGTAGATAGTTTATAATCTGTTCATGGCAAACGGACAATTTGTGAACTGGTATCAAAATTGCATTCGACGGATCGCACCTGGGGCTAATAATAAATAGCCAAGTAACTGTGACCAACTTGGAAGTAGTGTTTGCCGGCCGCTACCGCGGCACCGCTAGCTACGCTCGCTCGGCTCGCGCGCGGTTGGTCATAGTTCTATCCTAATCTGACCCATTTGCTCAAGGTGCCCTGGCTTAGTTACTGCGACTAATTCGGCTACCGCCAAGACCGTCAAATTAGTGACGGTCCACAATTGTACGGGTGTTATAATCGGACACATTGTGAACCCTGTCTGTAAGTGCAGGTTCCTTCATAATTCAACGCTTTGACATGTATAGATAATAAACTATCGAAAATTAATACGTTATATAAGTAGTATGGTACAGTTCACAATTTATCGACAGTTTACAATCTCGCGAGATAGATTATAAACGAATGCTGTTCACAATCATACGATGACATATATATTACATAATTTGAAGCAATAAAAAATGGAGAAAATAATACAATAACACCTACACTAAAATCTTAGATCCTTCAACATATACTTGCTGCCTAAAACCAAGAGTTTAATAATAATCTAAACTATAATATTGTTAGGTGGTACAAAACTACTATTCATTATTATAGTGTAGCAACACTGGCGTCACTTCCTCTCGGGCATTGCCATACTCGCCTGTAACAACGTATCATAATAAAAGTATTATTACTCACTGTTTGTGGTGGACTTCATATTTCCTGACCTGATCTCCCCTAAAAAGTCCTATCTACAGCCTCCTCGTGATATTTATTCATCCTGCACACGATAACGTTACACATATTTTATCATTTTTATTTTGTCTGTGGCAAACTTTCGATACGACTTTGCGGCTGGAGTCGCGGACACAGCTGATTTTCCTATATTTCTAAAAACATGACTGCAGTGGGTGACTAACCAATAATGAAAATGTGAATTACCTGTATCTTGGTACATTTATTCGAAATTTGAGGAAACACCTAAAACCACACTGAATGACGTTGTTTCGGTTTATAGATAATATTCAGGCTGGTAATTTGAGATGGCGCATTAAGGGCAGCCAGTGCACTGTGCAGCTACCAGCTGCAGTACTTACGCGGTGGTGTAGAACGCAGCTTAAGTTTTAGAAAAAGTTTGGCTTTAAGAGGGTCGTCTCTGTTAGCTACTCATAGACCATGTACATGTAAGACAGGTTTTGTTTAAAACTTTATTTGCCTTCTTATCGGTCGCGCACTGGACCTGCCTGTCTGCTCTGCCTGTTTTATCGAGCTATAGGTATTCATTATGTATTCCCTCTGAGCCAATTGCCGAACGAGTGCCTCTTAAGGTATTCGTCGAAGGTAAGCTTTTGCAGCAAACTGCTAGACTCTCATTTTAATCGCGAAGCTCCTGTCTAAAGTTACCACCGCCCATTGCATGCACTGGAGATGAAGGAGTTGATGAAGTGAGCATTTTTAAATGTTCCGTTCCAGAATCTAATCATTAAGTATTTGAAAGTAAAGACATTGTGTCGAAAGTTACTCAAGACTCATGGAACTCTGAGACTGACGCCGAATAAATATCAGTAAAAAGATTTCAGATGATGGGTTTCCTTCCAGCCAAAACCATTAAATTATCAAATCCCTAATTATCTATGCATCCGTTTCAAATAATTAATTTATCAGTGCGTCTGCATCACCCAGACAAAAGCCGCGTTGTTCTCTTATCGCAATCGTGAGACAGTATGTCTGATATGTCTCCACGTTTATCAGATACTGTCTAGTCTACAGTGCATGTATTATCCACCATTATACCACAACAATGTGGTGACGTATGACATCCTAAATTATAATAATTTGACACGTGTACTCAGTGCAGAGCTAAGCTAATAACTAACACCTATTTTTGAGAACACCGCTTTAGCAATGTAGGAAAGCCTGCCCTCCACTAATAAAAACAGATATTCTCTATCTATTAGTAGTCTGTCGTCTGTGATTTAAACCTACGCACGACTTATGCCATCTAAAAATAATTTTGATGAATGAATATTGCGATGCTAAATTGTTTCGCTTTCGACTGATCTTAATTCTAACATCTGAATATTTTCGAACTGACCGCGTGTTTGTCATACACGACTGCGTCAGTATTAATTTTTATTTGAGTCAGGCGACAGAACACGTATCATTAATATTGATAATTCGGTTCCGGTCTTGTTTCCCAATAGAGACGAAAATCGAAATAGAACTGCTATGAATTACTTTACGCCAAATATCTGGGCTTAGGAAGCTCTACTTTTACATTACAAGCCTTTGTAGGAAATTAGACTTGGATTGTCTTCTCAACTTCATCCTTTATCGCTCCAATATTGCCTGGTTAGATGCTTACACAAATACTAAAGAATATTAAATATCAACGTCAGTCAACATGCTTCACTTTTATGGCGTGGCTTTTCGAAGCTTTTTCAACCATCCACCGTCGGCAGTACAAGTAATAGATATCTTTTGTTGAGTAGACCTTCAATTGTCTGGTTGCACGATCACCAACCGTTATTTGTCCAATCAATGGACAATTCCCTTTTGAATACCTGACAAGGGTAGTAAGCAAGTACCAAAGTATTTAAAGGGTTAAAAATACATTTGTAAGTTCATACTTACGTTCAGTATGAGAATAAAAGGTTATTGACGGAGGACCAGCGGGGTTCTAGTGCTAAGTGGACTGATGCTGAGCTTCTAAACAGCGTTATTGTAGCAATCGCGTTATTAAGCATCACTGTTTCTATGGACAATTACAGCGCTTCGGGGTTCTTTTCAAACAATTTTTAGTAGGTAAGAGTTGTTTGTTATTTGTGAAAAGTTGAACACACGTCTTATGCTGTGAGCTGCTGTAGTTGCTACCCAAAATTACCACCATTATCATCATTGAGCCGAGAGAGGTCTACTGTTGGACATAGGCCTCAACCAAGCATCGTCATAATGACCAATATTGTGCTTCACACATCCACCAAATTCTGGTGATCTTCACAAGGTCATAAGTCCACCTAAAATAACAACAACCAATTCTGAAACTACATTTACCTCCAAGCCATTTCATTGACAAAGCTTTCGGAAATCAGTACTACGAGTATGTATAGTTCCAAGATAACTTACATAAGAACACTTCCATCAAATAAAATGCCTTGAAATTTGTAAAATTCGCTGCATGCTGATTATTTCATTTAACTTTTAACTTTTCTCAACGTCTAGAGCCCTTTACAGCTCTCGTGGTCTTCATCAACTGTAAAATTAAAGAAACTGCTTGAAACGGGAAATATTTTCATTAATTTAATAACGGAAATAAATATTAAATGGCTGTTTAATATGGGCTTCAGAGATCTTGAGAGGCGGTACTTATAAAACGTCCGGAGTCCTCTGGTCAGTCGGCCTCGCTACCTTGCTGACTGGAGTGACTGGATCTTTATCACTGGATGACAAGAATAAAAGAAAAATAAGTTCATTAGTCACAGAAACACGTGCTTACAAAAAAAAAGTTATTTCGAATAATACAAAGAAATAAAATAGAACAAAATCTATATCACGAGCACAGAACAGAAATACTCGGAAGCTGAACATCATGGCTATGACAAGAGGCATTCATTCAGAATGATGCTGTGCTATGGCGACCCACAGCACAGCGCTGATTTTCAGTGGTCCCCGATACGAGAGGACCTGCGGGGTAATTACGTAACACACTAGCAGTAGGAATGGTTTCGTTTTGACAGTTCAACAACATATTGCGTTATTTACGTTAGTGAACAGAAAAAAAAATCGAACACAAGAAGCAATGGATTAGCAATAGGCTTCAAAACGATTCAAATTGTGATAGATAGTGTTAGTTGTAATTAGGGGGCTGTTTCTATGAGTAATCGTTTACATAGCGAGGTCTTAAAAAAGGGTCTGACGGATTCCATCACGCGACTATGCACCACGGGGCGTCAGTCGCTAATTCAGGGCATTGGTAACATCAACACAATCTTTTATTGTGACTGATTTGTCGGTTTAGCGGTATAATCCAAATATAAAGTTTTAGAATGGATATTGTGACGCTGTGTACCTATACCTAACTATAACGTTTTATTTAAAATATCCTCAAGTTTCAACTCAGTCAAGGTTTGTAGCCATAACGTACCGATATAATAATAAACAGGATTCTCATTAAATGCTAATTTATTCGGAACTATTATGCCTGTTTTGGGGTTTAGAATATTCTGCACTATTTTTAGTAGTTGCTAGCTTGCTACAGCCACTTGGCTTCGCCCGTACTGAAGTAAATCATGTTTTATTATCATCAATCTTGGTAGGAAACACAGTTACAGCAATGATGTTTCTGCATTATATTTGTACCTCTATCATTATGTTATAAGTAGTTACGTAAGAACTAACTAGCTTTGCCCGCGGCTTCGCCTGCATGGATGTCGGATAATAGACCACGGGAACGTACTACTGGGAGTAAAAGTACTATGTGTTAATCCAGTTTATAGACTAAGTATCTGTGTGCCAAATTTCATTCAAATCCGTTCAGCCATTTTTGCGCCAATCCAGAACATACATCCAGACAAACGGACTTTTTAACCTTTAATTGGGCGCATCTAAAAATTTACGTAAACGATCGCGTGGGGTGTGTGACACCCAAAATTTGATCATATACATTAAATACGAAATACATGCTAAATCAGTATTTTATTGATTAGAATACTTTTACTCACATATTTATTAACGTTTAAATATAAACAAACAAATAGTATCTTTGATACGAGAACATAGATATATATTAGTTTTCTTCTCCACTGTTTAGCAGATAACAATTATGTGGTAATTGTACACATGTTTTTGACATTTTGAACAAGTAATCTTTGTTTTTCTGTCTTTGATTCTTGGACATACGTGACATCTTTTATATGAACCCTCTGCCAGCTCCAAAAGATGATTCTTGGTCCTCAACTTCAATGTGCAGTTTTAGTTCTGCAAAAGTCGAGGTAGTGTTGGTATGCTAGATCTCAATTTTTGATATGGTTTGACCAAATCGACAGCTGACAGCTTCAGAAATACCAATTCGCAATATCGTATAGTCAACTTTGGCCTTGTATACGACTTAAGAGTTGGTACCACTGATATTGATTAGATTCCCAATAACAATAACATGCTGTCATAAAATTATCATAAATGTAATAGATAGGTAGTCATTTTATCACTCAAAAACTAGTTTAAGTTACCACACTGCATAAAAATAAGATAAACAAATATTCATTTACCCGAAATTTAAACCACGTTTACTGTCGCGTGGAGTATTATGCACCCCAAATGCTCTCTCCTGACACAACTATAGATGACCAAGTGCTGCTTGCTACTACATCATAAAGGTTATGAGTTTTTACGAAGCTAACGGGAACAGCAGTGCAGCAAATTCAAAATTTTAAGAGTTCTAAACGTCCAAAGATGCACTGGGGTGTGTCACACCCCACGCGCCCAATTAAGGGTTAGCGAAATTCTTCGTTACTGTTTTATTAAATGTCTAGAAGATACATTATAAACACGTTTTTTTTCTTTTCAGAAAATCGAAGACAAATCCTCAGATCTTTCAGATGACGCGGAGGAAGAAACAAGTGAGTGTCTTTCAAATCTAAGGGGCAACGCAAATAGAAGACGGCGAGACGAAGGTACGGTACAGACACGGCGCAGATACGGTGCAGGCGCGATATCTGCGCAAACAGACGCGGGGACGGTACGGCACAGAGTATTATTATACAAGGTGCTATTTAGTGGAAATAACATTTAATACACCTCCTTTCGGTTTTTTTTCGAATACTAATTCCCTCCTTTTGTATCATTATAATTCCTATGTACAGTCGAGAGCACATCAAGTGTAACATTGCGCTACGAAAGCCGCCACTATTACAAGTGCAATAAAGGCGTGCTCAAGGTCAAACTGTATAGCTTGATGTGCTGTCGACTGTACTTATGTTTGCAATATGTAACCGCTATGTTTGCTATTTAACTACTTTAAAATACGAATAACATCGAAATACATAAATCAAATCATAATAAGTTAAATTACATCGGATTTTCATTAAAATCATGGATTAAGGCTGATTTACATTGATACAGTAGCTGGCGCCAGCTACTGTATCAATGTAAATCAGCCTTTAAATATCCATATGGACGAAAATTTGAACAGTTTAAAATATATCGCTACGTATCTTTGTTCATACTGTATATAATGCGAGACGCCGCTTGCGCCTACATCTGCTGGCGACGTGGCGGGGGGCGAGGAGCGGCGTGCCTGCGCCGTCAGCTTGCCGCCTTCAGTCACGAACAAAAGATAACGCAAGACGCACGTCGCTTCGTATACAGGATGCGTGACGATATTGAGTTTAATATTGAGTTTTGCGAGTTAATTGAGCAATACCCGAATATCTATGACTACACTAAGACAGGGTACAGTAACAGAAATGTGCAAGACAAAATATGGCAAGAAATAGCAATAAAAGTCGGTGCAACAGGTATGTATTTTATTTAAATTTTAAACATTATGTCTAGTCTGAAACGGAATCGGAGATCGTTGTGTTAGATATGTTGTAAGATATTCCCTGATATGGTAGGGATTTTCTCCCATTAATCGCATGTTAATGTTTGCTCCTATCAAATTATTTCTAAACCGTGGATTTGATTTTTTACCATCACATGTGCGAATTACGTTATGCAACACACACATTGCTTTTATAATATTATCAACATATTCTGGTTTGCAGCAAATAGGCGTGTAAAGTCCACCAAACTTTGACGCTAACATACCATAGGCACATTCTACTGACTTACGTGCCCTTGACAACCTGTTATTATAAGCTCTTCTCTCATTAGTCAATTGATTTCGACCATATGGTCTCATAATATTTCTTTTTAGTGGAAAAGCTTCATCTGCCACAAAATAAAAGGGCACATTCTGTGTTTCTCCAGGCAAAGGTGTAGGGTTCGGTAAATCGAGATCGCCTAGATCCATAGCTTGTCCAAAAGAGCTAACTTGTAATACTCGCCCATCACTATTTCGGCCGTATTCACCAACATCTATAGTTAAAAAGAAACCATCTGCATCTACAACTGCTAACAATACAATAGAGAAATATCCCTTATAATTTATGAAAGTCGAACCCGAGTTGATGGGCGCTGTAATTCTAATATGCTTTCCATCTAAACTCCCAACACAATTCGGTAAATTCCAGAGAGTGTAAAACCGTTCAGCAACTTCTACCCATTTTTGTCGTGTAGGTACAGGCATATATTCCGGCTGTAGGCATTCCCACAAAACGCTAGAGGTTTCATGCACAATTTGCCGGACGGTACTGCCTCCTCTCAATACATATCCAGAATGTGATGTAAACGAACAGCCATCTGAGTAGTATCTGTAACAAAAATAAAATAGCAATAAGTATGTAACATTTGTGTGTTTAGATTGAGGTGCCACTTTTCGCATCGTAAAGTGGCTAATGGAGTTATTTAGTAGTAGTTTAGAAAATTTTGTAGAACGGATATTGGATTTTGTATTAGAATACTTCAAAAGTTAAATGAATATAAAGGTGGCACCTCAATCTAACTGTTTGCATTGAGGTGCCACTCAGAACTGGGAAAATTATGGATGAAATTTTATCAAAATTTTGTATTATTTTGTAGTACTCCAGAATTCTGGAGTACTACGAAATTTTGATGAAAACTCATCCATAATATTCCCAGTTCTGAGTGGTACCTCAATCCAAACAGATTGAGGTGCCACCTTTATATTCATTTAACTTTTGAAGTATTCTAATACAAAATCCAATAACCGTTCTACAAAATTTTCTAAACTACTACTAAATAACTCCATTAGCCACTTTACGATGCGAAAAGTGGCACCTCAATCTAAACACACATTGTAACTAATCTCCTTAAATATTTTTCAGCCCAAGAATGTAAAGAACGGTGGAAGAATATTCGATGTAGTTACAGCAAAAACAAGAAAAGGCTAGATTTGCCATCTGGATCAGGTGCAAAGACGATTAAAGAGTACTACCTTTCACCACATCTACATTTTTTAGACAATTACTTGAAGTCCCGACCAACCAAAAGCAATCTAAGCAAATATGATTGCACAGACGGTAATGATAGTGAAGAAGTCGATGAGACACTGTTTACTGGTCAACTAGCTTCTGAAAACACAAATTCGGATTCCATCTCCAATCAATCCACGCCAACACCGCCACTGCTACCACTATTAAATAAATCTAGGGCAATCTCTTTAAAAGATGTTAATAAATCAGCACATGAATATTTCAGTCAAAGAGCATTACAAATGAAGACCATACATAGAGCTGAGCCTGAAACAGACAGCGATCTAGCTTTTTTTCAAAGCATGCTTCCAGATATGAAATCAATGACACCAGCCCAAAAACGAAGATTTAAAATGGGCGTTCTCAATTTATCAGAGCAAATTTTAAATGACCCAGTACCTAGTTATCCTAGGACACAGCCGTATTATCCACGAACACCTTCTAGAGAGACAGATTATGATCCTAATGAAGGTGCAACCCAGCAGACTCTTACATCCAGAGCTAATACAAGTCCAGCACCTTCGTTTACCTCGACTCAGCAGACAGCTAAACATACTGCAGCAGCTAACAAAAATCCGGAAACTCAGCTGACTTTGATATCCGGAGAGTATATAAATCCAGCACCACCGGCGGCAGTGGCTGTAATTGAACAAATAGCTGGGCCTTCAAGACACCGAACTTATGATGAGAAAGCTTATTATCAACTCAGCATTTCAGAATATTAGCAAACGCGGACACCGGGAGCTTATGAAAGAGCACAATCCTTAGCACCTCCGGCAACTCCAACTACATTATGTTTGCCAATATTTTCACCAATAACTCCAGCTACACCTCACCCGAATCCAGAGACATCTATCCAATCTCATGAAGACGAAATAAGTGATTTTAATGAGAACTATCCAATGCCTTGAACTTTATTTATAAATGGCTCTTAGTGCGACAGCTAGCTTGAGTAGTCATGTGCTGTCCCTGTCCGCATGCGCTGATTCTGTATTGTGAGATAAGGACAGCACATGATGACAGCTTGACAGATACTCAAATTAGCTGTAACACTGAGAGCAATTTATAAATACTAATTGTAGCAAAGATGCTAAACCAAAAACATTTTCAATGAATATTATCTTTTGATTTGTCAATAAAAGTTTGATCTGTAAAAAATAGTTTCACTTACCTTAAAGTTATCAGTAGTCTTTCTTCAGGGCTGATTGGTTTTCTCCAATTTGTAACTTGCTTCCGAAGTCCTTCTCTTACTTTTGACAATACGATATGGTAACATTCCAGTGACATTTTATAAACTGTGCGAAAACGATCAGGATATTCATATAATGTTTCCATTATTTTATAGTACCTGTGCTCTTCTGCATTTCTCCACACTGGATGTATCCAATACCTTCTTGGTCTTTGCTGTAAATTAATAATCTGTAGCAAAGCCAGTGCATCTTCATCTTCGTCTGAAGAGGAATACATGTCTTATCCCGTCAATATCACGCTCTATAATGACTTAACTTGCCGTATCGTCCCCGCGTCTGTTTGCGCAGATATCGCGCCTGCACCGTATCTGCGCCGTGTCTGTACCGTACCTTCGTCTCGCCGTCTTCTATTTGCGTTGCCCCTAATAAAGCACATGATACATAAAAAATTCCAAAGCTTTACTTGCACAAGTGAAGCAACTTGTGGTTTGGGGCAGTCAACTCCGCTACCAATTTTCCGGCTAGTGGATTATTTAATATGGTACCTGCAAGAGTTCGTGCTAATACGAGACATTCTAAGATTCACGGCACTTATGCTAATAGTAATAATTATTTAAGACACGTTTTCGATTACTTACCTAAGTAGGACAATGTTTTCGTGATATCAATAGTATGAAATAATCAACCTGAATTCAACAATGCTAATCACTGCAAAATAAATTCCTGCCAACGAAGTGTCTTAACTTCCTGTAGGTTTAACGTTAAAAGCGTGTATGATGGTGCGATTTCCAAAGTCGGCACTCCGTTCCCGCTTACAGTACAAAACATCTACATATCTATCTATCTACCTACTGGGCTATTCCTACCACCACGTCAATCGTTACCAACCGTTGGTTCGACTAAATATTCTTAGGAGGCTTTCATAAGAAATGCCAGCCATAGTTCTTGGTCTAGGCGTTTTATCATAGCAGTGTCTCACTTGAATGAATGCTAATACAAATAACTGAATTGTGATTATATCGTTATTTCAATTCGTAGTGAACGATTAGGTACGACCAAATCATAAATGCTGTAGAAACGTGTTTCGCCTAACTCCTGCTTATCCTGAATCCAGTAATCTTACAGCATACCAGTCCTAAACAGCATAATAATCATTGAATTTACCTGTGTCTAATACATTATTAAAGGAACTCAAATTGTACCTACGTTCTGAAAATAATAGATGATTTTCCTACTAACAAAACATTCATTGAAACATAAATATCCTTGTTTTGAATACAATCGCATCTAAGCAACACGTTAACAAGTTGCAACTGACGAAACAGTCTACGCCGTACCAATAATTCACAAAATTGGTTTAAAGTGAAGTTGACTGATACATTATATTTGCACTTGATGCATTGCCAGAGCAACCACCTTATGCACCTTTGACTCGCAATCAGCCATTAACATTATGAATTTCTGTTATTTTCATAAGATCGTAATTGCATTCAACTAAAGTGAGCTTTGCGACATAATTCTATTGAATTCGTTCGATTCGTTGGGTCCAGGTTCAATTCGATTGACAGAACAAATTACTTATTGATCATTGTATGGCTATAACTTTATTAGATCGCGTAGCGCGCTCGGAAGTAAAACGGTTAAGTCAATCGAAAAGCGGAATATTAAATTGAGTAGAGTTGTAGTTTCTAAATGTTCAGTTTTTGGCGGAAAATAATGTTGAAAATTTGCGTAGGTATTTATGAGATTTTCCGGTTTCTACGCCGCAACGTATGTGTTACGGTATGCGGATAATTCGTTACACGGATTCGGAATTCTTTCTATAAGGGCAGTAGCTCACCTCCGCCGCGAAAAATGATGAGAAACCTCGTAACGAATTCCGCTAAGAAATATTACTACCATTATGTCGCGATTCGAGTAGCGGGACATCATGGGAGTCAGCTGAATTGTGGCAATCGCAGCAAAATGTCGTCGGTTTTGACTTAGTAAATACAGTATAAGTCAATTTCGGAGCTCTTAGATTAGTTTTCCGTAAAAGCAACATCAATTTTTACAAAAAAATAATATAAGTTTCGATTTATAAACTTGTAGACTGCCGAAAGAAATGAAATGTGAAATTATTAAAAATAAAATTATGCATGCGAAACAAACACGGCATCGCAACAAAATAGCGGGCTGAGCGCGGAGGTGTAACTGGCTTCCGAGCAGATCGGCGAAATCACGTGGGAAAGAGATAGAAATCATAATCAAATCTGTGCATTAGAACAGGTAGTTTCGCTTCTGTTTCGCTTGTCGCGTACAACGGACAAGTCATGGCGGAACTACTGCGGTTTCGCTGCTATGGTTTCGCGGCGGAGATGTGATACCCACCTAAACACTACCTTATGTCACTAACAGTATTTTTTCAATAAATTCGATTCCAGTTTCCAAAAATGGTCAACGTAATCATTTTAGCCAATATACATCTACGGGCTGGTATTTAGCTCCTCGTGAAATCTGCTAAAACGTATGATGAGTTTAGCCTCACGGTGCATTTAGAGGTTAATACCTATATGATTAATGAAGGTTGGCGAATCTTAATGACGTTAATCAGTAAATTCCGAGCGGTCACTGCATTACTAAAAATTGAATTAAAGCGTTGCAGAAACGCTTCTATATCTATATATACATTATAAATTAAAGTCGCATTTTGTGGCTGTCTGTATGACCGCGTTGTTCTTCTAAACTACGCAAAGTATTTTGATGCGGTTTTCACTTTCATTTAGTTAGAGAATTTATTCCGAAAGGTTTATGTTTATGAACGGCGATTTGAAATATAATTCAAACAGAGTACTCGTAGTATATCTTACACACGTGTGTAACATCGCGTTCTTTTAGACATATTCTATTTGATTTTTGATAGGATTATTTCACCTCATCGTTAGCTACACGGGACTGGAACTGATTTCAAAAATTTATATGCTAAGGAACAATCTGTTTTCTGTACAGAGTAGTTCCACATACTTAGGCTGGACTTACACATCCGGAATTCCTCTCTGAATTCAGAGTCGGAATTCATAATTTGAATTCCGGCAAGCTGCCTGACACATATCTTAAAAATTCTGATTAATCACTAGTCTCATGTTTCTCGGTTCAGCCAAACGTCTTAGATATGGAAGTGGAATTACTACTCATCGCACTGCTTTTAGCTTTAAATAATAAAAAAAAGAAATGCAAACGAATACTCTGGATTCCTCTTAATGTGAACAGAGTAAAGCATAGCCAGTTCTACATTATGGCGAAAAAATTACGGCAATATCCTGGCAGATTGTTTGATTAATATAGAATGTCAGTAGCATCATTTGATGAATTACTGTGTTTGGAAACCCGAAAGAGAGACACATATATGAGAAGAGCCACACGTCTAACCGCTACCGCTCGCAGTGTCAACTAAAATAATTCATAATCTGATTCCGGTGAGTGTGCGCTCGCGTGTTCAAATGTATAGAAAAACGCGCGTTATGAAATAATAATCTTAAATATTCCGGTCCGGAATTCACAACGCTCGTCAGTATCATTCCTACAGATCGATCTGAAAATCATAATCTGAATGTCTTTGGAGCATGATTAAATTGTATGCAATTCCGGTCTTTCTAAATTAATCATATTAATTCAGAGAGGCATTCCGGACGTGTGAGTCAAGCCTTACATTCATTAGGTTCTCCTGAAAGGATAAGTGAATTAGGTAGAGTAATTATTGCAGCTTTGAAGCTGTTAGCTAGCGGCAGGTGGGTAATTATGTTGCAGATCGCCGCCCGTTCATAAAATCAGAATCAAGACTCCGCTTAAGAGCGGGTAGTAACCAAAATTGCCTATCTACATTTTTTTTTTCATGAAATCGATAAGACTTAGTTATGAAATAGAAATAATATTAGTGTAACTACATGATATTTCCAAAGTTTTTGTGGAACAGAAACACAAAATATTAAAATTTTCTCGATTAAAAAATATCACGAAGTTACCTCTAATTTTCACGTATTTTCGATTTTTACTTAATATGCTAATGAAACTAATAGGATAAAAATTTGATGATTAATTGTATTAATACAATACGAAAAAAAATGTTGCGACAATTTTTGGAATTCCTTTTATTTTTGGTTTTATTACGACTACAAGGTTTAAGCCCTTACGACGTTTATAGTTTGTGGAAGAAGTCATATTCCGTCGCACGTTGCGGGAAATTCTAGCATATTTTTGTTTCACAAATCAGTCACCGTCACTCTGTTGAGACGAGAGGACTGCTCTCGAATTTTCGGTTGCTCTGGGATATAATTTATTTGCGTAAATAATATTTTCGTAAAGAAACTGTAAAATAGAAAACGTGAAAAAATCACTGAAACCACTTCCGAAACTATTAATGAAATCGTTAAGAATTGATAAACTATATAAATAACGCGGCTAAACTATAAAATAAAAATATTATAATAATTAAATGTTTATATTTGAAAACTCAATATGACATACATTTTATTTGACAGATTTTTTACTGGTATAGTCCAAATACTGCGCCATTGCTCAGCATTTCAGTCAGTTTTGTTGCTGAGAAAATTTACAATATAGCCAACTAGCGAACTCCACGTTCATTTGAAAGTTCGTGCTGGAGATTTTAGATCTTATTGCGTTGAAATCAGGACCTAAATTCGTTTAAACCCAGTTTTGTTGACAAACTCCTTGTAAGGTTAAGCTTAGTTAAGTTAAGATTTTTTTTTTCTTTTAATGATCTTTTCTAGTCTTTTAGACAAACCATTTCGAGCAACTTTTGAGCAACTCCTGAATCAAGTTGAAACTGGAAAATTAGCATATAGGTAGGTTATTGGTAAAATAATATTATTGGAGTTTACAAAAGAAATAAATCGGAAAACTAAAATAGGTACTTAATGGTTTTATTGCGGACAATAGTACGAAACGGTGTGCACAGGACATCAAAATTTTCATATGGATAGTGTTCTCGTGACTAGCCCCCTTTTTATGGTGGGGATGAATAAAGGTTGTGACGGATCCTAATGTTTTAATTGTGATTGTTGATTGGGATTGTCGGCTTCGCCGATAAAAGAATCGAAATCTAAATGGCTGCTAAGTTCTATAGAGTTGAAAGAAAGTCGTAAAGTTTATAATGTAACTTGGCAAGTTTTCAAAGCTAAAGTTTCAACAGTTATAAAAGTGGAACCTAATAAAGTTTCGAATTTGGCACGCATTTACATACATGAGAATTATTTTATCGGTGAAGCCGACTATCCAGTACTGTTTGTTCCGAACTTAGCCTCCTTTTGCACAAATGTTTTCGGCGAAGACTTTTTTCTACTCGCGCTTCGCGCAGGGTAGGTTTTCATGGCACATGCCATTTCACTTTGCACAACATAATGCAAAATCCACCATACCAATATTATTTTTTACTTTGTAACACTGTTGCTAATTGAGTTTGCACGATCCTGCAAAGCAAAATCCACGATATACTATTATATTTTTTTACTTGGTTAACACCGTTTTCCACGAAGACTTCGTGAGGTCCAACTTGTACAAGGTCCTAAATAAAATTTGGTTGCATTGGAATTTGAACTTCGTCACGTCAGCATTGAGTTTCTAGTTCCAAAACATAAGTATGATCTAAGATTCTGAATTCAAGATTAGAGTATAGTATAGGCAAAATAAACAGATGTTTTTACCTACTGAAGAATTTCATTGAAAATAAAGGGAATGGACAATGATCATAACTTAGAAATAGGGTTGCTGATCACTGCGGTCCAACAAATATTCTTAGATTATTGATATTTTTGTTCAATTGATTTCATTTTCACAAGAGTAAAAAGCGGAAGGTAAGTGATGCGATTATATTCGCTTTCATAACGTCAAAAAACCAAGTGTATCGAGTTTGGTATCATCATCATGTAGGTAGTATCATGTGTAGGTATGTAGTATAATACTTTGATGGAAGTGGTTTGCATTTTAGGGTTCTGTACCTTCAAAAGGAAAATCTAAAACCTTATAGGATTACTTCGTTATCCATCTGTCTGGCCCTTTTTACAGAAATGCGTGGGGGTATCCAGTTGAAATTGATATCAAATACTTAGAAACACGGTCTCTAGGACCTGTAAGAAAATCGAGCTTCTAACACGTTGACTTAGAATCTTGGGCATTAATTGCCATTCATTTCGCATATTTTTACACTCGCAAATAAATTAAAACCATCCCGTTGACCTAGAATCATGAAATTTGGCATGAAGCAAGGTCTCACAGCACAAATAGGTACAGGAAAATATCCGAAAATCGTTTATTTGTAGTTATATTACATAATGTATGGGACAATATTTTCTCAACCACAGCGTTAAGGTTGTCCTTCAATTCGGAATAGAAAATTTATAAGCCGTATCTTGAAGTAACATTTAGTCTTTATTTCATTCAAGTCGGTCTACTCTCCAATCTAACAACCAACCAGCTTCGGTAACAGTTCACGGACGTACAATAATATTGAATAATGTACCTACTTGTACACAGTGACATTGAATAGAGCGGTTTCATCTGATTATTTTGCGTATACTAAATATAGAAAGAAGATTTAAATTCAAATACCTAGATAATATACGCCGGGCGAAAAGTTTTTGCTGGCGGGGAGGGTTTGTATTTTGTTTTCATCGTGTTTGATGAGAGGGGTAGGCAAGGAGGCACGGGTGAAACTTATTTTTTTTCCGTCTAGCTGCGCCCTCATAACAGGTAGTCTCGTTTGATTTCCAATTTTACATCACACGGCGCGGCGATCTGAAATATAGTTAATTAAATAGAGTAGATGTTTAGAGTTGTCTGCAATCATTCAGTTAATTAATAAATTACGACATTCTGGTTTATTAAGTAGGTATTTTTATTTGCCTTCTTTAGCATTGCTTAGTTAGGAATAATAAACTATTGTCGGTCAGCTATGAGGCATAATCAACAACAAGTAACTCAATTTATTGATGCCAGCTCTAAGTTGAGCTGCTGTTGTGTTGTACTGTGATTGGTGAATAATTAGTATCTCTCACTTACTTTAGCACACTAAACACAACTTACAGTTATGAAAACTTAACAGACTCAGTAGTTGTTTTATCAGTCCACAGAGGGCGACTCTGTTAGAGCCAGAAGGGCAGCCGACTTCTTTGTAGGTTTTCCTAAACTTTATTCTGTATAATCGGAAGATATTTGTGAGATTGAATACTTTTGAAAGATTCCATGATTAAGAATAGGAGTCTCAGATGTTTCCGTAAAGGTTCACTTATTTGAGATGCAGTGTGGAACTTAATGCGTGTTTTTACAAAAGCTCATAAAACTATCTTGAATTGCGCATTATATGTATTGAGTCACTCAGACAGCAGTTTTCTTTATTTTTTCTTCCGATAGACAGACTGCTGCTGCCAAGTTAGTACCTAAGTTACGAGCTCAGCGCTCTCTCTCTTGAAGATTAATTGTAAGAAGCTCTGATATCTAGTGAACTGAGTAAGATGTACAGAATTTTCACATAAATTGTCTTGATAAAGTAAGGTGGCGACGTTACTCGTACTTCCGATCTTAGTCACGCGCCATAAGAAATTTGTTGTATAATTCAAATCCTTGTATCCAATTGATGTTGTAATACATGAGCATGTTTTATTTTGGTATGTAAAATAAGTTGTCAAGCGCCGAATAAGGTTTCAAATGTATACATTTTAAGTTTTGTAAGCACCATTTAATATGGCAATAGGTTTCCCTAGATAGAAGACATGTTTGGACTAATTTGGCTAATTTACTTTGTTGGCCTCGCACAGGTCTCTTATTTTGCTTGTTTGTATTTTCTGCGCAAGTCCCAAATAAAATATATTCCTTTCTTTCTTTTTTAATTTAGGATAATTAAAAATCTTCCCTCAATGATACTTCCGTAAATGTAAAGGCAAATGGTCTATTTATTACTAGATAAGTTGAGAGCTAATCGAAAAATAAAGTAGATTCATTTTAGAAGCATCAAAGTATGAATGTCTTTTCCCTGACCTGATAATATATCCAAAATTAAATGATTGAATAATAGTTTAATGAGGGAGTTGTATAAACAGGTATGATTTGTTTCAATGTGCACTTGGTGAGCAGGTGTTTTTAGTGTAGTGTATTTGTAGTTTTTTCATTCATGGTGCCTACATTGATTGAATGAAAACTGGCCTAGTTTATGTTCTAATCGCAATCTATCAATAATTTGTCCTTACAATTATCATTGTTATTTGTTATAATTATCATTGAAATATACTGCTAAATATTAAGACTAGTAGTTGCTGTGACCTCTGAGTTTGTTTCGGCCTTTCTTCTCAGAGTAGTCAGATAGGAAACGCCGACCTCATCTAGTTTTAAAATATGATTGACGTGTAAAAGTGTTTGTACAAACCTACTTACAGAAATAAAATCATTTATCATTTATCATTCATTTATCATTTATCATTCATTTATCATTTAGCATTCATTTATCATTTATCATTCATTTATCATTTATCAACAGTTAAATGTTTAATGAAACACTTTGATTTTATAACCTTTGAATAAGTCATCCATATCTGCCCGGCACTTCGGCAAATGCGGGCGTCATAATATGTAATGCGACTAAGGTCACTAATACTTAAATTTTTGTTTTAATACATTTCTAGATACATGTCTTAAGTAAAAATAACTTAATAATCAAACCTAACAATGTACATTTATGTTTGTCAGATGTGAGATCTCCATGGTTAGTTTTCAAGCCCATGTATTTAAATACACTTATAGTGGTATTTATAGGTATTATATGTTTTACAGCAGTCTCGATATTTTGACAAATAAATGGTGAGGGTAGGTTGGTAGAAAATCTTGTTTCCGTAAATGTCACTCACTACTGGTAAAAATACTCGTACAGCATACATTTGAAATATGAAGATTCTAATATGAAAGATATTAGAAAATTATACATTTTCTAATATCATTAACACTTTATTGAGTATCAGATAATGGGAAAAATCTTGCAGGTAGCCCTAAGTGATAGGGGTAGGGGTGTGCAACATTGCGCAGTGTATAATAATACGCAGAGCTATTCTCCAATCAGGAAACTGTCTTCTGTGGCCAACTTCAATTTATAGCGCACCATCAACGTTTTAAACGTGGCCGGCACAATAATTTTCGTTTTTAATACAATTTCCGAAGATTTATTCGAACAAAACCAAATTTGATACCTGTGTTACAATATTTAGGTGTTTTGAAAACGTGATTGTAATAAATGTAATCCAGGTAAGCAGTTTTTATTTGTTCATTACTTTCCTATTGAAACAGGTTTCACTCGAGTTAATACGACGTCCTGACCAAAAGATGACAGTAGTAGTCTTTCAAAGGTCTTTAGTGCTCTATGTGCAAGAGTGCGCATAGCCATTGTGTACAAGTTTGCGCGCGCAGTTTTGTACACTGTAACACACGTTTATTTAAGATATTATGTGTTTTATCATGACATATGTTTACTGCTATACTAATAAACTAATTATTTATGTTTTTAGCATGGCAAGAAGACAAAGAACAACGGGGAGAATAAAAGGTGGATTCGAGTGTAATCGAAGAAGCTCGTAAATTGATTGCAGAAGAAAATGTAAGCGCCAGGTAGCAGAACAATTTGGCATGCCTGAATCTACTTTTAGATTAAGATTGAAGTAAGCGAATTCCCCGCAATCCTTAGGTAGCTATTTAGCTCTCAAATGGGAGCGGAAATGCTTAATTGATTAATTGTTCAGAAGGTTGATGCCATGTTCTATGGAATATTCTTCTAACTTTAAAGTTGTCGCCGTATCCAAAGTCATCTGTCTGAAATTTTAAGCAGTTCTCCACACAAAAGAAAACTCCGAAAAGAACATATAAAGAAGAATGAAAACCTTTACCTAAGAAGAGCAAGACTGTTAAACCAGAGAAGCCAGCAATTGCACCCATAAATAAAAATTGGGCATATCCAGGTTGCTTTGAAGTTTACAGAGATGCAATTATTGGAGACTGGATCGAATGTATTTCATGCAAAAACTAGTGGCACGAAAAATTCACAGCATACATAGGCCATGTTAGCTTCAAATGAGACATTTGTGAGTGATGCGCACTCTGACCTACCTGCGCAAACTAGTACATCTGACTGCGCACTCTTGTCCCCATATGTTGTGCAAAAGCGCGCATTAAGGATGCTCCAATTTCTTTTATAGTTCCTAAACCGTTACCTTTTTTTAAGTTTTCTTAGTATTCAGATAATCTAGGTAAGTGAATAAAGACCTGTTAATTTTAAAATGCTTCGTTTTTTTTTTTTGAGAACATGTTAGTCTAAGTGCGCAGTGCTGCACACCCCTGCTCCACCTATCTATTTTGATAATTATATTGAACAATAATAGAACAGTGTACAATTTGTCAGTATAAAAATAATGTTATTACTGGGAAATTTATTTCTCATTTTCCAACAAGATAATATGGTGGAATTTTTGCTGTCCTAGAAGGGGTTAGATAACAGTTCAAAGTTCAGAATGAAACTGAATTTTCTATTTTGTTTGGGTTTGAAATATATATTTCAGATAAATTATTTTGTAAGTCTGTAATTTGCTTTTGCAAGTTTATAACAAACAAACAATGTTCAGGGTTAAGCGAGGCTGTCTCGCGGCCTTCATGGTCTTAAATTAAAAGCATATCGAAGCACGTATTTACATTTTCTTAATCTAGATCATAGAAATAGGACTTACCTGTCATGACGAACGTAAGCAATGTAGAATAACATCGCTAAGGGCATCTCGTGCCACACTTGTAGCTTCTCATCCAGGTAGTAACGTGGATATAAAGTTACCGAGAGCACCTCGTACTCACTGGAGAGGTAGTGCTAACGAGTGCAGACCAGCTAGCTATGAACAGTAACATCGCTAAGGGCATGACGTGCCTCTCTGGTAACTGAATGATAAATGAAAAGTGATTTTATTTCTGTAAGTAGGTTTGTACAAACACTTTTACACGTCATTCATATTTTTTAAACTAGATGAGGTCGGCGTTTCCTATCTGACTACTCTGAGAAGAAAGACCGAAACAAACACAGAGGTCACAGTCTCTTTTAAAGTCCAGACATAATCTTGGTCAGATCATGTGAAGACCGTGTAGATTAGTGTCTGAAATGGTCTTTTGAAGTAGCTTCTCATCCAGCTAGTAACTTGGAAGTAACGTTACTGATAGCATCGCGTGCACACTGGAGAAATAATGCTTTATTAAGTTTACAGCACACATGCAATATGCAGTGTTAATGACCAGCATAGTGCTTGTATAAAACACTGTCAGTACCATGTACAAGGTGGTCAGTAAAAGCCAGGAATTCTCGCACCCTTAGGGTTGTGGGAAGCCTCAGGATCTAAGGCGATTAACACACTGCCACGCACCACGCAGCGTAGCGCGTGAATGCGTGTTTTAACGTTGCTTGTAAGTATCTCCGTTTGTATAGAAAACACGCACAGTCCAACACACAGAAAATGCATCCACGCGCGTTCATTCAGGTGCGTTGACACGCAACATGCAGCGTGATGCGTGGCAGTATGATAATCACCTAAGTACATGAAATATTTCGTCAGGACTAAGAGTCTGCTTCTGATGTATTTATCAGCTTTCTGTTGGTGTCTTTGATGAACCCCGGGACCGTCTCAAGTTTCCACTAACGATGCACTTAAAACACTTTCTATCACTTAGCATAGTTAACATTTCAAATGATTTATTTTACGAGAGACATCTTTTTTGCGATGTCGATAACGCGCGCGAAAAGAAAAGTGACTGTTCTGTGTTTCCAACGATGAAGTGAAATAAAAATATTAAAAAAGAACCCGATGTTACACGTGTGTGTAAGAAATACTACTCTGTTTAATTAGTTATATTTCAGTTCGCCGTGAAGTAAAATAGATTAATATTAAACTTACTTATAACAACGAAATCTTCCTGTTTTGTTAAGTAGTGAAAACCATGCGAAGCAGGGGCCGATCGCTAGTTTGGTATAAATGTTGCAAGTGCTTGTTTTTTGAACTAAAAGACATTTACGAAAACATTCCACATAATAATATTACTGTGCTCGTTGACAATTAAAGTTATTTCTTTACATGAATTTCACAAATTTGTAGTTTAGCAGTGTACTTAAAAAAACGACGGAACAGTCCTAGGTTTTTAAGAAATGTAAACACCGAATTTACAAGTCAATTAGCAAAATATTTGAACGTCTGTCTACCTGTCGACATATCCCTTAATGACTAGTCTTTAAGTTTTAAATCTACATGAACTAAGCGAGTACGGCAAACTCACCTTCGTACGGGTAACAGTCTAGGTATTACGAAACGTTTAGTGTACGAGTATTATTCCATACAATCAATATTCTTGAATGCATTGAATTAGATAAATGCTTCTAACAGATTTCCTAACAGAGCAATTCGTGACGTCTCGCAAAACACTCACCTATTCAGTGTATCATCGCGAAGTATGTAAAGATGGCTATGCATTGCACGACGCTTACCCAAGTACGTCGCTGCAGCTGTTCTAGCTTTGTCTACTGCTGAATAGATCTACCTAATTGGACAGTTTGCTCGCAGTCACAACACAAGTGTTCGACAATTTTGTATGCCAATTACACTTGATTTACCAACCTTTAGTATGGAAACAAATTCAAAGAAACTCAACAGGTGAACTGTGACGTATAAATGCAGGAAATTATTAACAGAATAATGCAATACCAAGACCAGGATGTTTTCCGGTAACTATCTATTACTTTATCAAGTTACTATGTTAATTTGATGCTTAAACTATCACCCATATATTGACTTCTTGTTATCGTAACTCGGGGCGAGTCGAGTTCATAACGAATCGTATGAAATTGTTCGTAAGGGCAACTATAGAGAATTTATTACGAGGCAGTGAAATATACTAGCGGATAGCGATGCATAAGAAAATCTTGGTTCAGAACTGCCTTCAGAAAAGCTATTGAATTAATTTGATGACAGTTCGCGAAGCCAGTGATTTGTGAGGCGGTTCGTAACGAAAATTCACTTTAGACACCAGTAGCGAAGGGTACATTTTTGTAAGAAATAAGGCGGATTACCTACATATCTTTAATGTGATTTTATTATTTTTCTATAGAATACTGACTGTGCCATTTTTCAAAGGAAAGCTGGCAGAAATCGAGTTGTATGGAACCTTCGCCACTGTTAGACCCGACGACGCTACTCAAAAGTATCGTTCTACAAATTAAAATCACCAATGAGTAGCCAGAATGTCATATCACTAGTATTTCAATGGCCGTTCGTATTATTCACTAAAACCATTTGCCTTTTGAAATAACTAGAAGCTGTAGTTTTACATAAAGAATACTACTCTACCACAAACCGCTACTGCTTGTCCTTTAAACCATTGTCTCAGACATCGTATGTACGTTGCAGCACCAGTATATGTACTGCTTAGAGAAAAAGCTATTATTGATGGTGTTGGGGCCGTAGCTCGGTCAGTAAATAAATAAACAGAAGCTGCACAAGTATTCAGGCCAGGGGGATGTCAGAATCATTGACGGGGTCCGATAGTGCCGATGCCTGCCGGGGTCGCGGATTGTTCGAAAGACTTACCGTGGCCCTGGCGCACAGGCAACTGATGGAACACGGGGGGGTTTTAGTCAGTAAGAGTCTGACACGCCCTTCCGCTCCGCCCAGGGCGAGAGGTCATTTGACGATTTCAAAGCCTATTTTTTTTTTAAATTGGCTGAAGTTACGGGCGTTTGCTATTCCGTATCACCTACAGACATAAGATTACTTCGAAGCCCGAACTATGAATGCATGACAACACCATTTGACGTCCTTAGTGCCGATGTGTTTCCAAAACCAGGCTGTGGACGAACCGTTTGTGTGGTTTGAAATCCTGTCAGCCCCATAGAGAGGCATAAAGCTCTAGAAAAGAAACGAAAAATTTATAATGGGTGGGTACCTGTCACATTATAAACAATTTAAGTATGTCGACTTTTTTCTGCAAGTACCTTATACTATTATTGTCAAGCGCTTACCTTTTCATCCTAATCTTCTTCGTCTGTCTACGCTTGTTTTTATTTCCACTTCCATTTTCGCCAACAATGTTGGCTGACCTATTTATGTACGTATATACCATCTCAAAGCAACCCATACGACAAGTTAACATATTTAAATGACAAGTTTGAAACAAATGTAAGTTGCAAAACTGTCCGTAGGTAGTCCGACGCGTTCGGCTGCTTGCAGCGCATTGTGCGATGAAGTGCACGGATTTATAAATTAAACAATGTGTTGGAGCATGGAAGTCTGACATCGTTCAAAACAGGTTTTCTTATGAAAATAAAAAGATTTCTAGATAATATATCATGCGTCTGTCTCATTTATTTGTCAGTTTGTTTATGTATTGTTATACAATTTTATTTAATATCATACTAATTATTTAAATATTCGTTATTATTATTATTATTTTACAATCATCTTATTTTATTTACATAAGTATACATACATACACACATTGCAGTATAAAACTGATTTACATCCATCACATCACACTTCAGGTTCAGTTGAAAACCAGCGTCAGGCACTAAGTAGTTGTCTGACATGTTTGCTGAACTGGACCTATTTGGCGCAGCCGCGAGGCACACTTTCCTGCTAATTTGTCACTACGCACTTTACACTTTGTTTTGTTTTTATTTTTTACTTGTAGGTATATGTTGTGTTGTGTCTTTTGTACTCTGTGCTAAATAAATGTATTTTCTTTCTTTATTTATTTCTTTATTTTCTTTCTTTCTGTTTTTACCTGTCCGAAAAGGTTAATTAGTCGGGAGTAGGGTTCATTCCAAAGTACCGAACTACTTTCGAACGGGCCGGAAACTTAGTTGACGGACTTACAAAGTAGGCCCCCTGGGTTGAATCCTGCACGTTTCTACTTTTCACTTCTATCTTTGTAGTCAGACATACACAGGAGATTTTCTATAAAATCTTGGGACGTACCTATGTGACGATTATTTCTGAGTGTAATAAAAGTTCGGATACCGCATTTGTTTACAATATTGTAGACAAAAGAATGGCGAACAGACACGATGTGACTTGTTTACACTGAAGCCGTTTTGTTTGTCATCAGCAGACAATTGGAATGAGTGATTGATAAGCGTTGTCATCTTGGCCCGCCAACAAATACTTAGGTCACAACTTTTAATATTTTGGCATTGAACGTTCAAATGGAAACGCCGGGAGGGGACACCCTAGGAGGACATAATAGTGACCTCATTGGTAATGTTCTTTAGAAAGGTCAAGTGCGTAGTACTCGCAACCGGCGTGCGTGTATGACCAGATGTATGAACGTAAACGCGGCAAAAGGAGTATGTAAGGATCGGAGCAGGTGGCGTTCTGTAGTTTCTGCCTACCCCCATGGGAAGAAGGCGTGAATTTATGTATTATTATTTGAATATTCAACAGTTGGGTTAGTAACTGTAATCAAACAAATCGATGAATGGTCCACATTCCTCAAAAGACTATCTCGGATAGTATAATTTGCATGGTCAGTAGCCTAACCAAGATTATTTATGGCTGGACTCTAAAAGAGACTGACCTTTGAGTTTATATCGGTCTTTCTTTTCAGAGTAGTCAGATGAGAAAAACCGACCTAATCTAGTTTTAAAGTATAATTTCTATTTGACGTTGTAAAAGTGTTATTTGAACCAATTTATAGATATTAATATCGTCTATCATTTATTCCCTACATTAATTGCACCTTCGCAGTTCAGCCCGGCTATCATCATGCTGAATGGTTTATACATATTTTTAACACGGCGTTAGGTGTCCGCAAATACTTGGGTAGTTCCTGCCGTTACAAAAGAAGAACATGAATCATCCATCTCTGATTGTTTCTTATATCACAATAGTGTGAGTTAGCTGTCCTGTAGAATTCCTAGTTATCATTTACCCAGTCTTTCCCCAACTATTTTTCGGGTCAGCTTCCAGTCTTAACTGGATGCAGCTGAATACCAGTAATTTACGTGGAGCGACTGCCTATCACACCTCCGCAATCCAGTTACTGGGTAACACGGTACCCATTGGCAAGACTGGTTGTCAGACTTTCGGGCTTCTGACGACCCGTAACGACTATCAAAAATCCACGAATGACACCCGGGACCAACAGCTTAGCGTGCTTTCCGAGGCAGGGAAGGGTCTCGGTATGTAAAGATGGTCACCCATCCACGGACCGACCGCGGCAAGCGTAGCTGAACCTGATCGATCGACCCGTACGGCTGTTATTACTTAGCCACAGGCTCCATAGAATTCCTAGTACATATTAAATATAATGTACCTATGTGTAGAAGGTCAACTTGGTGATCGTCATGTTAGGCGTCATGGAATAACTTTGAACTAACGTCTCAATGTTATTGTTTCTCATAATAATCATTACCGCTTTTCACAGGGAAAAGTCATTTACCGACAGCGTAACAGTTAATTTAAAAAGAATTACAATTTCACACTTGAACAACTGTTGTCGCAGGAATCCTAAGCCTAACTAGTCCTAACTCATATTATAAATGCGAAAGTAAGATTGTTTGTTTGTTACCTTTTCACGCCTAAACAACTGAACCGCTCATCCTGAAATTTTGCATAAACGTAGTCAGGTCTACAGAAACGGACATAGGGTACCTTTTATCCCGAAAAAAAAGTACTGTTCCCGAGGAAAACAACAATAACGTTCTTATGATAATAGATGGCGCCACGTGTCTTTCGAATCATGATTCAATTATATTAATATAGAAACTTTAGTGGTGTGTTAAGAGCTTTTTTATTTTTTATTTAAGTACTTAATTCATTTTGTGAGTCTAGAGTGTCGATAGACCGGTTTTTCATCCTCCTAACTATAATTCCCCGAACAACCCGAAATGATTGTCAAATTCTAAATTAACCCGAGCGAAAAGCTAGTCTACCTATATTTGACTATTTATAGTAGTAATCATTTTGTTGCTCAGTCTAGATATAATATAGAGACGTCACTGGTATTGTTACGTGGCTCGAATCAAGATAATCGCCGTTAAATGGCGGAGCAGAACTCACCCTGACTATATTAATTGACTCTCGACAATCGCTTATCTGTGACCTGCTCTAAGGTCGCGTTTTATGTTACTCATTAGTTTGTAGAGGGTATACTGCCTTGTTCGAAATTATTTTCAATACCGTTATAATTTTGTTTCGGGTTCTTTTTTAATTTTATATTATGAGGTTCCTACTTCAAAGATAGAGTGGGATTGCGTCTATCAATTCAGTCTAAATAATTCAAATGCGTAATGTTACTCACAACTTTGTGAGCGTCGCGAAAATATTTTTTCAAATTGGCTTTGTACTCCCTCCGATTCTATAATTCGTACTCCGTCTATATCAGTTTACATGTTCTCGTCTCCACGTTTTATTCTACGATTTGCATCCTGGCAAAATTGATGAAAGGCGAATCTTGTTTCATTCAATACCTTGAGGATACAAGGCTTAGCGATACAATACTACTCGTACAGGTAGCTGAAAGTCACTATTATCTTGAAATGTGTTTCACGGTCTATCTAATTGGCTCACAGTTCTCTCTATTCGACTATTTTGATAGAAACTTAGTTGCTCCATAGAGACTGACGCCTCAGATGATCCAAGCATTCAAGTGACACCTAGCCGTAGCTAAGCCTTTTTAAAATCTAATCACATTTCCAGTCCTTTTTTGGATTCACGGTAAGTAGGTTTTTCTTATATTCATACTAAATATTTTAAAGTAGAAAACTTACAACCACCTGTCATGTCGGTCCGTAATTACAACGTTCTAGACATAATATAGCAATTGACTCTTAAGATGTCTAAATAAAGTATCTATGAAGTCAATCGACTCCAATTAGTGCTCAACAGATCACACCTTTGCTGTAAATGGTCTCGTTGTGACCTAGTATTTAAAGCCATTTGAGGCGACGTACTTACTTTGTAAAATCTGCTATATTTACTAACTAATCGCTTGCTGCTCGGAGCATGACCTCGTCCTATTAATTATAGTTTTATCTTTTACTTACCTTATAAGGTGAACCACTTTGTTTCATACTCCTTGCTTGTCTCTGTGGCTTACATAAACCACGACACTTTTACGACCGGAAGAAATATTAATCGCTATAATGTGTATAATCAACTAATCAGTTTATCGTGACTCGATATGTATTATTATTATCGATGACACGAGATAGGTATTCAAAACAAGCACTATGCTAGCGGTAGCGGCGCGCCGCGGCTGTATATTTTCATCTTAAAAATATATTATCATCATTCTAATTATAATGTAACAGTCCTTTTCCTACAGTCCTCTACATAATATCTTTGTATCCTATTCAAATATTCCATAATTGTAATATTTCAAGATTAAATCCCTTCAAAATGCTGAAAGAGTAGTGATGTGTGATAGATTGATCATGAAGAGTTGTGCGAAGACAGTTCAAGACAGGATGCAGAATGAATGCTTTAATACAAGTATAGAGGTATGAGGAACAGGGTGTAAAGCTCACTCATACTCTATGGAAAAGTGAGGATCCTCCTACCAGACAGGTGTCGTGCCTGGTGGGCAACTGCCCGACGTTTGATGTCGGGACGTTGTATATATGCTAGTTGCACGGTAAACTCTACTTGCGCGATGCAGGATCTTCGTGACGTCATTGTGACGTGTAGCTTGCATGTGGCGATGTAGAGACCGCTATACAAGCATTTCTTTCTGACATTTAGGTAATCGTCTCGCGTTTTTATATCGCACGTTCTTAGGTTCTGTGTTCCAGAAAAAGTAATAGCAACCAATGCACGTAAAACTTTTAAGTAATAATTCGACACATACAATTTACTTCGGTCTATGTTCCAGTGCCAACGCCTATGTTTAGGCGAGTCACCTCACTTCGCTTGCTAAGCTTTAATTTCCTAGGAAAGCGGTTCCGTCATATTATAACGGACGTCATGAAAATTTGTCACTCTCGCCAGTGTTTGACATTAAGGTATCAAAAAACACGCTGTATTTGGACAGCCGGTATTGTGTAACAGTGCACCGCTTTCTTAGAAAACCAAAGATTTTAACTCAACCAAGTGACGAGTCTCTTTGCGTTCATTCAGACGTACCTAATGCAATACCTACCTATATTAATCTCGCCATTCACGATATCTAGCTGTTATCTCACTGTTCAATATACTCCCGGTTTCCTAAAGACTCTTCAAATAATCTTTTGTCGAGTATCTCTTGAAGTGCTTCGATTGGTTGTTGTTATTTTTTTCAAACAAACTTTGTAGCTACATTCATTAGATTTGACATCAGATTATCACACGCCAGCGTTGTAGTCACTACAAAACAAATATTATTGTTCTGTTCCTGTCATTGCGCTTATACTGGCGTTATATTATTCAAACTAAATATCCATTTTGCAGACGACGACGGTAAATTTTAAATGCGATACTTAGCAAAGCTGCCATGCGTTCTATACGAAAGAGGTTTACGTTCTACGAACAATCTGACTGTAATTTCACATTTCCGAATGGCCCATCAATTGTTTGCTACACCACTATGAATTTCGTACAACAATCTTAATGATAACACCCATCAAATGATAAGAGATACGAATAAAAACTTGTTACACGGTTTGAGCGTAACGTTCGTGAATTTGCCTGTTATAAGCCTGCTAGTCCGACGCGGCTGTTCCATATCATTCTCAAGGTATCTATCTTTTATAAGCACGTGTATTAAGATAAAATAACAATAAAATGAAATCTCTGTTTCAGCCAAGTGCGAGTCATGCATACTCGCGTGCTGGGGGTTCTGAATGACTACTCATATCTTGGGTATTACGAGGGTCATTCAATAAATACTTAGCCTACAAAAAGTAAACGAAAATTTTGGAAAAGTGGCAATTTATTTTTCAACATAGTCTCCTTTTAGTTCGATACACTTAGCCCAGCGATGCTCCAACTTTTTTAACCCGTCCGAAAAATAGTTTTTGTCAAACTCTGCAAAATAGGCCTCCGTGGCGGCGATGACCTCCTCATTCGATCCATATCTATTCCCGGCGAGTGATTTTTTCAGATTAGGAAACAGAAAGAAGTCACAAGGGGCCAAATCTGGAGAATACGGTGGATGGGGCAGCAATTCGTAGCGTAATTCGACCAATTTGGCCATGGCAACGGCAGACGTGTGAACCGGTGCGTTGTCGTGGTGAAACAGCACTTTTTTCTTCGCCAGATGGGGTCGTTTTTTCTTTAATTCGGCGTCGAATCGGCCTAATAAATCGGCATAGTAAAGCCCTGTAATTGTTTTACCCTTCTCGAGGTAATCGATGTAGATCACACCTTGTGAATCCCAGAAAACGGTGGCCATAACTTTTCCGGCCGATTTTACAGTTTTCGCCTTCTTTGGAGCACGTTCCCCGGTCTGGATCCATTGTTTTGATTGCTCCTTGGTCTCTGGTGTGTACCAGTGGATCCAGGTTTCATCGACGGTCACAAAACGACGCAAAAACTCCGCTGGATTCATCTTAAACAGCGCCAAACACGTCTCCGATGTGGTCTCACGGTTGCGCTTGTTTTCTGGTGTGAGTAAACGCGGCACCCATCGCGCCGACAGCTTTCTCATGCCGAGTTCCTCGTGAAGAATATGATGCACTGTTCCTTCTGAAATGCCTACAGTCTCAGCTAGCTCCCGAACCTTCAATCGGCGATCTGCCAATACGAGATCATGGATTTTTTTAATGTTTTCCTCCGTAGCAGCTGTTTTCGGTGCACCTGGACGTGGTTCATCAAAAACCGACGTACGGCCACGTGCAAACTCGTTGAACCAATTCTTGACGGTGGCCATCGATGGAGAAGAGTCACCGTACACAGCATCCAAGCGCTCTTTGATTTCGATGCGCGTTTTCCCTTCCAAAAATAGGAATCGAATCACCGAACGATATTGCTCTTTTTCCATTTTTGTAAAACCGATCGACACGTTCGCTTCCATAAGTTGTCAAATTAAAACAAATGAAGGGATTGGAATGAAAATTTGAAAAAAGAATTAAAAAAGAATGTGCTACACTGTGGTAAAGCTCTTTTGAAACTACAGCGCCCTCTGGCGATGAGGCTAGGTACTTATTGAATGCACCTCGTATGTTAGTTCATTGGTAATCTTCCCAATGATTGAAGCCTCAATACTCGTAACACAAACTACATTGAAATTTCGAATTCCTAACCGGTTCTGTCAGTGACAAGACACACAGAGATATTTTGCCCTGTGACTGATGGACAAGCAATCTGTTGCTGTAGCACGAATACGTAGAATTGTAGAGCCCCGTTAATATCCTTTATACGCGGAACCCTACAAATACGTGGTCAATATTTACGAACAGATTCACCAAAATGTGGAATCCTGAAAAGTAGTACGTATCAGCTGGTTGATAACAATCGCTATCAGTAACATTTATCGATACAAATCAGCCTTGCTTTACTAAGTCTATGAGTTGTAACACTTGTTACGATTTAACGTGATAGCGCCATTTATAGATAGCAGTACCAAATGGTAGCGATTGATTAAATCTTCACTGTATCGTGTTGTGGACTAATTGGGTAATAATTCATCGATTGTTAATAAATATTAAAGCGCAAATTCACGCTTGTTGATGAATCAATCAGTATTCATTATATTATTTTACGATCACGGAGCAGCTTTTAGTGGATGTAAATACTCGTACAAAAATCTTAGTAGAACTACGAGGGCTTGTTAAGATAATTTTGCTTCGGAAGAAGGGTAGTCGTTATTCGGTTGTTTCTTCATGTAGACGTAGGTACTAAGTTTCATAAATATGTAAACAGTGCTAGTCGTTATCGTCATGTACGCACATTTGTTGCAAGGCTGTGAATTAATTATTACGTGTAAAACTAAGTACTTGGTTCTTGTTATGGAAAATATTATTTATGGTTAAGAGCTCCGATAACTGTGTCATTTTCTTGGCCAGTTCTACCGCTCGCTCTCGCTTGTGGGGCTGCACTATCTCACCGAATCTCTTGCCAAGCTATGGCAAGGGCTCATTTTTCTTAAAAACGGTTGAAGCCCAGCTGTGTGACTCTCAGTCCCAGTATAATGATTGGCTAACCTAGCGTTGAAACTGGGGGGGCATTTATTCCATTTCCTTTTACCACCGCCTTCACCGCAACAGCGTCTTTTTTTAAGTAGCTCAACTCATCATCAGTTTCCAATGTATTTGGGAAGGGGGCAGCATACGTTGTTCGTTTAGCTGAGCTAAAAAAGAAAACTCATGCTTGTGTGTTCTGTATCTGTATACCTATGATAATTAATGGTACATTAGTGTCATTAAAACGTGGGTGTTTGCCGAATGCTCGACGAAGAGGCCTCACTTCCTAAATTTTAATTATTCATTGAGCAATAACGATGGACTTAGTGTTCGAGCTAGCAGTGGCGAAGGTTCCATACAACTCGATTCCTACCGGCTTCCCTTTGAAAAACGACACAGTAAATATTCTAAAGACAAATATATAATCACATTAAAGATATTTACTCCGGCTTACCTCTTACAAAAATTTACCCTTCGCTACTGCGAGCTATTATTAACAGCTGGCTTGCACCTGGAACTCTTTCATAAGTATACACAAATTAGGTGCATTTCTAGGTCTAGGGTCAAAGTTCAGACTCGTTTATAAATAGCCTAGTGCGTATCAAACTAGCGTCTCAGTAGGTTTATTGCACAAGATTTGATTAATTTACACTTACCTTTAATGAGACGACATTTTATTGGTGTTTTTACCCAATTGCACGATATCACATAACGTACAGTCGCCAGCACAACAAGTTACCACAAACTGTCAGCTTTTCTCATTCGATTTTGAACTTAACCATTAACATTTTAAGGTTTAAAACCGATTGGAGAAATTTGACAGTTTCGTGTAGCTTGACCTGCTGGCTGCCGACTGTGCAAAAGATTTTAGGTTCCGTGTTTGTAAAAGAGACACATATTATATTAATAGTTGATCGCCGACTGTTCACACCGCAGGCGAGTACCTACTCGTTTATCGCGATGACAAGAGCTGTCAAAGAGAGTGGCAAGCAAAGCACTCGCTGAGAGACTCACGTTCGGTACATACGCATACCAGCAAGTAATCGCTCGTCTCCATCGCGCACTCGCTTCTCGTTAATCGCCGGCGGTGGGACAGTTGCCTTAGACGGATGACTAATTGCCAGAGCATATAATAGATCAATTCATTTAATCTGCTGACATTAAACCTCTATTACAATCTTCTAATAGGTAAGTCAATTATCTAGAAATGCTGTCTTTGTCCTTCGAATCAAGCACTTTATGTGCTAAATGTAGCCACTTACCGGTAGACGTCAGGTCAGCAATTACAATTTGTCCTCGTGCCGTATGGTAAGTTACGCGTTTTGTATTGGATATAATTATGAATCATTTTGCATAATTTCCCAAACTCATCGATATATGCAATTTGTATAGCGATCACACCATAATAGAACTAAATATCTTCAGTACGATAAATCGCAAAGACGATCTTTATTTCTATAGGTAAACATCAGTTCTATATAAATAAAACTTTTAATTAACTAATCCAGTTCTTATCATACAAGTGAAACAATGTTATTAATAACACGTTAGATTACACGATGTTGACATTGATGTTGTGACGTCACATATTTCAATTCAATTTATCCCTATCGTACAGATATCCTCAAAGTTACTACAGAAATAATTAATTAATCAAAAGGGCTTCTAACGCTGTTTCAAAAGGAATGTTGACATATTATTTTGGGAATAAGGATTTCAATGTCCGGAAAGGGACTTCCTAGAAGACCACGAGGGTAATTCGCGTAATTTCATGACGCGCCGATCTAATTGCTGTGCAGTTGGAATAAGTACAGATAGGAAAATTAATTGTTTATCGAATTGAAACACTACGTCAATTTGCCGTGTTATAGCCATTTCATACAACTGTCAAAGAATGACAGTTGTGATTTGAATATATACCTACGAACAATTTAAACGGTCAATTTGATGAACAAACCGTATTTTTGAAAGCTTTGTACTGCGCGTAGCAGTAGGATGCAGTCTGACTGCGCTCGCGCGACGCGAACTCGACGCGAGCTCATCTAACAGTAGCAGACAATAACAAAAGCGTTGTTCTGATCCAGACTTAACTGCAACTGCACTGCACTGCGACTGAACTTCTTTAGTAACGTGAATTATCACCAAATCTCCCTACTTATCAACGTAAATACAAATCACAACAGATCGTCATTGACAAGTTGGGCAAATTGACGTAGTGTGTCAATCTTCTAAACAGTTAATATCACTGACTGTACATTTAAAAAATTGTACAGATGACGGCATATAGTCTTCCCATGGGGGTAGGCAGAAACTACAGAAAGGCACCTGCTACGATCATATTATAAGTAATCAGCCCGACATACCTGTTAATTGGAGGTGGTGAAAGGGTAACAAAAAAACGTGGTCACCTCTAATTCAATACTGTTTTAACCCACTCCACCGTGTAAAATGTTGATATTCAGTGAAGAATGATTGTTTCCTCTGGCCAGCTGTCGTGGACGAAAACATATTAACAACATAATACCTTTCTAGAATATAAACGAATAAATTTCAATAGGATTTTTATATATTTTGTGACAAGGAAGTGGGTGGAGCAAGGAAAAAACGGCGCGTGACGAATAAACATAGATTTTTAATTCAACTTAGTTTTAGCTCGAGGTCGTGTCCCCACGTTTTTAAGGATAATTCGGGAAAGGGAAAATCTTAACGTCAGCGCACGTCTTGTCACTTCGTTACTGTATTAGAATATTTTGGGTACAGGCACGTGCAAAAATTTATGTTTCTTTAAGTACACTTAGCATAAGCAAGCGTGGGAACATCGTAAGCTGATTATCAGCCTATGATGTTCTTACTGCTGGTACATTGGCCTCCTCTCTGTGAGAGGGAGTGGGCCGTAATCCACCAAACAGGCCCAGTTCGGGTTACTGGATGTCACATGTCTTCTAATTTTTGGTTCAATACATGCCGCTTTTCTCACTATGTTTTCCTTCAACGTTTTGAGAGCAGTGGTGATGAAATAATTTACACAAAGTAAACTGCCTGCCTGGGTTCGAACCAACGACCTACAACTTGTAAGTCGCGGCCGTTTCCGCTGGGCCACCACAGCTCTTCAAGTAAACTTAGCAAGATTCAAAAGCGATTTTCTTGTAGTGTTGATTCAAATGTTGAAATTGACACTGTACATAAAACGCCTTACAAATCCAATCAACAGTTTCTAAGTTTCTACGAGTAGACAATTGAATCACAGAAGTTTATTATGGTTTTCTTTTTTACAAGTCGTAATAGCATAATCAGCCTATACCTATAACCTACCCACTGCTGGGACTCAGGTCTCTTCTGTGAGAGGGCGTAGGCTGAAACGATTGCGATATTTTGGTTAAGTTGAAACTTATTCCCGAGCTCTTTGGATTTAGCTATGTGTGTGTGGGTGAGTGACCGTAAGCAAGTTAGTGTGTTACTTGACTATGCGAGTGTTTTGGGGTATTTACTTGGTTTATATAACACTAGCTTTTGCCCGCGGCATCGGCCCGTGGATGTCGGAAATTATCCCACGGCAACGTACTACCGGAATAAAAACTATCCTACGTATTAATCCAGGTTATAAACTATCTGTGTTCCAAATTCCATCGAAATCCGTTCAGTAGTTTTTGCGTGAAAGAGTAACAAATATCCATCCATCCATCTATCCGTCCTCACAAATTTCACATTTATAATATTAATAGGATTTATAATATTAATAGGATTAGTAGGATAAAATAGAGCTCGCACTACTGTGCTTCGCTTACAGCGTTACTTGCAAAATGTCATAGAAAATCAGTGCCCAGAATGTATCAAGATAAAGATGAGATTTGTCCCACTAACAAGTGGGTTATATTAAAAATAAGATAAGATAGTCCAGATAAGGTGTTTATGTACTTACTTTTAAATTACACAACCGTGTGAGTCAGTTGCTTTCGAGATCAGGTCATCCCCGTCTTTCGGTTGAAACATGTTTCAACATGAACATGAATCAACATGTTTCAGTTATGATATACATACATATCTACATCCATATAAACTCACGCCTTTTTTTCAAAACAAAATTATTCATAGTTAGCCTTTTCTCAACTATGTTCGGTTCAGCTTACAGTTTAATTGGATGCAGCTGAAAATCTCGTATTTTACATGGAGCGACTGCCAACTAAACTAAACTAAGTGTACAGTACAACAATTTTCTTAATATCCCTCGGGAATCATCGCATTTCCAAATGCAAACGAATGCTAATTTCCATGTCCATCAAAATTATTAGATTTATCGTGCATAATAATTTGAATTCAAAACTAAGTACTTTATTGTTGTTTTGTTTTGACGTAACAACACTAAAGTTCTTAGTTCTGAATTCAAATTATTATGCGAAGATTGTTGGGTGAGGATTTTCTTCGATGGCTTGTGTATGGTGATTCTCTGTGTGTAACTTATAAAGTAGTTCTTCAGGAGATGTTAAAACCAAAGGCTGAAGTCATCGTCAAAGGTAGTGCCCTGCGCTTGATAAATAGCAAATTACATAACATACGTAACCTTTACCAAAATAATTGAGTAAGGCTATTTGTAATTAGGTGCATTCTAAATAAATCGTATACGTACATTTCGATAGAGTTGAAAGCTTATCATCTCTTCGTTAAAATCAAAATGGCGCGGACTAAATCCTTAACTCAATTGGGCCTAAAATTGCAGCACCAACTCTTTCATCCTAAAATTTGGAACATCATGACCTAAAATACTGTAAGAGGCCTCTCAGCGATTTGTGTCAAAATCTGACCACTTCAGTTGTATTAAATCTTGCTAAAGAGCTTTTTATAATTGGTTCATACTTTAAAGCTAATGTAAAACTTTAAGCTCGAGTCATTATAACTGATGTTGGAGAATCAGATGAAAGTTGCTGGTAAAAATAAGCTGAGTGAATGCGTTTTTTTTTTTTTTTTTTGGGAAATCATCAAATGACCTCTCTCGCTCTGGGCGGAGCGGAAGGGTGTGTCAGACTCTTACTGACTAAAACCCACCCGTGTTCCTTCAGTTGCCTGTGCGCCAGGGCCACGGTAACTCTTTCGAACAATCCGCAGCAAGCTGAGTGAATGCTAAGCTGGTAGCATCAGGCAGAGCTGATTTATATCATCGATATTGCAGCTGTTGTATACAATAACACTCTTTTTTAACCCCTGACCCAAAAAGAGGGGCGTTATAAGTTTGACCGCTGTGTGTGTGTGTCTTTCTGTGGCACCTTAGCTCTTAAACGGGTGAACCACGTTATTTTTTAAATTTGAAAGCAGGGTTTCTAGCTGTGGTTCTTAAACTTATTTTATGAAAATCTGTTCAGCCGTTTCAACGTCATCAGCTCTTTTATTGTGTCGGAGGTTCTTAATTTTACCTATTATATTTTAACTTGTAAAAATTAAATTAAATTGTAGTAATACAATTAGAGGGAATCGGCCCTGTTACTCCTTAAAACAGGCTATTTCAAAGCCTAGCAAGGAGATCAGCACGTCACCCACTTCATTGTCAGAGATTAAATACTACCAACTTTGTGAAAACTGTTACATGTACTACAATCTGTTTTTATATAGATAAAGATTATTATTATTATTATATTAAATCAGTTAAACGAGATATTCTTAGCCTTCCGGGCTCTAATTGTGACTTTGACACCCAAATGAAAATGCTTCGTGCTTCTTTCTAGCTGTTTGCGCTACGAATATTCATAATTAATCCTCAAAATAAATAGGTACTAGGTTTTAATCATGTTTTATGACATGAATAATAGTGGTAATTTTTAGGGTTTATTTAGACTTTATTGTAAAAACTACTACTATAGGTACTACTGCTGAGCATTGAGCACTTAGGGTTTGATTCCCAGGTTGGGCAAAGTGTTATTGGGTTTTCCCGTCAGGGATTTCTCAGTAACAGCCCGGAGTCTGGAATTAATAGGCTCGCCCCCTATTACATGGGACTTAAACATAATTGATGAAATATGGGTGTACTTTAAGACCACCTCTGCTTAACCCTTCGGGAAATACAGGCGTGATGTCATGTTTATATTATAAAAAAATAAATAGCCGTCAATTTAATTAAGTATGTAGTTTTACGTTAAAAACAATAAGTAAACACGGACTAGAAAAAAAGGACTCCGCGCCACGCGTATCGAAAGTGAAGCACTATAAGTATGCCGGACCGTTTGCACAAACATGCCTCACGCACACATTTACAACATAAGGTGCCATTACGCGGCACTACGGCGTCATTGTAGGTACTGTTTACGTCAAGTAATAAAATAAAACAATGCCTTGTGTTGTGAAATGGTGTAAAAATTATTCTACATCCCAGAAAAAGTGTCAAAGTGTGAAAAATCACAAGTAAGACACTTATTTACACACACAAACACACACACATAGATCGGTACGGTGCTTCACTTTCGATATGCGTGGCGCGGAGTCCTTCTTTATTTTCTAGTCCGTGTAACTAAAATATTTTCAATGCTGATTACAGGGTATGCGGACCACACTAACACCTAACTATGTATCAATAGAATCACTAATAAATTGACCTTAAAACAATGATATAGATTTCTATTTTCATAAGCTTCAGACTTCATATAGTATTACAAAGGCATGTAAGCCGAGATTAACTACGTTGCTATGATATTGCAATGTCCATTCGTTGTGAACAAGGGAGGCGGATAATAAAAATAATACAGGAATAAAGTCGGGTGCTCTTCACCCTGGCTTTGTATCAGATTTTTGCTAACAAGAACGAGGTTGAACAAAAAAGGTTTAAAACAAAATGACGTGTAATGGATTGGATTTCTCTATTGTTTTCGATACTGATAACGATACTGCATTGTCTGCACTGTTTGATTGAAAATACCTGTACCTACTGAATTAGTAAAGGATTATAATTATAGCATAAGCTTTTTCAGCTGATATTGTTGGACTTTGGGACATAGGCCTCCTCTCTGTGAGAGGGAGTGGGCCTTAATCCACCACGCGAACCCAGTGTGGGTTGGTGGATGTCACATATCTTCGGATTTTTGGTTCTAAGACATGCCGGTTACCTCACGAACGGTTTCCTAGTATAAGAATCATATATACTTACAACAATATTTTTCAATTGCCAAACAGCTAATGCCTCAATAAGCAAACAACAAAGCATCTATATTTACGCAGTAATGGAAAAGATAAATATTTAGTCAATCTCCTTAATTGATATTTCGCCAATCGAGCAGTGATGGTCGATATTAATCCATTAATTGAATTATGTCTTTGGCAAGGAGTTAGAGTCTGAACCGATGATATAGTCACGAACAAAAAGTCTGAAAACTTATTGAGGAGTTTAAATAAGCATCGTTATCATCTGGCGTCGCACATCGAACGTTCGAAAGAGACTGTCACCGCTTGGGTATGAAAGAAAAAGATGACCCTCTAAAAAGCTAAACTATACAAACTATCTGTGGTCATTATGGTCATTGTGGTCTAACATTGTTTTTAAAACCTTTGTTACTTACATAATTATGGGCAATTTTGTAATTATCTCTGAAAAAAATGTATTTTATTTATTATGTGTGCGCCCTAGCGCCCATGGCCATAAACTAAGATACACCATATTGAAATACCATAACACTACCGCTTACCGTCGCGAATGTTCTTCGGTTGTCTGTCGTCGAAATCAAAATGGTTTCTCACTGATCAGTTTAAAGCATCCTGAACAAAATACAATAACTAGAGCTTTATAGATTAACGCACAAGTGCTGAGTAGGTATGCAACACTGAATTACGTATTAGGGATCCAATAACCGTAATTTGTCAATGTTTGCGGAACGGTGGAGTTTGCAGGACAAATGTGTGTTTTGGCCGTACTACTCTTTGGTCCAAACTGATTGAGCTTTCGATGGTAATTAAAACCACCTGCACACACAGCCCACTCAAATGAACCGTCCGCGGTGTATCTATTTTACAGTTGAGCAGCCGTGGGCAGATAGACCACTGGATAATTTTATTTTATTATGCCTCTCATTAACTTTACTACGTCTACGTAATTATTAGATGCACAAACACCACATTCAAAGAGCAAATTAAAAATAAAGAAGCATACCCTTTCGATTAATTAAGAAAACCAGCAATGTTGCGTTTTTATGTAACTCAATTAGCTTGAAAGCAGACGCAGATCCCAGAAAAAAGATGGCGACTTAAAAAAGAAACTTAGATTTCTATTTGCTTTATGAATTGTGAAGTTTTAATAACAACGGGATGTTAGTGAAGGTAAGTAATTGCTTTGATGTCAATGCATTTCTAACAACATGGAAGGCGGATAGAATAACAAGGATAAATACTAAATAAATTAAATTGAATTAGAAGAGCATTCACAAATTACTACTTATATCTACTAGGATGTATCATCCTAGGCCATGATATGCTTGCAGGATAATTGAGCAATCATAACTCATTCAAGCTAAGAAATACTGGTAAAAGGAAATATTAAAAACAACCTCAAATTGCATCAAAGCAGCAATCATCCGCGCAACCAATTTGCTGTTATCCAGAGATAACCCAGCTTTTTGTACTCGTATAGCTCTAGCTCAAGATTGATAAGACCTGATTGGTTCTGTTTCTTGCTACTGGAGATAAATCAAATGTAAACTATTTTATATACATTACTAAGATGGTTTATCATAGTTTAGTCAGATAGGTAGTCGCTCCATGTGAAATACTGGTATTCAACTGCATCGGGTCAGACTGGAAGCCGACCCCAACATAGTTGGGAATAGACTAGGCAGATTGATTGATCATAGTTTGATCTCTACCTTCTTACCTACGCTAAGGATGATAGCCTTGACTGAAGTCGTTTATTGCACTTTCACGTCAACTGTCAACTAACCGCCCGCCGCCGCGTTGCCTGAACAACGCATTAAACCAAGATTATCGTTAAACTACGTTTTTTTCAAAACTGCTTGAAAAAGACTTTCATAAAAATATTCTCCAGAACCTCTAGGTATATTGTTTTCACTCAACAAAAATACTGATATTAAATAATGTTTTCTTGCATTGCGTATGAAGTAGAATAGAAAACAGTCTGCTACTGAAACTGTTGTATTGTATCGCTTGGATATCGCTAATTCAATTATTTCTCGATACGATAACGTCAACAGTTAGATTGTGCAAATTCTCTTTTGTTCAAGTTAGTTTAATTATTTAAGAATTCTACATTTATGCTTTTTTGAAAAGTCAAGGCTATCAAAACATGGGTTTGGGATTCCCCCAAAATAATTTTGACTAATATACAACTTCGCTGACTATCTAGATCTGCACTGAAAAAGCCCCAGACGGATACATAAGACGTTCCACACACAGAAGATCACGCCTATATTCCCCGATAGGTTAGGCAGAGGTGTAGGTACCTATCTATAGTATACCCACGCTTCGCCAGCTCAGACGACCGGACAGACGTTCCTCTTGCGTAAATTATACTACGACGTAATTATTGTAAAGAAAGTTATTAGATTTTATTACAAGGGGACATGGACATTTAAAAGACAGCTTAAATAGTGCTGCATACAAACACTAACCTCACTGAATCGACACAAATTCTCTTATAAAAATGTTTGTTTAGTTTGTTTGTTTTATTCATAAACAATTTACATTGTGTTGAATTTCATACAAATACAAGATACAAAAAATAGAACTATGAATATACAAATTATGAATTAGTATCCAGCTTTTTTACAGTTTCAAATATAATGTCAAACAGTTTTAAATATAATGTCAAACAGTTTTAAATATAATGATATAATGATAACCGTACCTTTTAAAAAAACATTTCGCACCTTCTGAGGCAATTCAACAGGAGTTACAAGTTTCATGAAAACGAAGACACGCGTTAAAGCAAGGATATCCATATAAATAAACAGATGATTCACGAGCGAAAAATACAGTTACAGTCGCGACAAAATAATAATAATTCATAAGTGTTGCGTTGTGTGTATTTTGTATTATGACGGGTTTTACGACGCGCCCACGATGCGACGGCATTTAGGCGTGTTCAATTATTAGATCAAGATGAATTTGAAAACTGTATCTGAAAGATTTTTATATAAGTAGGTGAGGCGTTAAAATTGCCTCCGGGACTCCGTGGTCACGTAACTGTGCTTTGCGAAGTACCTACGTAAAGATTTTGGAAGTGAAATTTGTTTATGCGTACTTTACGCTCTGCAGCCTCTGCTAATTACCCTGAAAGACGAAATCACTTCAACCTCACATCCCTCGGAAACCGCAGAAAAATTATGGATCAAAACGATGCTCTTCAAAATTGTTGATGTACTGATCCATGTTCCGAAACTTCTGAAAGGTATAAATGGATCTGTGCCCCGTAGTAGTCTACCCAGGCCCGACCACAAATTAAATGTGTTTGTATCATCTACAGCTCGAGCCAACCTCGGGCGAACACTCATTGAACCGTATGTTGAGAACATACAATAAAAGCCACTCTCGCACCAATAAAATTGACATCTTCTCCAACACCTGGCTCAATTTCGCAATCATGTTTTTCCGATTGCTTGTAGATTATACTAATTGCTTACAATTGACTCTTGTTTGAATTCCCTCATTAATTTCTTGTTCTCTATTTTGTTATTGCAAGTTAAACTTATGAATTATTATAATCATTTAATTTAACTTGATTCATTTGATGGTATTATTATTGATTTATTTGATTTTATTATTACTGATTCAATGATTTTATTATTATTACCGTTGATCACTAACGTTTACAACGGTGGAAAATAGCATCCTCTGCCAGTCAATCGCCTCATCAGTAATTTAACGATTAGGTTTTTCGTAATTGACACTAGGCTTTATGGCCATTAATTATTTCTAAAATAGTTATTTGTTTCCATTCCTTCCCTGGATAATGGGTACTGAAGATACTCATCATTGCCATCTCCAGAAAGGGAAGCTGAAAGGAGGCATTCTTCCTTCGTAACTGTTACTACCAAACCAATCCTTTAATGTGATGGGTTTTGACATTCAAAGCCCACCTTATTTATACAATCAATTAGAAATGATAGAGTGTTTGATAGGTTACTTACCTAATTAAAATATAGGTAATCCCTAAGGAAAGGTAAGGTGGTCCTAATCGCGGGCTATGCCAACCATGCATCGAAACTCAGGAGGAACACATTTATCAGAGCAATATGTGACTCGAAAGTAGAAATAAACACAATAACGTGGGCGACTCAATGAAAAATGTTGAAGAAACTATTTCAGTACACGCGCACGCGACGCTACGACATCTATCAATACAGCTCTACTACGAAAATATTATATTTTTCATCATCACCGTGACTTATTTTTAGCGGTGTTGAAATAATCTTTGACTGGAGTATGCGAACTCTTTCGCTTCCAACTGATTGAGCACAGAGATTGGTAACTGGATAGGGGATCAGTAGATGAGCCATTACTGATGACACGTTTGCTGAAGTAGGTACTTACTACCTACTGCTATGGTATGATCCCTGTACGGATAAAATGTTTCGTAGTGTTTGTAAAACGGAAAACGCATTCTCGAAACTAGAAAATTCTCAGCCATTGAAAAAACCGGCCTACAGCGAGTCGGGCTCGCACTATTCGAGTTCCGTACCCAACTACACTGAGCAGTTTATAGAACGGTCGCGCATCTGCCGTAATTACTGTATTGCACATAATAAATAAACCTGCATTAGCTCCTTAAGTACACATTTAAATGACAGTGATAAAAGGAAAAGAAAAAAGTCGTTCTGCACCAGGTATATAGTTATATACCTGGTGCAGAACGACTTTTACCAAATAAAAAAAACGTTAATAACAGGCAGAAATACCAAAACCTCTGGTGTTACTAAATTCCTTTAAATAACTATTTCCTTTGATTTGATCGCGAAAGGTGATATCAAATAACGAAAACAATCGGGGCTCTTAAGTTTCTAGCCAGCCGATCTATTCTCTGAAACTCTCACCGTGAAAACTTAGGTGTAGTGAGCCAATTGTGTCAATCCCTAGCATCAGGTTGTGGTGGTGGTGGGTGGTGGTAGCCAGCTCACTTCAAACTCATTAGAATAGAATAGAAAACTTTTATTTCAGGTCGGAGTCCATAGGGTTAGTAACAATTTTACTTCTAGTGTTAGTAGATTACAGACACAGATCAACATACTACTCGTACAATAAAAAATCAACGTGGAAATGCATTTTTAAATTTGGTTTTCAGCCAAGTATTCACGGTGAGTTTCTTTTTTTACAGAATACTCGATCTAAAACTGACCGGATTTTGTTTATTTATTATTTTATGATAAAAAAACAAATAACAGTAAAAAAAATGACTAATAATAAAATGATTTTCTGTTCAAACAAATTAAAACATGGCCAAAATTATCCAGGGTTTCGGCACAGCCGCTAGCTAGGCGGCTAAATATACATTTGATTATGCCGCCGAATCGAGCCGATTCCTACATTTGTGTAGCACCCCTTACACTTCAGGCTTTGTCCATTTTCCGTTGTCTCTGTCCAAACACACGTTCATGACGAGACAGCTACCTCGTATTACGTACTCACATGCAGCGCGCTGATGACGTAGTTATTCCGGAAGCATTATAACAGGAACGGTACGGGAGCGCTTATAAATTGTTTGTGACAAATACGTACCAGGTCAACGCTGACATTTCTATCTATTGCATTGTTTAGATATCGCTTTGTATTTCAGTTTGACGTACGCTGAAATGATATCGATATTGCAGTATTGGTTGTGTTGGTAATTAGATGCATGTCAGGTATTTTCTTAAATGTGAAGTCTGAAATGTAGACCTGATAAAATTAAAGTTTAGTGGCAAGAAAATCCCTCAAAATTTCAGACTGAATTGGAAAAATATACTCAGAGAGGAGCTCTGAAAATATCTATATAAATAAAAATCTGTGATTGTTTGTTTGTCCTCTATGGACTCCGAAAGGGCTGGACCGATTTTGATTAAACTTTTGTGAGTTTTTCTGCATACTCCCGCGAAGATTTAGGGGTATAGTAGGTGTAGGACACCACGCAAACGAAGTCGCGCCGGGCACCTAGTCTTTAATAAAAATGAAATTCTGTTCGTAAGTAAGCGCATCGCTTGAGAACGGCTGGACAAATTTCGCAATTTTTTATTTTAAAATGTTAGTAATGGTCAGAATCAGGTTTTTATAGACAGAAAAATTGGACAGCAACGTCCTTTTTGCTACGGGATTTTTGTATGAACTATTGAAATTTGGACAGGACAATGTGTGTCACGTCAGTTAGTTTTGTAATCAAAACTAGAGGTACGGTACCTAACAATTATGAGAGCACTGGGTTGGAGTGTATTGTTAAAAGTTGGAAATAACGAACCATGTTACAAACATTGCACTAGTTACGGGGAACTACGTACGGGGCTGCGTCGAAAGTTTGTATAAATGCACAACGAAATGCGTCACGTGAATCTCATATTCAAATAGGTCATGAAATGGAAAATTATCTACTGACACATAAGGCTCATGAATCACAATGCGAAGATCATGCCATGATTGTGAACTTGTGAGCAAAGCGAATACTTACAGTGATCCGAAAAATTCACGCCTAATCCGATAGGTCTCAACTTGGGTGAAGCTCAGCACTAACGTAGGCTTCGACACGCAGCCCCCCTTCTCTTATCCTTTTTTAGAGCCACCCCATAAACCCCATAAAGCAGGACTCCGTTAGTAACCTGTCTCATTTTACTTGTCCTTAAAATAATAACGGAAACACTCAACTACTTAAGTAATTACTTATCTTACGTTTCGTTAAATAACAAGGGTTGTCAGTATACAAGCATGAATGCAGCATGAGACTACATCCATGCTGAATTATTGCTACGGCTACATTGTCGCGATAACGCGAACTTCACTTCGCGCGCTCTCTGTTGTACAGCGAGACGTCGAGCGGTGTGCGAGAGACAGCGCGCGAAGTGTAGTTAGCATCAGAGTTTTAGCGAGAATTCTGAACCAAATACGTGCTCGTACAGCAATATAATTTACAAGATACCTACATTCATAATTGTATATGAGACTAATAATAGGATACTTAAGCGGATGTCGTCGACACGACTAAATATAGTATTCCTTTGGATGTTAAGAGTATTACTACCCCGCCAACACATGTACGTAAACTACAATTTTCAAATTGTGAGTTCCTTGCTACGATTTCATACGTAACCTTTTAGCTGAAAATTATGCAATATTTACACGTGGACAGTCAAAATTTAAGCTCAGTGATGTAAACTTAGAAGCTTTGCCTCTGTAGGGTTGCTGTGTGGCGCGACGTTCGTACTGATTTGGAAGATTACCGAAGCACATAACTTTTCTGGTTTACCTGTACCTACCAACTGACCACTCGAAACGTTGAGCTTTGCTACGATACCCACACTATAGAAAACTTTTGTTCTTTTTTATTAGTCGACAAAAGAACGATTTTTTTTTTTATATATAATAAAGTGAAACTAGTTGCACTTTGAAGGCAATAAACCTTAGCCAGTTTTACTTTCTTAGTTACATTTTAGCTCCCTCGTCTAACATATTATGGTGGAGGAAAAATCCTGATAAAATGCGGTTTAAAAAACTCGCTGCAGAACTTTGTTTTGAAGACGAACATTGCAGTTTGATGTTATTCTGCGTTATAACACGCAGTTTGTACTTTCAAAGAAATAATTAATTTACACTTTAAACAAATAGCTTTTGAGCATTTGCAATAAAATATGAGTTTGAGCTCTGGTGGTCCAGTGGTAACGGCCCCGACTTACAAGTTGTACGGTTACGGTCTTGGGTTCTATCCCAAGCAGGCGCTTTACTTTGTGTAAATAATTTCATCACCACTGCTCTCAAAACGGTGAACGAAAACGTCGTGAGGAAACCGGCATGTCCTAGAACCAAAAATTCGAAGACACCTGACATCTACCAACCCGAACCTGGGCCCGCGTGGTAGATTCCAGCCCACTCCCTCTCGAAGATAGGAGGCCCCAGCAGGTTCCCAGCAGTGGGAACATTATAGACTGATTAAGACTATGCTTATGCTATAAGTTTAAGTTTGTCAAGCGAACAAACCAAGCGAGGGCGTTTCCACAATAATATGATTTTGGTGCACCGCTAGCCGTCTTAAAATTGATTTATGATACCTACGAATACAGATATACGGTCTTATTTACATCTTGCATCGATTGTTCGAGTAGGGTGGTGAAAATATACGCTTTGTTGAGTCCTTTCCTTTTGTCGATCGAGTTGATATCGATATGGTGGTGCTTGCGGAACGTTTATTTGACTAAGCTTTGAATCTAGATTTAGATTGGATAACTAACATGTTTGTGTTGGAAATTAGAATATTATCATAATATGATGAAACATTTAGGCCGGCTTGCGCCACAAATCACTAAGTTCGCTTAGCGCTAAACATGTTTACAAAATGGGATCCCTTCTTTTCGCATAATATTCTTTGTCCTAATATACTTCGGCATAACGATTTTGGCACAATTTGTTTTGGCATAATAATACTTCGGCATAATTTGTTTAGGCATACATTTTATGTTGGCATAATCATCTTAAAGACTAATTTGTTTTGGCATAAATTTGATTCGCATAACGTTAGTAGGCCTAATGACTATTAGCATAATATTGTTGGTTAAAAATTTAATATGCTGTGCAACAAAAGTTAGTGACAGAACAGAATTGCTGCAAAACCGACTCCACGTAGTCTTGTTTGGCCTACCCCTAGAGTGAATTTAGAATCGCGTAGGCGCGTAGGGGCGAGGCGGCCCGCGGGCTGAGGAGCAGGCGCCTGCGAGCGAGCCACCGCGGCTGAGGCTGGCCGGCGAAGCCGGCCAACAAGCTGAAGCTGCGGTGGTGAGCGAAAGCCGTCTGCGACGATTTACACGCGTGGGGCCGCCGGAGGCCCGCAGCGCCGGAGCCGTGACAGAAACCTTGCCTGCTCCATGCTGCATGCTTGCTTGCATGCTTGCTTGCATGCTGTATGCTTGCTTGCATGCTGTATGCTTGCTTGCTTCATGCTTCCTACAGCGAAAAAAAAACCCACAAAATTGTTCATAAAAAAGTTATGCTTTAGAACTTTATGCTTAATAAATTTATGCTTTAGAATATTATGCTTAATCATTATTATGGTTAGAGAAATTATGCTTTAAAAAAATATGCGTAAGCTGTTATGCGTAATTATATTATGCCAAACAAAATTATGCTAAGTTATATTAGGTCTTTTAATTTTATGCAAATGGATAGGGAACCTTATAAAATCATTCTGTCTCTGACATTTTCAATCGATTGACAGAACAGGACGATGCTTTAAATTCGTTAAGCGCTAAACGTATTTAGTGACTAGTCTAGTGGTTTGAGGTTGTGGTGCAAGCGGGCCGAGAATTTCAGTAAAAAATACTGTTTTCGAAGCAGGTATTTAAAACACCTTCATACTTACACCAGGCTATAATATGAATAACACATCAAAATAAAACAATTTACATCCAACGACAACGCAGATGACTGTGGTCTGTTCATTAATTAAACCCCATTCAATCTCGAAAAAACCGGGATATAAAAAACCTATAAATTTCTTATACTTTACTATTTCAAGTAATCCGCAGATTACCTCGTTAATTTGTGGACAAAAAGCTTCTAAAGTCAACGATTTTTACCATCATCCTGAAAGTGATATCTTAATATTAATTAAACCGTTAATTAAGTACCACGGATCTTCTTGAAGGATATTAATTAAAACGTGTAACAGACAACCTCGAATGTGTCAGAAATTGTGCTGTAATCTCCGATCCCTGCAACAACTCAAAGGCGAAACTGAATGTTAGGTTTAACTAGGCGAAGACACATTTTTATTAAGTCTTGGATGGCATCGGACTGCGTTTTACTCGGGGTAACCGTTATCCTAAGCTTTGACCAGACTTTCAGGCAACTTTAGCGTTAACTGTCAGAAACATCTCTTAGCAGACTATGTCCTGTTTCTAAAAAAGCACTTCGGAAAACTTCAAACGTCTCTGCTTAAGAAATGCATACATTATCACGTCATATAAAAGTGCAAGCAACTTGGCTTTTGGCTCATTCAGTATGCAAGAAAATCATTAAGCGACAAATCCCTCGCTCTCTAGTACGTACATTACGCATGCTCTTCAATATTTATTACTCGAGGGCTTACATGGAAACGTCTTGCGTTCCAGAGGCTGCTCATCACGCTTGCATTCCTTGATGAGATGGCGACATTCACTTAGGATATTGAATAATTAATGGCGTATATCACGTGCCAAATTAAGCTCAGGGCAAAAGTTGGATAGGGTAAAAGTAACAAGTCCTTACTCCATCATTTTTTATCAAATCATTCACGATCATGTAAAATAAGTAAATCCGCTATAATAAACATTGTCTTTATCAATTAACACGAAATTATCGCGACATTTTTCGCCAATTAACGATAATTTGATTAGAGAGATATTTTTTATATGATATCACGACGCGTGGTCCCACTTGGGTAGGTCTTAAGCAAAAATATAGGACTTCCCGATAAAACACGGATAAAGTACGCATGGGTCATGTATGCGAATGATTGTGTTTTTTAATCTTTTTTCATCTATCTTTTCGTGATAACTGAACTGTTTGTAATGAAAATAGAGACAGAAGTGAATAATATTTAAGTCAATAATTGTAAGAAGTAGGCAACGCTTATGCAATGATTTTCATCTCCATAGTTTTGCAATCCATCCATATTTCCCTCCATATTTTGTGCCAGTTCAGTTCAGTGTTAATAATGTTATCCACCCGCTGGTCCGTGATCCCTAACACACTTGCAGCCGATTCCAGATCAATCCATTTGGAAACAGATTTGTGCATTACCATACAATTTGTCAGTCGCCAATCCGCTTACTAAATGACGTTGCTATTAGGGTGTGGGTCCCGGGACGTCTCTTGTCTCGAAGTCCCGGGTCTTGATTGTATATTTTTTTTTATCCGGTCCCGAGACTTTAGAATCCAGATTCGAGACACTGGCTACCCCATGACCACAGCTTAATTCCCAAAATACGATTTTTTTTTTTACTTCAAATTTGAGTAAAACTGAACTTATTGCTTTTACGGAAGAACAGTATTGCAGACTTTTTGAAAATGTCCCTCGTGTCCGAACGCCCGATTTTGAAATAGTGGACGCCAGATCTAGTACCAGTAGCTCTACAGTACGCAACGGACCAGACGAATTGTTTGAAAGTTAAATGGAACAATCAATAAAAAAAAAACCTAGAAAATGTATCCGTAACTCGTGCAAAAAAATCAAGAGCAACATTAAAAAAGGAGTTTCAGTTGGTTGAAGCAACCGGAAAACGTACTGAAAGTTTGGAACTACTTTAAAAAGCTTTAACCACAATAAAACCGACATTTGTAAAAACAAAAGAATCCTCACCTTGTCCGGTGGCATTATTACAGAAATCACAAACAATTTGCTTTTTATTGATACATCCCCAAAATTAACTCGATCCTAATTTTATTCTGAGAAGTACCGAAGTCGCGCGAGGTCCCGGGACTTTGATCGTAGGTTATCTCGTGTCCCGGGACTTTGAGACTATCGACACTTCCCAAACCCTAGTTGCTATCTATGTATGTTCCGCTTTGATACTTTGTTGCTCGAAAACATAAGTTTAGCCGATTTGCAGCAAAGTTGGTTAAACATTTCTCGCTGTGATCGGTGAGTAAACGGCTTTTCATTTTTGTTTTACTACCATACATTTGATACTGTTTCATAGCCGACCATATTTTGCACAAATACAAGTTTTTGGACTACAAGGACAATTTTGAAAACATAAAATATTGTTTTCGGTGAAAGCTACATCAGCGTTACAAAGAAAAATTTAATTAATTCTACCTCCAATCGACTGGTCGTCTTGAAACTCTACTTACAGTCTGTATACGTTTTAAACAAAGGATTGGGCCATACTTTAGAGCTTTGAGAGGCCCTCAGCACCTTTCACTTAACTCCGTAGAGAAAAATCTATACTTTATATATGAAAGTACAGTTCTGGAACTAAATGATTCTTAGAGCATGAACAGCTTTAACCATTGAAATAACATTGCTATTAGTATGTCTACAATCGATGCCCCTCTTCTCTCGTATCGGCACGAGTTGTTAAAGAATAGTTAATGCCCATTGCGAGAATATAAGCCAGCCAGCAATATGGTTGCGAGTCTATATATCCAGCGAGTGACTAAGTACTGACTCAAACGAGCGCTTTGAAAATAGAGTTTTCTTTTTAACGTAAAATAAATTGCTGGCTACAGTTCGTTATGCCTACAATATTAATCCACGCCGACCTCACATCGACGAAACACAAACAAGTTTGACAATAAAAACACATATTTCACACTTTAAAATGCAATTAACACAACTGACGTTTGTTTTCAATTCAATATTGGAAAATAAAAGAGGGAAGTTCAATATATAGTTGGTGGCCGATGGACTGAGCTACGATGCAAACATTTATTTTTTACGTTTCCTGTCAGTTAATTCGTTGTTTGATTTTGACTTCCAAGCTTTTAATCCTTTTAGATTTAGTGTTATGTTACGTAAAAGGAAATATCTGAATATCTATAATACCTAGGACGTTTTAATTTGTGACAGTCCCTTCGAAGAGAATGATCACGAATGTACTGGATGAAACTGCGTAGGTATATTTAGTACGTACTTCACGTTAATAATCGTCAACAATGGGCATCAATAGACACAGAGATAACTTTCAGTCTCAAACTGAGCTTGAATTTCTAGGTACATCAAGTTTTTAAGCACGGGTCTTTAATGTTAGGTATTAATTTTGATATCATATATAATGTGCTCCACTATTTATGTGTAAAAGTTTATAGACATACGCCCCTTTAAGTCTAGCAATCATAATAAAAAATAGTGCAGAGCACGCGCGTCTTCGTTTCATGGCAAACACGGTCGTTCCTTTTGATTCCTTCCTAAAGAGGTATTAGGTTCCTCAAATTTCTGGGAAGCGCTACTTGTTAGTGTCCCTCAACATGTTAATACTCTTGCCACGAACTCCACATTGAAACATTTCTTCGAAATCGCTAGTTGGTGAAGGTTTTATGAAAGGTCTTGGGAACAAAACTTTTCAAAGAACTTAGCGTTCGCTAAGTTCTTTGGCAATTATGGCAATTATTCTATATAAAATATAGGCAGAAGTGTTGTCGAACGCTAATGATGTTGATTTCGGAGAATTTTTTTCAGGCAGAGCTTAGTCATACAATTAGGGGTCGTCAAAACATTTTAGATAAATAAAGAGAAACGCTATTCTATGAATTAATACACACATCAAAAGTGTCAAGCACGTTTTTGCTAGTTACTAAAACTCAGGTAATTTTTATTATATTTTTTGTAACTCCTATGAATACTTTTTGGTAAATTTCGTCATTTGAAAAGGGAATAAGATGACTTCTGTCAAGTCGTATTCCTATACTCGTATAATCCTGCAACGGGTTTGAGGCCAAATCAGCAAAATTTTCGCCATACTTCTGAGTGGAATGAATATAAAAGAACGTTATTATGGAGAGAAGACGTCATTTGAGCCGAGAAGAAATGATCAGAGCCGTTGGAATATTAGAAGCTGATTCTCGGCAACAAGTGAAGAATAAATCTATTTCATGAAATAGTTACAAGTGAAGCAGGAAAGCCAGCCTTCAATTTGTATGCTGCATTTAGTGTAGGTAGGGGTATTATGTACAATTCATACCGCTGGACCAGCACCGTTGCCTTAAAAGAAAACTTACCTACACAAGTTAAATAACAATGAACATCTCTCACAGACTCAATAAAACTTACTTTGAACCCGAATTACCAACCGCACAACACGAAGCAGCATTCATATTTCACCGTCAACATTTTTATTTACTCAACCAACGAATAAATTCATGCAATTTTCCTTCGCTGTTGCAATTTGATAAATAAATTTTGATTAACTTTATTTTTTAAATCTATATTGATGGAGAACTACTTTAACTAGTAATGATTACTTTGATTGAAAATGTTACCATAGTTACATTTTCATTGCTCAAGTAGCTTGGGACGGACATGAAGAATTCACTTGAAAATGCAAATATAAATTCGTAATAAGCATTAGTGAAATATCATTGCCTTACCTAAGTTATCTAGCATCCTTGTGTAATTAAGTGAAGCTCTAATTAATAGGGAGACTGGAGATGTCATGAGCATACGTTTATGCAAATGCAGCTTATTGTTAGCTTATCTGACGAATAGTTATAGGGAAATATTTAACGGATCCTCGAAAAACTTAATGAGCTTCTAATGATAAACACTTTTTTAATGGTTTAGGTCTCCAAAATGGGAACTATGAGAGGTTCACAAAAAGAGACGCAATCATTATTTTAGGACCGCGAAATAGGAATTATTAGAAGTTCGATAAAATACAATCATGCCATAGTTATACTCGTAGTTAGTTAATCGTTCTCTAATTACTGTGGACTGAACTGCAGTAGATACTTTTAGTGTGTTTAAGGATAATTTGGATACGATACAATATACTCGTAGTTATGCATAATATACGGACTATGCATCTTTAGAATAAACTTCTTGTTAGAGTTACCTCATCGCTCGCCCCTGTCCTGAACTAAACCAGGAATATTAATCTGGACCAGTTATTAACTTAACTGTACAATCAAATCTTGGAACCCGATAATAGTTTGCAGTTGTTTGTGTAAAGCTTGAAACCAGAGATGAAGTTTTCAATATTCTATTAAATTGACTTTGGTACGTATTTGTAGATAAATACCAGCATTTAGGTCACAAAATAGTATAAATGTTAAAAAAAATAGGTCTTGATGAAAATATATTTCGGTCAAGCCAAAACTCTAGTAAATGAACACAAAGTAATATACATACTGAATTGCACTGAGTGCAATTAATGAATAATTTCGGAAGTCGCTTTTATTTATACAACCTAATTAGTTACAAAACAACAAAAAGACCGCATGAAAAGATTTCATTATTCTGTGTGGCAGCCGGTAAAAAAATAACTTTTTATACGCCTGGTTTTTGGTGAATTTAATAGAGGTTCAACTATTGAGGGGCGTTGATTGAAATCGGTAGAAAATATTATGTTTGCAAATCATACTCGTAACCTGCTACTATTAGTAAAGAGTGGGAACTATATTTTCTTATTGGACTTGTTCTAACAAGGCCAATAAGACATTTTAGGAATCTAACAGTACATTACTGCCGCGGTCTGTAATGACTGCGTTGCTAGCAGCCCTGAAGATGACCGAAAGCGCAGCGTAGTGCCAACACAGCGCGGTCAGCATTGCAGCCCTTGATGGACAAGCTGGAATAAAGGCACATAGACTGAAGGTCGACGCCTTTATAGCACGGACAGCAAGGGCTGCAATGATGACCAAGCTTGAAGGCCGAGAGCGTAGCTAAGCTAAGCTCGAGGCCATCATAGCGTAACCAGCAACGCAGTCATTGCGGACCAAGGCTCGTATAGTGGTTTACTCAAACAATGCAAGTAATTTAAATAAAACCAGCTTAGTATAGTAAGAATTTCTTTAAAGTAACAATTGTTAAAAGTACAGTTACTAAAATTCAGGACCGCGTTTCCAGGGTTTATATTACTTACAGTTTGTGATAATCCTAGTGCGGTGTTTGATTGTTGGATCATTTCTTTGTCACGGGTTGCTATCTCTCCAGCGGTTGTTGAATCAAGAGGCTCTTGTGCAGATGTGGAATCTTCTTGGTGAGGCCTTGTTGGTTTCAAGTTCATACTTTTGCTGATTTGATTTGTGATCTTATTTTAATTTTCGACAAATTCTTCTACGTAACTTTCGGCTACTCTGTCAGATTTTCATACGCCATGCAGTTTGAGTGTTAAGGCTCCCGCAAACAGGTGCGACAGGTCGTCTGCGGGAGCCTTTATTAGGTTGGCCCCAGTATCAGCAAGCAGAGTGGCTGATGATCGCCGGAAACAATGACCTGTAAATCGCTCTGGAATGGGCAAGTATGTCGCAATCATTTTGGGCATTTGTGCAATTTTGTGCTTTCCCATTACTTGTTTTGCTGTACAGGAGCAGTTTCTGTAATTGAGAAAATCTGTCTGTTTTTACATCAACGGGATGAAATGTTTGATATTTCTGTACCACTGTAAATGAGGTGTCACGGAAGACGAAGGTTCGATCTATCTTGGTTTTAGTGTCACGGAGAGTAATCATCATGACATTGTTGTGAGTTTCTATATCATTTACTGTGATATTTGTAATTTCGATAAATGCACCTTAAATGCCGAAAATAAAAACCACCTGCAACAAACAACATTATTTGTAGGTACTTATTTGGACCTACCTACTGATTTTTTTTGAGGTAAAGAATCACTCAATTTATAGACAGTTACGTTCACTGGCAATTACACAGAGTTGGGGGCTTCATTTATAAACTTTTCCACATTATGTCCTGTCCAGACTTTTGATTTTTTTACACCTCCGTCTGACTGTCTTTTCAGCATTTCCGTCACGTTGTGATAGTCTTTTATGTGCAAATTGTGCTTCACCAAAACCGTGCACTTCAGCATGGAGTAAGTATTCCAGAGAGATGAGGGCTTCATTTTCTTTGAAAGTTCGTTAAACTAAGCTAGACAAACGTTTTCCGATAAAGACTGACTTTCTGTTGATTTTCCGCTACGCAAAGTTTTCGTAGGCAAGCTTGTATTTTTCCTTTGAAATTTTTTTTTTTTTTTTTTTTGGTTTGGAAATCATCAAATGACCTCTCCCGCTCTGGGCGGAGCGGAAGGGCGTGTCAGACTCTTACTGACTAAAACCCTCCCGTGTTCCTTCAGTTGCCTGTGCGCCAGGGCCACGGTAACTCTTTCGAACAATCCGCGACCCCGGCAGGCATCGGTCCTATCGGACCCCGTCAATGGTGCTGACATCTCTTTGAGGCGCGCGTGGAACACGACGCGCCGTCGACTCGGGCCTGGTCCTTACCGGACGGCGAGCTGCCCATTGCTCGCCGTGCGCAAGCCCGCGCCTACGGTGGCCGGGAGTCGGCAATCGACTCCCGACGCCCAGGGTGTCTCCTCCTCCTGCGGCGGCTAGGGGCGCGAGGGCGCAGAGATTGCCTCTCCCTTTCGCGCTCCGCCTCCTCCTTCGCGAGCATTACTGCTTCGCAGAAGGAGGTGACGGCTTCCCATTCCCTCTCGCTCCGTACCATGGCCTGAACCAGGGCCGGACGCGAGAGGTCGCCGCCGCCGATCGCCGCCACGAGGACACGGCGGTGCTCCGCCCAAGCCGGGCAGACCTCCACCGTATGCTCCACCGTGTCCTCCGGTCGATCCACACAATGGTAACACCCGGGCGTTTCCTCCCGCCTTATTCGAAACAGGAACCTCCCGAAACAGCCATGTCCGGTGAGGACCTGCGTCAGGCGGAAGGTGAGGACGCCGTGGCGCCTCTCAAGCCACTCCTCAAAGAGGGGTCTTACCGCCGCAATTGTGGCGTGATCAATACATTTTCAATCACTAATTTCGCTTCGTTTTGAATGTCTGGCGGTGTTAAACACATTGATTTGGAGGATTCCATACGACTTGCTGGCGCCTATTCAAGTAGCGCGGAAAGGTCGACTTTGCTCAAAGAAGGTTGTCAAAATAATGACCGCATTACAAGCATTTTTGAGTAAAATAAATAAAAATCTTGAAAACGTTCTGAAATTAAACCCGTAGGCCAACCTACTGAAGCTGCGAACTTTCATCCTCAAACAACGAACTTGTTCAAATAATGAATCCAAACGCTGCAGAAGTTACCGCAAAGCTGCTTACAGCTTTATTGAAGCCGACCACGAATGTCTATGTTTAATTGAATACTGTGTAGTATTTTGTACCAGCAGCACTTGCCATAGGCTCTGCCGCTGGGACGTTTTGCGTTTCTCGTTTCTATTTTACAATAGTGGAAGAGTAATGTTGGAATAACTGCTAGTATTTTATATTCGAGGTCTTGGGATAACCTAATTAAGTAGGCATATCGATTTGTTAGTTTAAGATAACTTCAATTTCCTGAAAACAAGAGTAAACTGGTAGCGGCATCGCTGATTATCTCACAAAAGTCTCAAGACTCAATTGATAACTTAAAATTCAATTGTGCAACCCACCAATGGCCGGTACCAGCGCAATTGAGTTTTAAGTGACTATATTAAATAACAATACCACGTTAAGTGATGCCAGTTGACTGATACTTCCCTTTAAATGCAAGGACTCTATACCGATCATTAGATTTTATACCGATCATTATTGTTATAGGTCTCTGCCGTCGATGCCGCAAGACGCCGCGGGTGAGCCCACACTCCAGCCCGAGGGCCAGCCCGCGGTTGTCTCCGCGCCCTTCACGACAGGCGTCCCCGCGAACGTCTCCGCGACCATCCCGACGGGCGTCCCCGAGGACGTCTCCGCGACCTTCCCCACAGGCGTCCCTGAAGTCGTCACCGCACCCTTCACGGCAGGCGTCCCCGAAAACGTCACCGCGACCATCACGACGGGCGTTCCCGCGAACGTCTCCGCGACCATCCCGACGGGCATCCCCAAGGACGTCCCCGCGACCATCCCGACGGGCGTCCCCGAGTACGTCTCCGCGACCTTCCAGAAAGGCGTCCATGCAAACTCAGCAGGCGCCTCTAAACAGGTCCCCGCGACCATCGCGGAAGGCCTCCCTGAACACTTCACCGTTACCATCTCGACAGACGTCCCCGCTATCATCCCGAAAAGCGTCCCTGAAGACGTCTCCGTTGCCATCTCGACAGACGTCCCCGCTACCATCATCACGAAAAGCGTCCCTGAAGACGTCTCCGCGATCTTCGCGGCGGGCATCCCGGCTGACTTCCCCAGGGTCGTCCCGATGGACGTCCCCACCGGCAACCCCGAAGACTTCACCACAGACGTCCCGGCAAACGTCTCCGCGGGCTTCACCAGTGTCGTCCAGGCGGACATCCCCAAAGACCTCGCCATGGTCATCTCGGCGGTCGTCCCGCCAGTCTTCGCTCAGCTCGTCTAGGGTCTCACTGCTAAGGTCCTCGTGGTTAAAGTACACACGGGGGTCCCACCTACATTATCTACGTGAGTAACCCCTGGATAAATATGAATGTTACTCACTAATGTGTTTTTATGTTGTATGCCTAGTCAAATTTTGTGACACCTGTTTCAGGTTCAGGCTTCTGAGAGCCATGCATGTATATGTTTGCGTAGATAGAATATGTGGCTGTGTCAGCCAGGTCATTAAAGGCATTTGATTTTATCACTCGAATATAATCAAGCTGTTGGGTATCTAAAAACCTGAAGCGTAAAAATGCTAAGACCGTTTGGCATAGCTGCAATTCCGCAAATCAATTACGCCGTAGTAGTAATTTCAAAAGAAGTAGCGTATTTTGTTTATGCACCTCAATGATGTGAGTTTTAAGCAGTTTGTGTACTATGGACTTTTGTTTGTTGTTGCTTTTTAGTTAGTTTGTGAAAATATGTTAGATTTAAGTACTGAATATTTTGAGTACTACGTCAACCGAACCTAGGCTTAAAGGATACACTCTTTTCTTGGGGTCTTAGTCTTAGCATAAGACGAGAACATTGATGTTGGTACCTATATGGATGATTTGGTGGAAGCGTACGTAATGCAGGTTCTTACGCTGAACGTTTTTAATCTGTGATTATACTTGGCAACAAATTCTCAAATATTTCATGAAAACATTTTTTATTAACTTTAAATTGCATTTTGTCTTCGTATTTTTCTTGAGTTCGTAAATAATAGACTTGAAAACCGGAAGGCAGGCGGTCTCCTTTCAAAATTAAAAAAGTATAAATATTACTAATACTTCTCTATTAAAATATAATTAAGCTAACTCACGCGAAATCAAATACCCCTTAAAGGCAGTATTTAAAATATATTCTTTGACGTCGTAAGAATCGGGTATAATGTTGCTAATCAGAAGGCCATTTACGAGCACGAGGCACTAAATTGATTTAAAAAAAACTTTCAAGATTCAATACTAAGGAAATAATAACGAGGCCTCTTTTGTACTCGTAAATGGTCTTAAAATATTTTCTATGCAGGCAGTTACAAAAGCAATATTAGATAAAGTGTGCGACACTGAAGTTAAGTAAGAATCGTAGTCAGCCGTCTATCTGGAATCCTTTTAGTATTAAAGATGCATACTGCCTTCGAATCCGATGTATTTTTCTTGAGTTTAGAATAGAAAAATAACGGAAGTTTTTTAGCTTCTTAAATCTGATGTTACCTACCTTTAATGAAAATAAAAAAACCTATGTTTTTTTAACTTGGGAAATGGATGTCTTTTCGAATTGGATACTCAAGATTGTGGATTCTGTCAGGATCTGGTTACTGCAAGAGGCCTTCCTCTCACATCTGTAGGAGATGGCTCGCATCCACGGAAGAAGACCATGTAAGAAATTGAGCTTGCTAGCAAAAGATATGTCTGTATTATATGAACATACACATTGGAACATGTTCTAATATACTAATATTTTATTGATTGCTCAATCGCTTGCACAAAGAGCATAGCATATTGCAGCAGCCTTGTTCTTCGTACAGTGTTACTATACAACATAGTCACATGTATGTGAAGTACGTATTTAGTATCACAACGTGACCAAAACAAAAGACTGTGGAGTTTATATCCCAGCGCAAAACTTTATAGGACAGTGCTGTATCATGCGCAGAGATCAGAGCGTTTACGTCAATCTACGCAAATCCCTAGCTGGCCATATTTTCAGATTTGTCTGAAATGCAAGCCTTTGTGAAGCCTCTCGATTTACTTTTACGAACAAATAGGACACATGACGCGTTTTCAGAATGTTCAATTAAAAGAAAATGTGTGACGGACGAAAAGGCGGATTTTTTCCGGGGTGGAACGTTTTCCACCCCGGAAAAAACCCGCCTTTTGAAAAGGGGTAAAGTAAAATCTGGTGCTGCTTTTTAAGCGGCAGATTGTGCAACAGATCCGAATATTTTATAATACAAAGGACTATTACTAAACCCAGCAGTCTTCGTAAAACTGAAAACAGCACGTACGACTAGATTAATGAGTTTACTACAGTTTTACATAAAAAATACTGTTGTACTATTGTTACGTATTTATTTTCAAATGGAAACTTCTCCTCAGATTTGTTACCTAAACATGATTACTTTTCTACACGTCTTATGTCACTTTTAATATTTGCCACGCCATCTATTCTCGAAAAGCAAGAGTTTATATTAGTTACTTTTGAGAAGCTACATATAACATTAAATAATGTTATATGTAGCTATATAATATAAAAATAGCATAAAATATAACATAAGACCCCTAGAGTTAAAAGTAATAGGTATGTAATTTGGAACAAAGTGTTACAAAGTCAGAAGAGCCTTGAGGCCTTGACGTGTGTCTACAAGTAACGGAACACATTAGTGAATAAACCATAGGGCGCATTTCAGATGGCCGTGACTTCAGCCCACTTGCACTGCCAATCAATAAACACGTTTATCGATACACAAGTTCAAAACATAATTCTGTTTCTGTCAAATGTTTGAAGATGGCAGAGACAGAGTGATGTTTAAAACTCGTTTAGCGCTAAACGTGTTTAGTGATTTGCGGTACAAGTGGGTCTTAAGAGGTATTGCAACTATTGTACTACACATAACCGATAAGAGACCTGCAAGATCCGACATTTTCTCTAATAAAAAGAAAACTCCTGCAACATTTGATAAACCAACACGCGTTTGTATAGTGCCAATAAAACTGACGTATAAGGAGGGATCTTTACGTTCTCCTTGTTCGGAGAACCGAGATCTCTATTGAAAACGGTCCCTACAATATTCCTCGTATATTTCGAAGAGCATGGCAATACAACGTAAGGATGAATCCCGATCCTTAGCTGCATTATTATTTTATCTTATTTTCAACTGCTGACCAAGTGCATCGATTGTAAGCAGAGTCTTGTGCGTCTGATTGGATACTATAATGGAGTTAACCTACTTTGAGAAAAATCAAGCTTTGCAAGGCTAGACTCGGGATCAGAAGACAAAGAACAAAATGTCGTATCTCTGTGGTTCTTTAATTTATCCGTAAATATCAGCTTATACGAGTAAGGTATAAATAAAAGGAAAATGTAGGGAAATAGTAACTCTTATTTGCCGTAAGAGGAACTCAAATTAGCATGGTAGTGTTGTATACGTATTTTTGTAAAAATACAGGATAGTCGTTAGAAACTTTTGGCTTTGCTTCTCCATACAAAACGTTATTTAGGTTCGTTTTTAAATGATAAATGATTTAATTTTTGTAAGTAGGTTTGTACAAACACTTTTACACGTCAATCATATTTTAAAATCTAGATGAGGTCGGCTTATTTAGGTCTCACTTGTCTAGTACCTAATTTTATTGGCGCTTTAAGTATTCGTCGCCTGTTCTCTTCCTACGATGCAGCCAGCGCTAAATGATAAGAATCTTGGCAGCTTGCTGACATTTAGTTTTCCTGTTACACGTATCAAACTTGAATTTAATGCAATGGAATGTTTACACACATACAAAATGGTAGACGCAAAGAAATAAAAATAGTTACCAGATTTTTCGTCTACAAAGTTGAGCACTTTTCTAGACGAATTGTTTGTACCTACATACAGTTTGATTATGCCGCTAGCAACGAAAATATTGTACAACACAGCTATTGTATTCGTATTACTTTATTATCGCAACAGATAATACGACGCGAACTTTATCAACGCGGCACTGTATCAATACCGTATTTTGTAACTATTTATTTTACCATCACAACCAAAAATTTTACATTAATTATAAAAGTAACTAGGCGATTGTTTACATTCAAACTTTTCCAAAAAAATAAGTAGGCGCAGTTCGAGTCCGCGCCGTTTTAGACACAACTGTAAGCTGATCTAACCTAGTGAGAGGAGTACCCTAAACAATCCTTTGTCAGTGCTAGCACTTTACAAGCCACTATCAAGCCAAGCTTGGTCTATCCCAACAAATTAAAGGTGGTCACATTAACATCAAGCTAAGCTGACTTTACGATGGGATTTTCTAACTCAGCCCAGTGTAGCGAACACAGTTTCGTAACGAGCGTGCGAAAAGAGCCCACATTCGACACGACTGAGCAGAGCGCGCCTATTCAAGCAATGAGCGAGCGAATCGAGCCTTCGTCATGCAAGCATGTGCAACAAACAAGCACACTCTTAAATCGCTTTTCTCGTCTGAAATCTGAGTCGTGGTGAAGGTGGGCTCGCTTCGTTCGCTCGTCCTTTAAGAAGGCTTGGTAAACTCGCTTTTCGTGTAAAATGGGCTCGCCTCGCTCGTCAAGCGTGCGTAACCTGCCGCAATTGGTTGAAAGATTTATCAATAGCCAATCGCAGCACTTTATGTGTGCTTGACAATTTGTCGTAGTGGGCCACCTATATTAAATTGATTGAGTTACAAACAAGCTCTCACTGTCCCAAACGGGTGTCGTGATTCAAAAAATGCTTTTCCAGTTAACGAGTTACACAGGATTCTGTAATCGATTGGCTTGGTACTTAAAAACGTAACACTATTTAGAGCGCTTCGTAAACGCTTTTACTGGATTTTTATCAATGCTTTTGTAAACAATGTGTTTGATAAACTGCTATGTTACCTGATATGCATTCATGTCGATATCATCATTCATTGTCGCGCACCTCCTCGGCCGTTTGGGTTATCCATATTGCGCCGTCGTCTTCCGTATATTTTTCCGAGAAACTTTAAACCTTATCTGCCGCCTCAATCTCACAAAAGAATCTTGAAAGAGAAAGCGATAGCATTATTTTATACTAAATGCTCGTATTTTTTACAGACTCAGAAGTAGCGACGGATTCAATGGAGGAAAGGGATCCGGAACACTACCAAATGAAAATGAAGAAGTCATCGCCTGGCCGGTTCCTAACCATGCATAAACGCCGCAAAAAGAGGCTCCTCACAAGATGTTTGTATCACGACAGAGGATTATTGGACGACCTGATGCTGGGACAGGTGCAGGTGAGTATCTGCCATAGGACGCTGCGCGCGGGCGACTGCGGACTGCTCACATGCGTAGGAGGTTTATCGAATGTTGTGTACGAAACAAGAAGTGCATAAAACATAAGTGTTTCTTATCTCCACTTATTGGTTATCAAGCATAGGTTTATCTAACGATCTCGATAAAAAGTTCACACCTCGCGTGGGAATCCAAAGCTGAGATTGGATACGTGAAGCGTACAGAGCGCGACACGCATTACTCGCTCAGGTCTCAGAATGTTGCGACAGAATGAAGTATGCGTCGTGAGGTGTACACGACGCATAGTTAATCTGCGCCATAATGGCCATGTTTAACGCGGCGGCGTCACTTATTGTCTCTCCCATCATGGTCATTCCGCAGTCCTTCGCTACAGCGAGTCGTATTGTTTCTAGCGCCGCCGCAAATTTAAATGTCGTTTGTTTGTATTCAAGAGTCGTCCTCACGCACTATTCGTAGGTATGTTCTTGTGACATATTGTTGGTCGCTTTGCGTTTAAAGTAGTCGAAGCAAGGACGTCGCAATGTGAATAAAAACTTATGTCTTTGCTTTAATTTCTACAGAGCGTCGTCCAACCCCGATGCGAGTTGATACCGTGTTTGGTGCGACGTTATCGCTCTTGATTTTATTTTTAGCGTTCGTAAATGGTAACTGCGCCTTATACGATATGATAGAATCTCGACACTCATCTCTTAAACAATAGTAATTATAATTGTAACTGCTGGCTACATTTGTTAAACATAATCTAGTGAAAATTGTATTACAACGATAGTTTGCAGTCATAGACGCTCGCGCAGATGTTCAAATTGAATGCGCCTAGCATTTTCATTGCGAAGTAAATAGTTGTTTCTCTGATTTTGCGTTTTAAGAGGTGACGTCACATGTATAGAGAATATTAATAGACTTGGCGGTCACATAATGTGCTACTTGTTTACTGGGTGAAATTTAACCAAGTCTGGCCTTGTAAACAACTACTATTAACGATCAATTTATGTCTATTTGATGATATTTGCACGAGGAAGTGTCACACGCATGTCAGACAAATGTGTGAGTGTGACGTTGACAAGTATTAAAATTCCTACCTGATGCACTGGGCATTGACGATGGGCCAAGAAACCGCGGAACAAACGTGCATCGTTATTAATCCAACTTTACATCCATCTTGCGAAAAGGTCGTTGACTTAGGTAATACGGCGCCTGCGATTATTTGACGACATTTTTCTACTGCATTGCGAGTGGCGGCTCAGAAACTGCCTGCGAGTGTGTCGCGACATTATAGAGAAGCGATTTTGTGGGTGATTATAATGTCTTCTGCTATTGTTACAGTGTGTCCTGAACCAATCTGTAGAATGGAAATTTAATGCCTTCACGCTTGAAACAGTTTCTGGAGGTAAGGGATCTTATTTTGTTCGTATTGTATTGTAAAAGCGATGAATGAGCCAATTGTTGACAGCGCGCCCATTTTGACCTTTAACAATTCAACACTTAACTTTTTTAACCCCAATTTATGAGGACTGCCAATAATTGTAGTTAATGGCTGTTAGTGCCACTTAAGACGTTGAGAGATCTCTTTTGTAAAGCAATTTCTTTTTCTCAAGTACCTATGTCCATACATAAATAAGTTATTCAGTACAGTGACTACTCTACAGAGTAGAGTAGGTGCTTAAGTAAAGTGTACATATTTGTGTTTATATTTTGGCACATACATAGAAAATGAGGCATCAATTCTAAACCTCGATGGTAGGTGAGTCATTGCTACTTCGACCCTCGATATCTAGAGCCCGTAGCCGGGAACTCCAAACAATCTATTCTGCATTAACTGTATGTTCATAAAAGGAAAATAAAAGTGACTGAAATTTATACACTAAACCTACAACATGATAATTCAACTACTACGATCGCCGCATTTTGATACTTTTGTGACAAGGAGCTGAAGTTCACAGGTATCTAATTTGATGCCATTCCGCTCGAAATTACTAGTCTAAGGTAGTAAATTACTAGGTTAGTTATTGAAAGTGAGAAATTACAGAAAATATGATTATCAGTGTCTTAAATAAACCAGTAGACTAATAATAACAAATAGCCTTTGCAGTGTGTTGAATTTAATATAGAAAAATCCTTAATTTTGTTTTTATGTTTTATTAATTTCAAATTGATGAACAACTAAGAATTTTGTTTTTTTTTTTTTTTTATAATATTGTGTGCTGGGTCAAAAAATTTTTTGTTAATCGAACAATGAAGCACAAGATAAAATATCAACTATCAGAATCGCCCTACATACAGCCTCATACTGACAGTCAACCCCGATACCAGACTGCCATTCCGAGCTTTCACAATGCAAATACATGTACACATATGTACACGTATATTTCATCGAGAGTCGATCTACGAGCAGAGATCGGATATTCGGATGTATATTCACCTAAAGTTGAAATGTTGGCTAACATGGAATGCGCTTTTGTATCGAAAAAATCTTAACTTTAACGAACACAGACCACCCCTTCTTTTACACACTACATGCACATACACACATCAAAAAAATATTTGTGATCACTAGCAAAAGCTAATATATTTTTTTAATTTAACTTTATCAAGAAAAAGTGTTTACGTCATATCTTTTTTAAATAGATATACAATGTTTGAAACTAAAATATTAAACTTTTTTATTTTTAATAACAAGAATTGAGTAATTCAATCCTAAAGTAATTGTAACAGAAATTTGAACAAACAGCAACAACAAACAACAATACAACAACACAAATCACAAAACACAAAAACACAATTCTAGCTCGTAAAACTTCTGATAATCCTCTTGGCATTTTATCAATAACAACTTTCCTTGAAAAAATATTATAAATCCGTTAAAATTAACTAAGTTAGATTTCTGAATGAGCGTAAGCTTGGATTGAATTTCTTTTTATATGGAAAACCAATTGAATTTGTTTTTTTTTTGTTTTGTATTCTAATTCTATATTTTTAAGTAAATAATCTAAAAAGAAGAAGAAATTATAATATAGTCTACCGTAACAAAAAAGATTTCGGTTCTTCAAACTGATTGCAAACTTTTTTTTGATGTGTGTATGTGCATCGGGGGTTAAACATTGATTTTAAATAAATATGGATATGAATGGTTATGCAATCGAAGACTCCCGGGGTTTCTTTTTAAAATAAACATTTGTTTAGAAGTCGCTTCCATACCTGACTAGTTATGCAATCCCGGTGTTCCTTGTATACCGGGTTTAAAAAAAAAGTTTAAAAAGCTGCTTCCATACTTTCATACCGATAAATTTACTGTAGCTAAATATGCATCCGAATATTCGATCTCTGATTATCGGTGCCTAATTACTGATTTTGATTGTAATCGTAAATCAACTAGTAAAATATCTAAATTCTAGCTATTAATACTTCGTTGATCAGTATATTAACATAACGCCACGCCTTGTTTCCCCGAAGGGTTAGGCAGAGGTAGACCATATTTACTTTTACTTTATTTACCCATATTTCGCCAGTAATGTTTAAATCCCATGTAAAGGGTTTTTTAACAAGAACTTTGTTTTGTAAACAAAGAATTTAGATGAAAATGATTTAAATTTTTAATATATTAGAAAGAGTAAGGTTTGGCAATTATTCATGAAAAATTATCATCGGACAAATGTCCACCACGACCACGCTCAGAAGATGTCGAACCTTTCATCAAAATTTTCAATCACTTTTTGGCAAAATAGAATTTCCCGATCGCATAATTTCACGAAATTCAGCTTTTAAGTGGCCGGCCCGATTGTGTGATTTAACACCATTGGATTATTTTTTGTAGAGATATGTTAAAGACAGAGTATACGGAGCCACTCGAATCGATTGTAGCTTTAAAACTCAAAATCCGTGACGCGATTAATGAAGTAGACCCGCCATTTTGCAAAAATTGATTGGAAATTTTGATGAAAGAGTCGACATCTGTGAGCGTGGTCGTGGTGGACATTTGTCTGATAATTTTTCATTAATAATTGCCAAACCTTACTCTTTCTAATACCATTACAATTCGAATCATTTTCATCTAAATTCTTTGTTTTATTTTGTTTAAAAAAACAAAGTTCTAGTTGAAAAAAAGTTCTAGTTTTTAGTGGGGGGCGAGCCTATTACCATCAACCGGGCACAAATCCAGACTCCGGGCTGCTACTGAAAAATTCCAGTATACTACTTAGGTATATTAACGTAATTAAAACACAATTAGTTGGCCGCTGTTGAAGTATTTAAATAATTAATCTTGCTGAAGATGTGGTCACGAATTTTGATGGACAATCATTTTAACAGATAGTTCATAATATGTTGCACATTTTTGTAAGTCGCCTCTAATTTTTTTATCGTAGACGATGTCTTTGTCAAAAAATACTAAATTCCATACCAACTTTCATCCCCTATTCACAGAATACATTTTCAAAAGATCCTTCCTTAGTAGTGCTCACCTTTGTTGTATACGGAACCCTTGTTGTAAAATTTCATGCTTCTAGACGCAGCGGTCAATGCTGCCCGTTGTCAGCCAGTGAGTGAATTTAAGATTTTTATTAAGTTTATACCTACACTATTAAGTACCTAGATGCAAATTAGAGATCTATTTACCCCCTCATATTGCAAACTCATTGAATTTCCTTAATAGATATTGACTTAATAACTTTTAGTCGATAACTTCATTTACATATTAGACGTGTGGTTCTCATTAAATTCCTAACTGACTTCAGCACACAGAGAGAACTGAAGCTGAACGCCGCTCACTATTAGTTCATAATTGACTTTTGGTAGTCTCTAATTCAATTTCGGCCAATCCGGTGTTTACAGCGGAAAATCGAGGAGAAGTTCGCTAATATTTCACTCATTCTGACCACGAGGGTATCCATAGGTGAAGGTTACCCTTTTCGTCTGGTGGGATTCAACCGGGGTAATAGAAGCATGCTGAGATAGGGGCCCTTTGGCCTCGTACAGGACTTTCTGTTGTTATTTTCATTTTCATTTCACTTTTGTTTTTTTATTTTTGTTTGTTGAGTTTCAGTGTGTATAGTTTAGTTTGTGATAATCCTGTGCGAGTCCCAATAAATAATTTTTCTTTTCTTCCTAATAGGCTACTTGACAGTTATTGAGAAACATATAAGTAATGCTCCTTGTGGTTGTTTTTTGTCTGTAAAAAAGCTTTTATTTAAAATTTTTAGATGTGGTACCTACCCCACACAAATTCTTATACCATTGATTGATATGTAAATAACAGTGACCGGAAATTATAAAAACAACATCAATATTAAGTGGAAAAAATACGTATTATTGAAGGTAACTGAATAAATACCCCAGCAAAAATAATAAAATTTATATGGGACCCACCTCTGAAGCATACCCAATCAATCAAAATATATATTTTTTTTAAATCGATCCATAATTGCGGGAGATATCGCGTAACTAACATACAAAAAAACATACAGACGAATTTTGAAAAACTCCTCCTTTTGGAAGTCGTTAATAAAAATAAAACACACTTCTCTTTAAAGTAGATGGTTCAGTGATTTACTCTCCAATGACTAAATATTGTAAAACTATTGTCTAAATCGGGCACAAGAACAAATCTCTAAACAGCGTTTGCATAACAATAGTAATGCATGCCTGTTTCAAATTAACATGTACTCGTAGGTAAGCGACGAGCGTGCTCGCGACAATTTCGACACGTCCGCGACGTCCGCCTCGCTGGCCCGTCTCGCCTTATTCACGCACATATGTCGAAGCATTAAATCGCAGTTTTTATAAAACCGTACTAATAAGGAGCATTTGCCCAGTAGTAACGATTACGACTTACGAGTAGTTAGGATGTATGTTCTAACACTTCTAATCCAGTCAGGCACTTAACTTTCTGTTATTTATTTCATCATCACTGCTCTCAAAACAGTGAAAGAAAACATCGTGAGGAAACCAGCATGTCCTAGAACCAAAAATTCGAAGACATGTGACATCTACCAACCCGCCCTGGACCCGCTGATTTATAATCCACTCTCTCTCACAGAGGAGGCCTGTGTCCCAGCAATGGGGACGTGATAGGCTGATTATGCTATGCTTACAAATCTGTGGTACAGCAAACTTTATATATTTTAATCGTTAATTTGGGCTCTATGTGCGCTAAAAAGAAACTCATGTCGCCAAATTATCAATAAGTTGAAATTTGTTTCAGCTTTAGTTTTAGTTCAGTTCACAAAAATAACAAAGAGTACAGTCATGTTGCTTTCAATTCCTTTTGTGATATCGAATTATAATTTCACTTTAAATAAAAACATACAAATTGTCATTTGAATTAAAGTAGGCACGTCCTGGTCGGGGGACCAGGACGTGCTCACTAAATGTCCAATACTAAATAAGGACCACCCAATGACAGCTAGGTACATCGAATACTGAACCGGATATTACCATAATAACTACGGTTGGAAAAGCTATAAACGTTATTGTAACGTTAGAAAAAATTGGATGTTTCCATATTTTCGATTTCCCAACAGACCATTTGAATGTAGCTCGTCTCCTCGAAAAACTCTTAAAACTATCTTTATACGGAACTGTCGTTTTGTGTGCTAGGTAGGTACCTTAAATATTGAGGTTATGACTTACATAAGACTCGTGTCATTGTACTCTATCTACCTACATAACATCCGCTCCCGTTTGTCACAATCACGTGAAAAATAGCCTATGTTCATCTTCACAGCTGAATTTACACGATGCAAGTTTCTGCCTGTTGCATACCTACAAAAAAAATGAAGCAACCACTGTTTAGACAGTGCATGGTATGCCACAGATTATACAATCGCATTATTTAATGTAATATCAGGCTGAAAACTCCAGGCCACTGTACCAGTTTTTTTTTTTTTTTTTAGTTATCTGTCAAAGATACATACCGACAGAAAAACACAACTTTTTTTGAAGGGTCGCGATAATACATTAACATTCGGCCGCCATTAGGACGCTAGTAAGTGAAACGTTGAAGAATGATAAGGTATGGATACAATTTTCCTGAGTAGCCACTTGTTGATTCACTATTGGTGGGAAGTCAACGAATTCACGTATTAAATGTCGACAAATGTGGGAATAACTAATGGGAGAAAGCATTGTTCGTCATCATTCGACGGAAATACTGAAAGAAACTCCTTTACGCCTTTCAATTAAACTCGAAAGCTTTCGAAAAGAACAGTTTATTTCCGTTTTCACACTGAAACTATAACAAAGAAACAAATTGAAATAATAACTTACCTTTTTATGGCTCGCTAAAATACTAATGTTCCCAGCAAATACCTGAACTATCAAAGTCAAATGGGACTCTGTTAGCTACAGTTACTGAGTCTAATAAAGAGTTAACTTCACACTTTTAAAGTTTTCAACCTGTTGACTTTGGCTCTTTCACCGACGCACAGTGGAACGAATGTATAGGAGAGGTTGGACATAGACATTTCCGAGAAAAAGGTCTGATTTCGAAAAACTAATAAATCCATTCTATTTATTTATCAAATGCCTGAAAAACTTGTTCTGACAAATTTCTTTTTATCTCTCGTATTTCGGGAGTTATTTGAGAAAAGGTGAAATTTTTCTATGAAAATGACTGCATCGAGCCCTCTGCCGCCCGATGCCGGCCTCGTTTCAACATCGAGAAGTAAGCCCTTTTCTCTTCTGACAGCCTCTTGGATCCTTCTTTTCCTCTCATCAACTTCTCTTTTTGCCACATCACCCTTCGCTTACCACGACGTTATGCCTAATTTACAGGAAATGTAGAAAACATTTCATTGGCCGAATTCAAGCGTGAAGAGAGCTTAAGCCGTATTTGTACATATCCTTGTTTACTGGTTTCCCTTTTACCAACTCCAATTTATTTATTTCCTTAGGACTAGCCTTGTATGTGTCACACACTGAAGCTACTGTATCAGATAATTATAATATAATGGATTTTACCATCAATCATTGGCAACAGCAGCTGATGTGTAACACTTGTAATTCCATCAGAGATGGTAGATGGCATTAAAGCCCTAATCTCAGCTTCAATTACAGCCTGCTCTGTCTGTACATTTTCTTTAGATTCTTTCATAAATTTAAACATTATGGAGCGGCAAAATGACGTTGAGGATGGTCAGTCATTTTCCCAAATTATAACATCGTTTGAGGCGAGCCGCAAAAGCACAAGTTTTATCATGAAGTTACTAACCAGACTACTTAGCTCTCTTCTACTCGTCTTTTGATGATGAACGCTTTGGCTGGATGATCCATCAAATCCCCACTTGCTGGCCAAAACGAGCTGTTGATTGGAATCAACAGAAGTTTTTAAAGAACTTAAAAGTCTTCTCGTGGTCCATCAGAGCCTGTAATTTTAATTTTGCAGTGTTTTCTATAACTGTCAGATCTTCTTTGTCTGGATAACACTTCACTTTTTCTTTAACTCCTTTACGCTTAAAATCTCGAAGTATATTGTAGCGCCATTTTGATAAATTCATCGAGACATACAGAGCCAACGCTTTCAAAGGTGTAATTTCCCTAACTTTAATTGTATTCCCATGAATAAAGGCTTTAATTAGGAGACCTCTTCTGGATTTTCCATTATGCTTTTCCTTGCATCAGCTGTGTCGATTTTTCCTGCTTTTCTAAGCGCCATTTCAGACGAAAACACGAATTCAGCGCTGCTGCTGCTACCACTGTATCCAATAGCATCTTCAATGCGTTTTCTTTTTGCCGTTTACCAAGATCCTCAAAGCATTTACGAGGACTAGGATTTGCACAGGTTGAAGCATCTGATTTAGCCGGGGAAATTGTGTTCTCCCTTACATTTTCGGTAGAAGGGTAAATATAATAAATATCACATAAAGCAACGTAAAGATCATGATTACTCGTAGTAGTAAAATATGGAAAATTCATTTCGAGATGAGCGTGACTATACGAGGTGTAAATCGATAAAGATTTTAATGCTACTTATGGTGGCTTATTTGTACCGTCATTGATTGATTAATATTACACGGTCCTATTTGCTGATGAGGCATGGTAAATTAGTTTATGACAAGCAGTTTGTTAGTGCTCACTACTACATTAGTTATTCCATGTAAACCATTAAGTGACCATTTCCCTAATCACTTTTATTTATAACCTATATCTCCTTTAATTGGGTTCTCAGGAAAGTTGTATGTGGTATCGATACTCATAATATCTGTGCCACAATACAGTCAATGTATGAATCATATTATTTTAAAACTTTTAAATCATCATATCCAATAATTGCTCTTTTTGAATTATGTCAAGCTTCTCGCAAATGAACGATGTACGAATCATATTGTTAAAAGTCTAACGAAACCAGTATACTTAAAATAAAAAGGACGGAATATGCTTTTTGTTAAAAATATATAAGTCAACCTGTATGTCAGCAGGTGCACGTTTAGCGCACTATTTGTCTTTCACATTTTCATAATTAACTCCCGAAATACGAGAGGTAGCAAGAAATTTGTGAGTACCAATTTTGAAGGCGTTTGGTAACTAAATACGATGGCATCATTCGTTTTTCAAAATGAGACTTTTTTCTCAGAAATATCTTGTATGTCCAACCTCTCCCATACATTCGTTCCACTGTGCGACGACAAATATATACACTTCTGAACTCGTTACAAACTTTAATATTACCATAATATCGTACTGAATTATGTGAATTCGAAACTAGTCTACTGAATTCTGTAGGTTCATTCTGATCACTGTTTTATTTAAGTAGTAAACTTTTTTAAATTATGACGTCTACCTATTTTTATTGGGAATTTCATTACTGCTCTATTTCAATACAGTTCAATCATGCAAAAAAATCCGAGGTACTAGAATCTGCAAAGCCGTGGATAACAAGCACTGTGCTTGAAAACTGAAGCTTTTTTCACTAGAATTCAGAATATGCAGCTGCTATTAAAGAAGTTTGTTCAAATATTGTGAAGTACTTTTTTTTTCATACCCAACTTTTATTTACAGTTTGTACTACACATACAAACTATTGGTCAATATTATAATTTACGCATAAAATCATAAAATTATGTTCAATTATACAAAACTAGACAAAATGGTATGAAATTAAACAAATATGTATAGACAAAATTAGATAAAATAAGATAAAATTAAATTAAATCAGACAAAATTAGATAGAAGTAGGATACAAATTTTAATAAAAACATTTGTTTTTTACTCCAAGGAGATTGTGCTGGCAGTGGCAAATAGCTTTAACTAAGTTACCAACGGCCTCAATAAATATTCAAAGTAGAAATCGCTATATTTACGATTCAGTTAAAGTTATTCATTGTAATGTTGTTCGTTGTAATAAAGTTGGTCTAGTTTAGCGTTCATTTATCAAGGCGCGTCTACACGAGCCGCGGCATGTTCCTGAACATTCATTTAAACTTTGACCACAGCTTTGGGCATATTTAAACTGAAGTCAGTAGTTTGGCCGATGTTTGAGTTGCTATTTTTGTCAGGCTGCGTAGAGGTAAACCCCGCTTGAAGCTTTATCCTAGGAAAAGGAAAACTAAGCAAATTCAGTGCTAGTCTTCCTATTAAGTTTTTGCAAGCGGCAATACTAGCTGTGCCTACGTCATGGAATCATTGTTTACAAGGTGCAACTATGAACTAGCAACACGACCAAACAGTCGTTGAACTTGGCTAAATAGCGGAGTATGGTTTCGATTGCCAGTAGAATCTCGATGCTCACAGCTGCTAGATTTTGCAAAACCATTAAATTAAATATCCAATAACAATCAGTAATTGTATCTGAATTCACACGAAAGGTACACTGCGTAAGAAAAAACCAATTAAGTGATTATACGAAATTAATACAACTACACTAAACATATAATATATATCGGATACGAATTACGAATTTGCTCAGTAGGAAATGTTTGCTCACTTTTACTCGCCAAACCATCAGTAGTACTTAATTTAATGATCTTCCTTTCTTTACACTTTACACTGCAGGGTAAAGACAAACTCTCCTAAAATTTTAATGCCCGTCCCCGCAACTTAACCTCAATAAAAACGAATTTCTCTTTCCTCCAACAGGACGATGCCTGCCAGTGCTATGCGTGCATCTCTTCCAGATGTACGGACTCTTGGCCCACTTCCAACTTGATGCGACCAAGGCCTGGAAACTCTTCAGCCTGATCGAAGAAGGATACCACAGCTCTAATCCTTATCACAACTCAATCCACGCAGCTGACGTCACGCAAGCTATGCATTGCTTCTTGCAGCAGAAACGCGTAAGTACACTTTTTCAGGATTATTGCTGAATATTGTGTTAGTTCTATTAATAGAATCTACCTATCACATTTTACGAATTTACATAATTTTTACACCACGTCAAGTGACGAATCTAAACCTTGACACATTCGTTTTGTTTCTTACCCCTTTTGGAACCTTGGAGCATATTAATTAAACACAGCATTCACAAAAAATAACCGATACGGGCATATGCACAGGGCGTTTTTCATACGCGCATTACGTGTAACGCGCGCTCAGCATCACATAAGTATAATGAGCAGACTCGTTTAATATTTTCCAAAAATCAATCAGGCGATAAAGCCGCTTGTAGTATCAGCTCTTTGATACAACATTGAATGCAATAAATATTGTAATCCTGAACGAAGGAAAAATATATTTATTTTAACTTGGTTCAGAATTTCAGTTTTCAATCAGGCTGTATGCTTTCAAAATAATTAAAAAACGATGTGAATATATTTGTAGGTATCTCATTTTGAGTTTATTGAAAATGTAACATTTTCAACCTACTCATTAAATACGAGATAATTTATTTATTTAAAATAGACATGACATTTTAATTTAAAATGAGATTCATTCAGATAAAAGCCTTTAAAACTTTGTCTCAAAGGCTGGCAACGCGTCAGTGAACTTCTTGGTATTGCCTGTGTATAGAAGTCAGGTATAACTTTCTATCGAATGGTCCCTCGGCGGCCATGATTGCAAACAGATACATACGATATACGACTTGGTTCTAATTGCACGCCACCGCTTACCACGACTTCATTAGAACTTTAAAACTTCATTAGAACTTCAGCGAAGCATCAAAAGCAGTCGCGTCATATACACGATGGAAACGTTCAACCGATTCTTAATACGACCATTCATAAAATTTCGACAATCTTTATATCGAATGGGATTTTTTTGAAAATAAAGTTTCACATAAAAGCCAGTGTTTTCAAAGGAGAGTTCACTCACGCTGGTTTATTTATAAAACCCAACAAATTGTATACTTTCGTACAATTTGTTGCACAAAATTACGCATCACAATTTATTTCGGTGAAAACCAAACAAACAGTAGCGAAAACAGAAACTGAATTGGCGCCAAAATAACAATATGCGTTCAATAAAGACGCTTTGTTAATTATACCGTCACATGAAAGAAAGTCACTTTGCCCGCCCTTTGTAGTTATTCGAACAATTTGTAGGCGCTTAAATTTGAGGTATTTTCAATTTGAGATTCAGTAATAGTTCAAGGAATTTGCATTGTGCCCTTCTATTTTCTTTGAAAAGTATTTCTGGCATAAAATGCAGACACCACTGGTGGAGTTCCATAATAATATGAAATTCAATACGTTATCGGCATACCGCATAAGTGCGTGTCATCTGAATTTATGCGCGGCATCTTTGCCAGGGCAGTAAGACGGATACGAGAGGTTATCTATGTGTTGCGTGTACGCAAAGGATAATGGGCACGGACCTATGGGTTTCTGCCCCGAAGCCCAATAGCCAGAAGATATATACCATTGGAAAGAGCTTTTCAAGTAGAACCTTTGCTACTTACACGACTTTTGCCAATTGTTAGTCAGTTCGGAGTTAATGACGTAAATAGGTGACAACTTGCGCATCGAAGTTAAGAAATTCTTGGCTCCTATTAGCCATAATATATACACCAATGCAATGAGCTTTTCAAGGAGAACCTTTGCTACTAACACGACTATTCGGAGTTAATGACCTAAATAAAATTGAATAAATACTTGGGCACCGAAGTTTAGGAATATTCTTGGCAACCAATAGCCATAAGTGATATACCAATGGATAGTGCTTTTTAAGATAAATATTTATTACTAAAAACTAATTGGATGGGACGGTGATTTTTCCTGATCCCCAAGTCTTGTCGGATCCGACAAGACTTGGGGTTCAGGAAAAATAAAATATAATACAATTATTCACTGCGTTGCAAAAACATGCATGTTTAAAGTGACTTTATCGATTAAAAATTATGTTTCTATTATGTTGTTAATTATGTTATTCCTCGCATCTAATGGGTTTAAGCATAATTATGTGGCGTAGGATGAAGGCAAGTACATTAAAAATTAATCAATTTAACTTTTTCAAACACTTTAATCTATGTTGTATTCTGGATGCGTGCTACACGACAAGGGTGCTACAAAACTCGTACTCTTTACAACATAGTGTATGTAGCTTTGGAATAAATATACTATTTGAAATTATGTAAGGATTGACATTTTGTAATACAGTTTATGCCATCGAAAAACTTATAACAGCTAATATCAGTTGGCTTCAAGTCTTCAAGTTGCCACCCGCTTTTGATCCTAGTTTTCCTTGAGCACTCAGTTTCGATCGTTGATTTGGCTTTCCTTTGGACTTTGTTATTGTTTCTATCGTTATCAAAACATCGAGATTTTTGTGCTATTTTGAAGTTAAATGTATGTATGTAATGTGTGTGTGTATGTATGTTTGGGTATGTGTGTATTATTATACACATTAACCCGTCGGGAATAAGTTCTCTAAATGATGGTGAAGAACTAGAGTACAGTAAGAGTAGTTTAGAAAAACTAAGCGAACACACACAAAGAGAGACACGAAAATCGTCTTTGTTTTATACATTGGCGTGCAACAAAATCGACCCACCCCATGCTCTTCGATTTGAAACAACATAATTCAACAAGGTTTACTAACAATAACCTAATATATTGTATACTAAAACCTTCCTGTAAGTATGTAGATTACGTTACTTAAAGACTTGTCAAAACGAATTCATAAGTCTATGAAAAAATCACGAACTTACAAACATTGGAGTTCTAACAAAGAACCTCCTTTTTTTGAAGTCCGTTAAAAAATCAAGTTAAATTTTCATTAAACGAACAGAAATAAACAAAATTATTATTTTGTCAATTTCATTGGAAAAAAGTCACGCACTTTATCCGAGCAAAAGTGAGCGATGAGGACATCTGAAGAATCGAGTCGATCTTGTCAAGAATATTGCTTTTATCCAAATAGAATCTATATGCAAATAGACTGTACCTTACCTACCTTCACACAATATAAATTAATAAATTATATTCATTAAGATTTTTGAGATATCATCGCTCAAATTGGAAGCACGGGGTGGGTCGATTTTTTGGCACGCCGGTGTAGTTCTACATAGAAGAGAAGATTTTGGGTAAAGAGGTATTTTCACCTGTGTAGCCGAAAAGTGGTTGTACAATACATGCCTGCCTATCCTATAGGGAATTCAGGCGTGATGTTTTTTATGTTAATATAATAATATAATGATGTTTACAAGTTACTGTTTAACATTAGTTATCTTATGACGAGCATTAAGCGTTGATGTTAACGTCACATTTAGGACGATTTAACGCCGAACAAACTAATATTTCGGACAAGGCGTCGTAGTAACAAACGTTCTTCTAAACGAGATCTTTGCAATTAAATGTATCTTAACGGTATTGGGAGTTTCGGCACGTTTAACATTATATCAGATCTAGTTGTTCCTAAAATGGCATACGAGTATAGGCGGCTATGTTTTAAAATGGACGGTGATAAGCTTAAAAGATGATGTTTACAAGGCACAGAATTAATGAAAGTGAATGAATTAACGAAATACCTGAATTTAAATAATACTTAATTACTCATATCTACAAGCAGAGCTCTGTAGCTCCAAACTAACTAATAATCGAGAGACATCTCGATCGAGAGAGATCTCTCCATTGGTATATATCTTAACGCTATTGGGGTATGCGGCAGGCTTATCGTTCTGTCCGACCGACTGACTCTTAAAAACATTGTTTTTAAAACGGCATCTAAGAGGCCAATGTTTTAAAATATCCGTTTATATGCTTAAATGATGATGTTTGCAAGGCACATAATTAATTAAAGTTAAATTAATTGACGAAATACCAAAATTTCAATAATACTTAATTACTCACATTTAGAGCTCTGTAGCTCCTTACGTACAAGAAAAGTCGTCATAATAAGAAATATTCTTCTTGAAAGATTTTTCCATTGGTATGTATCTTAATGTTATTGGGCTTCAGGGCAGATTCGCCCATCTCCTTTTAGTGAATATGTGAAGTATTTTAAGAAAAGTAAAATAGGATGTTAGCGGCTCTATTTGCAAACAACAAATAGGTCTTCTGTCTGTGCATAAGCGATGATTAGTGAATATTTAAGTTTTTTTTTACAGCATAAGTAATAAATATAAATCATATTGAATATGTAAAAAATTTAAAAGTCTTTCTAAAAGACATGTTTTGAGTATGTGAAAACTGTCGAACACGCTGCTTGTTTCTTTTTATTAAAACTTTATTTACATTAAATCTTGATTGTTAATGTTTTTCGGTTTTTAATCACGTGTTTTCCTGATTTCCCAAGAAGTTTCGAACTCGTGCGGAGCTCTTAGCAATGAGCAATCACGCGGCGTGGTAGCGAGTAAATCAGCCATGTTTGCGAGTTGCTACCTGGCCGCGTGATAAGTACATGACCAGTCAGGAGGCCATCACGCGGCGAGGGTGCGTAACTTCTTATTTTATAAAAACCTTACTGTTTTCCTCAGTTTGCGGATTACGGAAATATTGCTGAACACTCGAAGGACTTCTCTTTGTTTAAATTTTCTTTTTGTTTTACTCACAGACTTTAAAGGTCATGGCCACTGGCCATGTGATTAGGGTTTGGTTCTCGAAATGTCTCGTGTCTCGAAGTCCGGAGACTTTTTGTAAATTTAGTTGTCTCAAGTCCCAAGATTTTCGGGTCGAGACTAGAGATGGGAATATTGGTTGAAATTGTTTATTGGTTATTAATTAATTGATACAAAGATATCGATAAATTTATTGGTTGAAAAATTTAGTTAAAATTTTTATTCAAGTAGGTATCTGCAACATGGTTAATGGTTTAATATTCTACTAATGCATGTTGAAATTCTTAGGTAAAACTCAATGAACTTTCCTTCATACTTGAACAGGTTTAGGACTAACTAGCATTTATTTTGGTTAGATATTTGAAAAAAAAATCTAGTAACTAACTTAATCAATCAACCACTAACCGACCGAAATATTTGTTAAAAATATCACTTACGTTTGTTTAGAATAAAATATCCCCAACAGTAAATGTGTTTTATCGTAAGAGAGATATAGCATGCAATTGAATGCACGTAACGGAATGAATATTTTTAATGATCACTGACGATGCAATAAGACACCATGTTCCCGCTCCGTATTCCGCTCCGAGCGAGCGAGACAAAGCGCGTTGTTAGAGCGAGCGAGAGAAAGTGCGTTGTTATTGTTACTTGTTCGGCGTTGCCAATTTTCCGCCGAAGCTGTTGATATGATATTTTTATTCAATAATGTTAATTTTGTTTATCGAATATCATAGTTAATTTTAATGGTTGATGGTTACATTCAACATCTCTAGTCGAGACTCGTGACGTTGCCCAGCTTACAGTCCGAAAATATGATTTTTTTATTGCGAATTTGAGTAAAATTGCACTTATTGCTTTTGCAGAAGAACTGGTTTGCAGAGTTTTTGAAAATATCCCTCATATCCCAAACGCCAGGTTTGGTAATTTTGGCCGCCGAACCTAGTACCAAGTAGCTCTATAGTAGACCACGCAATAAAAAAAAAACATCGAAGTAAATGTACCCAAAATATTGCACAAAAACCAAGAGCAACATTAAAAAGGAGTTGCAGTTGTTTGAAGCAACCGGAAAACGAACTGAAAATTTGGAACAATTTTACCAAGAAAGAGTGTTCTCCTTGTCCGCTGGCATTATTACAAAAATCACAAACATATTGGTTTTTTTTTATTGATACATCTGGCCCAAAATTAAATCGATTCTAATTTTATCCTTAGAAGTCTCGAAGTCCCGGGAATTTGATCATGGGTTATCTCGTGTCCTGAGACTGAGATTGTCGAGACTTCCCAAACCCTACGCTTGATGACTGATGTAGGTACTCATCAAGCGGCCAAGTCGGAAGTAGGACTAATCTACTCGCAACCACGCCTCGTGACGAGCACAGTGCTAAAATCTCTGCACGAGTTCTTAAGTACTCGGACAAATCAGTAAAACACTTGATTAAAAACCAAAAACTAAACCATCAAGAATTAAAGTCAAATGAAGTTTTAATAAAGAAAAAACCCTGATTTGGAAATGTCCAGAATAATACAAATTGCCAACGTAGAGCTGAAACGGGGTCCAAATTAAATGTTACAAATAGACTCCATTATCCAGAATTTCGAAAACCTTGTGAACATTATAATAAATTCAATATTGTAGCGCCTGCCGCAACCACAATAGTCGATCCTCATACTAAATGCATGGAACTGAAAGCCACCTTAAGTGATGGCGCCGTAGCGCTTTCTCTAAACTCATCGATTTTACTGTGCTTTGTCCACTTTTGCCATAGGTGGGGTTTGCGACAAATTGTTATGTAAGTATACGGTTTCTAAATTATTAAGAGCAGGTATGTTGAGCTTGACCATAGTGCGTGGTTACAAAGACTCAAACTCAAAAACAAAAACTATTAAATAATTTACAGGCACTTTTGAATTGTCAAAGATATCGGTCATTCAGAAAGATAAAGCTAGTTGCCCATTCCAAATTATAGTAGGTAATTATGAAAAAGAAAGGGCAAGAAACTCCATGGATGCACTTTTAAATTATATTGTTACAAAATAATACTTAAATCATTAAGGTTGAATGTATAATTACATGTGAGAACGAGGTAAAAAAGAAGTGCACGATAAAAGCGACCAGCAAAAGGAAACAAAAAAATCGAGAGGTGCCGTAGAGAAACCTGGACAAAAACGTTAATCGTTAATTGACGAAGTTAACATGTTGAGTAACTGATTAACATTTAAGTTAATTTTAAAAAAATTTAACGGACTCATTTACTGCCGTTAACTTTCCATAAGTCCGTTAATCGTTAATTAAGAAGGACCATTTGGAGGATTTGCCAAAAGGACACCGCGCGGACCGCGTCGCGCCGCAAAATACACTTTCTGACAAGTGCGTTTACGCCGGTCAGTTTTTAGTAACGGATTAACTATTAACGAAGTTAACCACTTACTTGATTAATAGAACCCAGCTATGGTCGTAGAAGACCTGTTTGGAATGAAGTTCTTTTCGCTGTGTATTATGTATTAAATAAAATAGGCACAAGGAAATACATTAACTACTTTTGAGAGTTTGAGAGTAAGTAAATGAAAAAAAGAGAAATACGCATAATATAACAAAACTGTCGTGAAGGTCTAAATGTTACACTTTTTTCAGTCCAGTTCTCATTTTCCAAGTGTGCAGAGTATTACTTGCGATAAGGAATTTCGTTCCTAAAAAACTGTTCTAAAATAAATAATTAAAATAAGCCGTGGTAGCGAAGAGATGACCAGACGCAACTGACGGCGCCCGTTCACGAACATGACGCATGGAGCAGCACCAACCACCTCAACCATTTTGAAGGGAACTTAATGATCCAACACACGCCACCATCAGCGAGACATTGGAGTGTCCATGACATACTATTAGCCGCCAGGGCACATTCAAGTCAATGAAAGACATATTTCCCAGTAAATGGTAGCTCTATAGTACATAGGGTACAAACTTGTGCTATGCAACCATTTAATATAAAGGAAATTGAGTTTATACAATGCAAAGATAGTCTTCAACAGCTCCGAAAGTATTTTAAAATGCTATTACATATAAAAGAAGATACTAAATATATAGTTGGCGAATCGACTTAGGTGTCTTTAATTGGCCTGGAAAACCCACAAAGTATAATAATTTTGACAAGTGGCATAATGAGGGCTATCGCGCTTGAGTTCGCCGCTAGAGGCGCTAGTGTAGAGTAAGGTCTCTAGATGTCAAAATATGTACTGAACGTTCACTGTTTGCGGGATTTTTTATCACGGATTTTAACGAATGATGAAACAATTATGAAAATTGTTGTAATGGTTGTGCCATTTCTGATTAATTATGGCTTAACATTTTAAGTAAAAAGTTAGGATCTAATTTGGTAGCAGTTGAAGGAAGAATAAGATTTGTCTGCTTCATGTTTGCCAATTTTAGGAACATAATCTAAATATTCATTTGAAGCTTTAAAATGTAATAAAATAAACATAATATGAATTTATGGGTACTTAAACATATCCAAAACATCAAATAAAAGTACTGCAACAGGACCTTACTCAACAGTGGCGCCAACTGGTGAGCATAAAAACGATAGCCCCCATTGAAAGAAAATAAAGAGTAATAAAAGTTTTTTCTGCTCAAAAAATACGCACATTTAAAAATAAACACACATACAATAGACATACCCACACAGATTAACTTTAATGTATATTTAAGTTAATCTGTTTTGGATCTATCGTAGGACAATGTCTAATATGTCTGTCTGTCTGTTGTATAATATGGATAGGAATATGGATTAAGCTCACCTTTATTTAATGCAGTGCAAGCGGATTACCAGTAACAAATCCGTCCAACGATAAGCGGTCTTATAGGCACTGAGCAGTGCACAATGTGCACATTCGATCGAAACAATTATGGAGCACAAAGAAAAAGAAAACTCGGACGGAGTAGCGGCTAAATAGGCTGCCCGTAGTACGGGGACTATAGATACCTCGAATGTACAATTCGGTTATCTCTATCGGACGGGTTCCCTCTATCTGGCAGAATTTTGATGCTCCGAAATTTATTTGGCATAACCCACTTGGCATAATGTTCTTTAAACGAATATATATATGGCATAAAAATCATTTAATATAATTATTGTTTGGCCGAATGTTTATATGTCCGAATTTACAAAGGCATACTTTTAAGATGGCAGAATTTTATTTGGCATAATTACTTTTGGCAAAGCTTAATTTCGCATAATTTTGTTTCACATAACGTTTATTTAGAGCGACGATTATTTGGAATAATTTCACTTGGCATATTAAGAAGATGGCAGAATATCATTTGGAATAATTTTATTAGGCATAATTATTGTCATTTCCATAAAATGTAATCATATTCTTAACCTTAAATTAAAATTAAAATATTGTCTTAAAAAGTCAATATGTTGTACTACAAAAGTTAGTGAAGTGACAGAACCGAATCGCTGCAAAGCCGACTGCACGTAGTCTTGTCTGCCCTACCCCTAGAGTGTAATATAAGCCCGCGTAGGCGCGGAGGGGCGAGGCGGCCCGCGAGCTGAGGAGCAGGTGGTTTTAAGGCTCGCCGCCGCGGCTGAGGCTGGCCGGCAAAGCCGGCCAGCAAGCCGAAGCTGCTGTGGTGAGCGTTACAACCATCTGCGACGAGAAGCTTGCGTGGGACCGCCGGAGCCCCGCAGCGCCGGAGCCGTGACAGAAACCATGCCTGCTGCATGTTGCATGCTTGCTTGCATGCTGCATGTTTGCTTGCATGCTGCATGCTTGCTTGCATGCTGCATGCATGGTGTGTGCTTTTTTACATGTTTGCATTCTACATGCTTGATGCATACATGCATGGTGTGTGCTTTTTTGCATATTTGCATGCTACATGCTTGATGCATGCATGGTGTAAGCTTGATGAAAAGAAAAGAAAAGATGATTTGATGATGATTGAAAAGATGATTCTAACTGTAAACTTTCTGAGATATGATAGTTCTACCTTTTAATGATTATCGATATGAAATGTATGTATGCCAAAAGACGATTCTGACAGTGAACTTTCTGCAATATGATGGTTCTACTTTTTAATTATTATGGATATGAAATTTATGCCAAAAGACGATTCTGACAGTGAACTTTCTGCAATATGATGGTTCTACTTTTAATTATTATGGATATGAAATTTATGCCTAAAGATGATTCTGACTTACAAAATTATGTGTTTTTAATGTATTATAAATGAGTGTATGCCAAACGATTTTCTGCGAAATGAAGTTTATGCTATGCGCTGTTATGCAAAATAATATTATGACATAAAAAGTTCTGCTATAAAGGGTAGACCCCTATCGGACAGGTTGTTATCGGGGGGTTCCCTCTATCTGGCAGAATTTTGATGCTCCGAAATTTATTTGGCATAACCCACTTGGCATAATCTTCTTTAAACGAATATATATATGGCATAAAAATAATTTAATATAATTATTGTTTGGCCGAATGTTTATATGTCCGAATTTACAAAGGCATACTTTTAAGATGGCAGAATTTTATTTGGCATAGTTACTTTTGGCAAAGCTTAATTTCGCATAATTTCGTTTCACATAACGTTTATTTAGAGCGACGATTATTTGGAATAATTTCACTTGGCATATTAAGAAGATGGCAGAATATCATTTTGAATAATTTTATTAGGCATAATTATTGTAATTTCTATAAAATGTAATCATATTCTTAACCTTAAATAAAAATAAAAATATTGTCTTAAAAAGTCAATATGTTGTACTACAAAAGTTAGTGAAGTGACAGAACCGAATCGCTGCAAAACCGGCTGTACGTAGTCTTGTCTGCCCTACCCCTAGAGTGTAATTTAAGCCCGCGTAGGCGCGGAGGGGCGAGGCGGCCCGCGAGCTGAGGAGCAGGTGGTTTTAACGCTCGCCGCCGCAGCTGAGGCTGGCCGGCAAAGCCGGCCAGCAAGCCGAAGCTGCTGTGGTGAGCGTTACAACCATCTGCGACGAGAAGCTTGCGTGGGACCGCCGGAGCCCCGCAGCGCCGGAGCCGTGACAGAAACCATGCCTGCTGCATGTTGCATGCTTGCTTGCATGCTGCATGTTTGCTTGCATGCAGCATGCTTGCTTGCATGCTGCATGCATGGTGTGTGCTTTTTTGCATATTTGCATGCTACATGCTTGATGCATGCATGGTGTAAGCTTGTTTGCATGTTTGCATGCTTCTCTCATGCTTCATACAAAATTATTCTAACTATGAATTTTCCGTAATGTGATAGATGAGTCTTTCAATTATTATGGATATGAAAAGTATGCCAAAAGATGATTGATTCTAACTGTAAACTTTCTGAGATATGATAGTTCTACCTTTTAATGATTATCGATATGAAATGTATGTATGCCAAAAGACGATTCTGACAGTGAACTTTCTGCAATATGATGGTTCTACTTTTTAATTATTATGGATATGAAATTTATGCCAAAAGACGATTCTGACAGTGACCTTTCTGCAATATGATGGTTCTACTTTTAATTATTATGGATATGAAATTTATGCCTAAAGATGATTCTGACTTACAAAATTATGCGTTTTTAATGTATTATAAATGAGTGTATGCCAAACGATTTTCTGCGAAATGAAGTTTATGCTATGCGCTGTTATGCAAAATAATATTATGACATAAAAAGTTCTGCTATAAAGGGTAGACCCGTTATCGGGCCTGTCAACATTCGGGTACCGTAGCGGTTGCACCAACGGTGTGGTCCATTTAAATCTGATTATAGTTCGGTTTCCGACATAGAAATGCCGGTGTATTTTGATTTTGGTTTTTAAACGAGTACGTATAGGTAAGTGACGCCTTGAAACAATGGTTGAGTTCCATAATTATATAACTTCATAGTCGTTTCAAAGGTTTGAAGCATTCCTTGCCTTGAAATCTGGTTATACAACTAAGTTACAAATTCAGGTCAAAGTCGCATGAAAGATGGTGATCTACTTTGCGTTAACATTATTTGATTAAGTGCTGTTTATGGTTTCAAAGGATTGTGGAAACTTCAGTCTGAGGTTCTAGGTGTTTACCTAGAGTTAAAATAGTTATAATTCTAGATCTTAACTTAAAATTAGGTATACTCATCTTAATTTAAAATTATACTTTACTTAAAATTAAACTTATCTTAACTATATAACTTTAGGTCATTATACTTTCGGGGTTTGGACAGGTTCTTCTCAACAAAGGTTTTTATAACCTAGCTAGGAGAGCAGTGTGGGTGTGCACTCACACGATTGTAGAAAGTCATTATTTTGTAAAACTGTACCCTGTACTACAATCCTTTGTTTATTTGCTTGAGTAAATAAATATTATTATTGTTATAAATGGAGTAGTAACAAATTATTCGCAATCCCAAAACTTCGATTCTGCGATCTACAAATTGTCCAGTGCTAGACAGAATTCATAGACAATTCGTAGGATTATTTATAATAACAGTCTACAAAACGCTGAAAATGTGTGTAAACATGCAAAATTCAATCGAGATTTTTTGCGAAATCATCAATTGAGAATTTTATATTGTACGCTCGAGTATCCGCCACTTACAAATACAAAGACGTTTACCATAAAATAATAATATATCTGCAAAATATTTTTTTTTTAATATATACCTAATTAATTTATGTTTATCATGTCAATAGATACCTAGTTCAAATGAGTATCTATTTTGTTTTTATTTTTCTATTTTATTAGAGCTAATTATCTTTTTTGTATGCACGTGTTTCTGTGACGAATAAACCCATTTTTCTTTCTTTCTTTTTAATTTCTATTTGCATGACGTTATGATAAACATTATAACGCAACATTGTAATTATTTTATTTATATTTTATATAGATCCTTCTACTTATATTTTATGAATGTGACAACGTTGTAGGCCTAACTTGTAGACTGTATATTTGTAGACCTTTTTCTATTTTGTTGAGTACACTGTCCTCCCATACCTATTAACACTGTAATTTTAAAACATTGTAAAAGCCACTTATTTTTAAAAGAGTAACCGTGGAGTTTCTTGCCGGCTCTTCTCAATAGGAAACGATCAATTGGAACCGTGCACCTAGCTTCTGACGTTTCATAAATGCCCATGTAGGTTTATGTGAAACAAAATATTGTGATTTGATTGTTAAAATTACAATAAATTATTGGAACGAAGTTCCTTAACGCGGCTTGCGATAGGAGTTAACTGGTAGAAATCGTCGAGTAAGGAAAAAGCTCTTTCTATTACTTACGAGTGTGTGTGTGCGTGCACGCGCCCGCTTACTTCGTATCCGTAGCCTTACGAACTTTGTTCCTAACGGTCGTCCACCGACCGCACACATTTTTATATTACACAAGGGAGCAGCATTAGGGCTGCCCGAAAAATTATGACTAATATTATACGTTTTCGGGGTGCTGATTTTAGATCTTAAGTCAGTTTTTTTGTATCAGCTTTCGTTTTTGAGATAATTATAATTAAAACGTGATTTTCAGGCAAAAATATTTTATTTGAATTTTTTTAACTTTAGAAACCCAACCACAATTATAAAAAAAATACTTTTATAAGATTTTCTTGCTTGACTTGGTTCCCAAGGACTGTTTTTAATGCTCCATCAGAAGTCCGCTATCATGTGGGCATTCCACTGTCCCTGGTACCGCTCCTCCATATTCCGAATAATTAGATGGATCCGTTCCCCTTGTTCTTCACTCAGATAACCAATATTTTCAGGGAAACGGTCCAAATGGCTGTGGAGGAAGTGTACCTTGATACTCATATTACAACCAAGCTGCTAGAAGTGCGACAACATCTCTTCAATGTGCTCCGCATAGCTTTCATCCATTGTGTTTCCCAGAAAATTTTGTGCAATCCAAACGAATTCATTCCAAGCATTGTTTTCAATATCTGCAGTCATATAGCTATTAAAGTTTTCATCCTTTATCAACCTTCTTATTAGGGACCACCAAAAATTCCGACTTTCAGTTTCTCTGTCCTCAAATTATGAAACTTTTCAGAGATGTATTTAAAACAATCATCATCCTTGTTCAGAGCTTTGACGAATTTTTTCCTGAGCCCTAGGTTGATATGCAAAAGTGGCAGTATTATGCAATCCCTTGCCACTAGTGGTGGACATTGTGAAAAAATTACTATTTTTTTTAACAGCTCGGTTTTATGATGAAAGTCAAGTGTAACTACTACAAAAATATGGCCAATAGCTGTATCTCACAAAACAAAAACTAGAACCTAGAGCTGTTAGAAATAAAATGAGGGTAGATTTGAAATCAGCTACCTCGATTTAGTAAACAACAGCCATAAAATTCCTTGCAACAAAAATGTCTAATTTTGTTCCCTTGTGTTATAACAACATCTATATTCCTGGAACGCAGGCGCGTTAGGAATGAAGTAAATAACTTGCTAAATAAAATGCAGAAAAAAATAAACTTGCAGAAGAAATAAGAAACTGGTGAACTACGCCAATATGTACAAATCTTCACCTGAAGGTAATTCCCAAAAGCTTTCCATAGTTAGTTGCAATTAACATAAACTTTTATATTAAGCAAGTTTTGTTGACATTACGTTAATATACGAATGGTTTTAAACCTTCAAAATATGCAGAATAAGTAGGTTGTTAATTTTTTTTTTAATTTTCAATACTATTCAAAATTAATGTTTTAGTTACACAGTTATTGCGAATCTGTAAGGTATCTCTTTGTGTCTTAATACGTGAAAGTTAGTAAAACATTTTCTGTAACTGAAATATTTTAATTAAAGTTTTTCGCCCACTGATGCCTACTCTTAAATTAAATAATAGGAATGTCTTTAAAATATTGACTGATCTTTTCGTTCATTCATTGATTTCATGATAATGGCAGAATTTTAAAATCACCGATGTGAAATATAAAGATGTTAAATGATTTTCTAATGGAAGCGCTGTGTTACATTACAGCGTGTAGCCATTGGCGATGGAACAGGTCAAAGCCACACACTCTCTGTTCCTGCCCCCCGCCGCAGGGATTATATAGACGAATGGATAGCATGCACCTGACGACAGAAACCTAGTTTCCGTACCTACGTGATAACATGACTAGTTGGCTAACTTCTGACATTTTAGATAAATAGAATTTGTTGATTGGCACCCCCCGATATACTCCTTGATAAACAATGGTCTCTGTAGCGCCATGAAACATTAGGCTTCAGTGGCTAGTGCAAATCTTGGGGTTCATTCGATTAATAGAATCTGATGAAACCACGCTGGGTTCGCTGCATCTCATTCATTAATTCTGAATCAAATAGAATTTGGAACGAATAGAATAGAATACTCTTTATTATGTACACCATAAAAATTACAGATAACGAACGAACAAAAACGAATGTTAACGAATGTGTATTGTGCGTCCATTTCACAATTATTTGTCGAAGCGAAAATGTTAAAGTTCGTTTTCTGTCTGAACGTGTTTTCACTACTTTATTCAAACTAAAAAGTAAGAGATTTTTTCGATTTCGATTTGATCGACAGTAGGTACTTACCTACTTCTTTAAAAAACCTTGTTTCCTTAAAAGTTTAAAGTATTACTTTATGGAAAAATATTGTATTAGAAGATTTAAAAAATCACAAGGAAAATAACTTTAAAAGAACTGGGTGAAAAAACTGATATTCCTTATTTTAATTAAAGATGTAACAAGCAACCATGAAAACAATAAAAAGTATAAAATCCTAAAAACACCGAAAAATCATATCATGTGTTGAAATTATATAAAAAAAATCGTTGTGGTCAATATGTAAATACAAAATAAAAAGTTGAAAAGAAAACTTTGTACGTGAAAAACTTATATAAGTTATGGAATGCGAACTTTATAAAATTATATTGTAGCCTAACTAGACGTAGGTAAGATTTTCCATTGAAGAAACAAGAAATTTCTCCGAGTGAAGGAGTTTTAGGCGAACTTTTATTGTGACACTAGAAAAGTCCTCAAACCTTTCGTTCCGTATTTTTGAACCGAAGACTATTTCATTCGACATAAAAAATTAGCTTTCACTGCCATTTCCTGTAATTAAAACAAATTGTTTATTCGTAAGTTTATTACGTTATGTGCATAAATATAATCCGCAGATGTAAAGTTAATTAATAGTTGGGAAGGCTGTTAAAAGCTAATCGTGCATAATAAATAATGCTAGTTTAGTTACAACCACATGTTTCATCGGAAATCCGATTACTTGTTAATAACATTAACATGAATTTCAAGCTGTTGTTCATTTACCGATTCCTTAGTTGAATTACTTAAAATTGCCTGAATTTGGTATACAAATGATTAAACATAAATAAATACAATAGTATTTATTTATAGTTTAATAATAAAACTTTCACTGGTTGAGCATGATGATACTTTAATATCGTTTAAAATGAGTTTGTTCAAAGATCATTTAGGTACCCGAAACCAATCACTCGCTGGACGATTTTTGGGACATCAATTTATTGACCTATAAGCGCACTTTTCGTAACCTAGGACCAATCGACTAAATGTATAATCTTGTCAGTCTCTATCACAGGTTAGTTAATCGCACTAGAGAGACAATTTCCCTGACTTCTCTGCCTCATTTTACGCTTTACAATAAATCTACCTACTATGGTTATATTTTCATAAATTATTTTTCTATTTTGCCATAGTAATGCACTCAGACTGCTATTGAAGAGGTACTCTGAATGCAATATTGAGTAAAAGCAGATCTACCGATGCAATATGCTCAAGTACACCGTCTGAGCATGCGTTCAAGCGTTTAAAGACAAAGTTAACCAACTCGAAACGATTCACAAATCCACAGTTAGTAGGTGTATTTATTTGAATACAGTTTCCAATATTGAACCAACATGTTCAGAGCGGTTTCAAGCTTAGTGACCTGAAAACAGTGAAGTATGTATATCATGAAATAAAGGAAATATTAATAAGTTAGGAACATAAACGTCAACACGTCACGAAATTTGTTTTCATAATTTTCAGTTTTATTAATTTTAGACGAAGTTTTTATATTTTATGAGAAACCCTATAACAAGCCTGAAACCCTAATAATCACGACATAATTTAAGAAAAGTAAAATAATCCAGAATTATATAGACTTTAATCAAAAACTTCCGAATCGGAGGTGACATCTGTCATGCCACCTCCGATAAAACAAAGCAAATTACTTATGAAAACTAAAAAATGTTGACGAGGTCAGCTTGAAGACTTGAAACTCTTTGCCCCCAACAAATTGCAACTGATGGATCTCCTGAAGGTAACTGAAACTTTCAGTAGCGCCATCAGAATGGAATTTGGCGTGGACAAATGTGCTATCATGTAAAGCGAGGTGAGATTATGGAATCCGAGGGAATTCAACTTTCGGATTCCATACACCTTAGGTCCCTCTGCTCATCCGAAAGCTATAAATATTTGGGTATGTCGGAAGTGTTAGGCATCAACGTTACTGACATTAAGCAATCGTTGAAGGAGCGCTTCTTTGTTCGCCTGAACAAGGTATTAATTAGTCTTCTTTCAGACGGAAACAAGGTTCAACGGTTGGGTCATGCTCTTTTGGCATACTCAAATGGACTCAGACCGAACTCGACGCCCTGGATAGGAGGGTCCGTACACTGCTGATCGCAAACCGTATAAATCACCTACGATCTTCGGTGATTAGACTGTACATCCCGCGGAAGAGTGGAGGTCGAGGCTTTTTAAATGCGAAGACACTCCACAAGCGCGAGGTGTGCAGTCTCATGGAATATTTTTGTAACCTGATGTGGGTATGCACCGTAATGTGGTCGCAGTGGACAAGGGGCTCTCCATGACTAAATAGAACTGGCGCAAACCTGTATACTTACTACCGATGACCGCAAGGAGGTAAGGCAAAGCAAGAAGCTTCACGGACGCTTATATCTGGCTGTTCTTGAGCCCGGTGTAGATTTCTTTGGGTCTATAGAGGTATGAGGAACAGAGTGTAAAGCTCACTCATACTCTATGGAAAAGGGAGGATCCTCCGACCAGACGGGTGTTGTGTTTGGTGAGCAACTGCCCAACGTTTGATGTCGGGATGTTATATATATGCTAGTTGCGCGGTAAACTCTGCTTGCGCGATGCAGGATTTTGTGTGACGTCATTGTGACGTGTAGCTCGCATGTGGCGATGTAAATGCCGCTACATCACTCCCCCCCGGAGACCGGAGGTCGATAGTGGGCTGAGTCTTGTATCTTGCGATGCTTGCCAGGGCCAGGTGAGGTTCCAGTGAGTCGGAACCGGGTGTCGCATAGTTCGCGGTGAGTCGGAACGGTCTGCGAAGATTCCCCAGTGAGTCGGGGTGGCGCTGCGTTATGCTCCAGTGCGTCGGATGTGGTACAGCGCCAAGTTATGGCTGACTGCTGGCGTCGACCAGGAGAGGGTTTGAAGGCTCTGCTTGTGGACCGGCCGAGAGTGCAGTGTGCTGTGCCAAGGTTGCTAATGAGGCTGAGGGTGATGACCAGGTATGCGCGGTCGCTGCATGCTGGTGGTCAGGATACCCGTGGAAGCCGTGGGTGCTGGCTGGCTGTGTGACTCGCCGCTCGAAAGCTTGAAGGAACTGATGATGACGTCACGCTGATGTAGATGCACGAAGGCTGCGCTGACGTTCATGTTCGGGGTCACCAGTATAGAGGTACGAGGAACAGGGTGTAAAGCTCACTCATACTCTATGGAAAAGGGAGGATCCTCCGACCAGACGGGTGTTGTGTCTGGTGGGCAACTGCCCAACGTTTGATGTCGGGATGTTGTATATATGCTACTTGCGCGGTAAACTCTGCTTGCGCGATGCAGGATTTTGTGTGACGTCATTGTGACGTGTAGCTCGCATGTGGCGATGTAAATGCCGCTACAGGTCCGTATCCTGGCTACGTTTTGGTGACCTTTTCGGGGAAACTGAAGGTTTAGTCTATGAAATTATGGACGATGTTATCTTGATCAATAACTACCGGAGACATGAAAAACGGGATGGTTGACGTGTGTCGGGCATGCCACCGTCCAGGTGAGTCCATCAGACATATTATCTCTGGTCTTTCTCGTCTGGTTAACGGCGAGTACTCGCACAGGCATAAACAAGTAGCCAGGATTATTCACCAACAACTTGCTTTGAAATATAAACTTGTGGATCCTAAGGTACCGTATTACAAGTATATGCCCGACCCAGTTCTCGAAAATTACCATGTCACGTTGTACTGGGATCGGTCTATCAGTACTGACGGGGCTATTGTCGCCATTAAGCCTGATATAGTGGTGATAGATCGATTAGCGCGTCGCACAATGATTTTTTGATGATTTCGATGTTACCATTCCACATGACGAGAATCTCGTGAATTTGAAAAAGCGAAACAAATTAAATATCTCGACTTAGCACACGAGGTTGTGGACATGTGGAATGTGAGCTCGGCTGTCTTTGTGTCGATTTCCGTATCGGCCAATGGCCTGATGGCCGAAAGTCTCGATCAACATCTCTCGAGGCTCTCGTTAGGTGGTTGGATCAGAGGCCTGATTCAGAAGGCAGTACTCCTCGATACGGTTCGCATCGTGTGGAGGTTCCTCTCTCTGGAGCCCTAACCACCGGTAGCTTGGACCCTGCTCCCGATATCGGCGGACCATTACTTTTTTATATTTTTAAATGTTTTGTTTCATGTTTTTAAAATTTATTTAATAAGTATGAAAACAAATAAACGAAAGAATAATAAAACATTTATTTTCAAGTATCATGGACTCATAACGTTACTAACAATTTACTTCCAAACTATATTAGAAATGTTTACAAAACAGTATGTTTAAACAACTAAGTTCCTACTAGCAGGTACATACATGTAGCTGGCTTAAAAAGCGAATGACAGCGCAATCCAGATTGCTAGCAATGACAACCAGGAGACTATTGGAGCTGGCATGCACTCTGCACAATAGGGGTGCTGCACGCTTGCGTCTAATCGCAGCGAAGCCGTCTGCTGCGATAAGAATATCTGTCAATCAACTATTGCGCAACGAAGTGCATTCGTGCACAGGAACAAGGCATTTATTGCGCTGTTTAATTGTGAATTAGCCAGCGTTAATTGTGAATTAGCCAGCGACCTGCTCTGTCCATAGACTTGTATGACTGTCTTATTCCATTGTCTGCTGTCTGCTGGGCTGCCCTACAACTTAATCACAGTACGAGTACAACGGTCTACCAAGTATATGGGTCGTACGAAATTAAGTTTTCATGTGATATCAACTTCTGACGTCACTAGGCTAGATATTACTAAAACGGGAATTGTGTTGTTTGTTAGTCGTATATTAATCTAAATGAAAATATTTTTTAGCCGAATTTCAAATATTGCGGCGGTCGGGATTGACTGTTCGACACCTGTTTGTTTTGAGCGTGCTCTATACGCGTTTGAGTCCGAAAATTCCTTTGCGAACACATCCCTTTGAAATTCCAAAGGTTCAGATTTTATAGCGATTCGAACAATATATTTTTCTTTTTTACTATGGCAATTTATTTTGTTTTTTTTTTACGCCTGATAGTATTTGACTCTGGCACGGACAAATGTTTGGCCGTGGCGTTTGGATTGGCGTTTGTATTTTCTGCTTTAATTGGACTCTCCGGACTAGAAATATGGTTTCACCTTTGATGAAACTTTCGTTGAAAAAGTTGTTTTTTTATCTTATAACTAGACGGAACAGTTGATTGGGACGGGAATTGGTACTTATCTTCGAAATATTATTTTGCTACGTATCGTTTCCAGTAAAACTGAATTGAGTTCGCAATAGTATTAATTTCTACTTTTACTGCAAATATAATTTCATTCGTTAATTTTATCTCTTCAATCTCTTTCTTAACAGGCATCTATTCTTTATTTATTTATTATTAGTACAGCAAAACCCCATTAACAACTAAATAAAAAGCACAATCCTGTTGTCTTATAATGTCTATTAAATACACAAAACTCTGGACTTTTGAGCCGTAAACGCGGCACGCAGATTATTATGCAACACTCCGTCAAACTTATGGAAAGTGGACAGTTTATTGTAAAAACTAGTTGCAACGGATATCCGCTCACTATCCGGTATCCGGCCTGTCCGGCCATTTTTTTACTATCCGGCGCACGGCCGGATTGCATACTTGTGCTGGACTTTCGTAATAAAATGTATAAAATACTACTAATTTCGAAAATCAACCAGTTTATTTTTTAAATATAATTACAGTTTTGGTCTGTAAGCATTTATGATGGCTAATTACAATCAATATTTTAAATCTCCTAATGGCAAACTGTGATGTCCGAAAAAAAAAATCTGGCTTTTAAAGATAATATGCGATTTGGTTTATTCTCTTATACCAAACCAGCTTCGGAAAAAAGTCTTTCACTATAGATACTACTGCATGCATGATGTTCGCTTCGGCCAGATATCCGGCTATCCAGCTTCGGTAGTCGCCGGATATCCGGCATCCGGTATCCGGCCAAAACACTATCCTTTGCAACTCTAGTAAAAACTATGCCTAATAAATAACGCGCTCTTGAAGTGCATTTTCTTAAATCGAATTTCAAATTATACATTATAAATTGTTTACATGCGTTTTAATAGTTGTTTGTACATCGCATTTCCTGGTTGCAGTCGACGCACTGCCGTTCTGTCTGGTGCATATCGATTGATGAAGGGCATTAACCGACCTGATCCGATGTGGTTATTATTGCATAAAGACACAATTCAAACGATTCATGATGGCTTTTAAGATAGCTTCTTTGATTTAAAGTTGTGTAATAACGCGTTTTTTTTTTATTGTCAATACAAATCCTTTAACAATACGTCGCAATAAACATTCGTTATTAAAATGTATACATTTTTATTGTCTGCCAATTTATACAATCACTCGAGTGATCCTTAAATAGTTAATGTTGTTTTGAAGATCTGTCACATCCATCAAACGATTTCATAAATAGATTTATCTAACTAAACACTATGCTCGGTGTGTACAACTATCGTTTCTATATCAATATCTCTTTGCCCTTTAGATACGTGACCATCTGACTCCACTGGAGATAATGGCGTCCCTGCTAGCCGCCATCGCTCATGACTTGGACCACCCGGGAGTGAACCAGCCGTTCCTCATTGCGACATCCAACCACCTCGCCGCTTTGTATAAGGTAAGTTCTTAACTCTTCTACTTAGGCCTTTTTCAGGAACGCTATTATTATTTTCACCTTATTGGTGATGTTCTTCAGAAAGGTCAGTCAGATGCGTAGTACCTACTCGTAACCGGCATGCGTGTTTGATAAACACCATAATTACATAACACACTATCTATCACAATCTGAATCATTTTGAAGCCTATTGCTAATCCATTGCTTCATATGTTCGAAAAATTGTCTGCTCAACAACATAAATAACGCAATGAATGTTGTTGAACTGTCAAAATGAAAGCCATTCCTACTGTTAGTGTGTTACGTAATTACCCCGCAGTTGTATGAACGTAGATGGAGCAAAAGGAGTATGTTAGGATCGTAGTAGGTGGTGTACTGTAGTTTCAGCCTATACCTATGGGAAAAAGCGTTTGTTTATGTATGTTTGAATGTACTATGACACCGAATTAATAGACTCGTGAGATGTAGGTATGCCACCATTGCTGCTGATTGCAAGTTTCAGTGTTGTGACGATTTCTCTTTATCAGTGGGCAGTACTGTACAGATTTTCTCTTTGAATGCTCTCTCGTTAACAAATTTTCTGAGCACGTAAAAGGCGTAGGAAAACTGATACAATTTTTGGCAAACTTGATCAACCTGCGTTTTCCAGTTCATTCCAGAATCTACGTGAACACTAAAAAAAATTGTGTTGTTGACTTCTTGTGATGGTTCACTTAGAAGCTTTTTTATTTGGATTTCTGTTTGTGAAAGTCATATAAATTATTTTTTCAATATTTATTTTTACATCGTTTATTATACAAGCCCTCGAGAAAGGGACCCTCGTGCCCTTGGGGATATAGACGTGCTGTAATTAATACTATGATTTTATACCAAGTTTTCTTTACATACAATTAAGTTACGAACGAATCTACATCACGAAATAAGATCTGTTAGTCATGGCGTAAAAGAAAATGAACGTGAAATCATGTACCCCCCCACTGCATGTCAGTTATCAAATGTCCATTATTTAATTACACATAAACATCCACCGATAAACAAGCTATTACCTGAGCATATAAATATGTCACCCATTTTACTTATTTATCAATTATGTTTTGACCTACGAAGTAAAAGCATTATTACATTTTCACTCGCCGTTATCAGTGACTCATACATATCTTGTGCAATTGTGATTTAAGAATTCTTGTGACATAGATTTCCAAGTATAAGGTATGTTTTCACTATTAAATTGTATTTTTACTTGATTTATTAATTGTTTATTGTTACGTGCTACGGCCACACAAGATTTGCAGTATATTGTTATATTAAGACTCCTACAAACAGGCGCGCCACGCGACGCGTCATCAAGGCAACGACTGTCGTGCGACGATCGGTGCCTTTGTGTCGCGTGCGATTCGTGAAGGAGCCTTTATAGTTGACTATACTTAGACCTACAAAATTTTGCAAATACATATAATCAAATATGCTCACCTACTTCAAACTAGACATTGAACTGTCTGTTTTGAAAATAGAAATTTTCATCTGCGGCGTTCTGCGGCTGTGGCTACTATACACGCTCTACGGTTGCGTAGGCTCGGGCGTAGCACGGTTTACAAATCATACGTTAATTTTTCTAATATTTTAAAAAGGTATTTTGATTAAATTTACTTTTTCAAGGTTGCATTTATTTGAGGTTCGGGAGTCCATAAGTGGGACTATTGCACAGAAACATAAAAACGTTTTAGAAACGTTGTTAACACCCTTGGATAAGGTCGAGAATATAGACATTGATAGGTATTGGATAATTGTACATAGAAATAAATCCACAAAGTCCTCATTCATTTCATTCATTCATTCAGTTCCACTTCAGCAGCAGTGGCACAGTATGGTCTATTATCTATCGGGGAGCTATCCGAAGAAACAGCCGAATCGAACAATAAAAATTATAAGGCCTTTAGACGAGATCATACTCGAAAAATTTCAAGAGAAGTTAAGACTACGAACTTACTAAACGGTCTTACTTAGTTCAGACCCAATTATTGCGGGTAATCGAAAACTTGCCCGTAAGAAAATAAGCGTAGTGTCGATACAGGGTTTAGATTTCTTACGAGTTTAGCTTTATTTTTAGTTGAGTTAGTTATTAAGTCATTTTTTAATATTATGCTAGTAAATAAAGTGTGTTTGACTTTTTGTACGTTTTTGTATAGAATAAGTCTTGTATACAGCGTGGCGCTACAATGGCGACATTAATTTAACACATAAATAGGGCTAGGGGCCAGCAACAATAAAAAATATTGGTGAAACACAACACGCAAATAACAAAAATAATAAAGTGTTAATAACAACAGTGTGTGCCTCACGGCTTCGCGAAAAAGGTTAATTTCAACATTAATCAAATCAAATCAATTTCAGGAATACACCCATATTGAAATTGAACCAAATTACAAATTAATTATTAAATTAATACAAAAACTTTCTTACGAGTATTATATTTTTTATTGTTACTGGCCACTATTTGTCGCCATTGTACATAGCGCTACGCTGTATATGTATATTAATATACAGCATTTCCTGGAATGAACGCACACCACCAAACACCCCAATTAGAATATTATGTTATAATCATTATACATACACAGAATTTTAACTATTATGTATTGTTTATTTACTAAATTAGTTATACTGATTGTGGGAGAAACTTGTGGTCACATTACAAATTTACGCACGAACTCAGTCGCACACGTATAAGGGTCTAGCGTATTAGGTACTTCTTCCATTTTGGTTTGTTTTGATCGTACAGCGGAAGTGTGATTGTAATTTACCAATTTTTAATTACTTTTGGGATAAAAAACTACCTATATAATTTTGTTTTTACAGAAATCGATTCAGTGAAAGATTCTGTACGAACTATTTTCATTATGTGCATTAATTCAGTTACACGTGTTATACATTAAAACCCCATTTTGCAAGCTTTGATTCCTTAGTCAGTAGCATTTCTGAACGGGGGACTATAAAGGCTCCTTCAAACTGGCGCGACACACGACGCACAAAGACACCGCCTGTCGCGCGACGAGCGCTGCCTTTGTGCCGCGAGTGATTTGCTTCGCGTGTCGCGCCTGTTTGAAGGAGCCTTTAAACTTAAATATTTATTTATTCCACAAAATGTATAAATTTATATGAAATTTAGAAAATGTAGCTTTATTAAACTTTATTAAGTATTTAAAACCTATTTCATGAGGAAAAAAACCCCATTCACAAAGTTACGGATTTATGGCCGCCCTTGTTCGGCACTTGGACCACCGTGTACTGTAATGATGCCATGATGATAACCGTCAAGGGACATAATAATCGGTTGCTTTGGTTCGTAAACAATAGTTTTAATTACTTACAAAATTATCGTTTAAATTAACTGTATTATCTTCTATACAAATAAAAATTAAATGCTGTTCGTTGGTAAGCGCATCACTTGTGAACGGTTGGACCGATTTGGCAAATTTTTGTTTTAAAATGTTCGTAATAGTCCGAATTAGATTTTTATTGAAACAATAATTGGAAAAGATTACCGGAAAATTTTCAAATTCGGAAAAAACTGAACGTAATTTTTTATATGGGAGTTTTGTATGAACTATTTAAATTTGGATAGAACGTCTGTCGGTCCAATTAGTTTCAAATAAAATACCAGCTTAACTATGTAGTTGATAACTTTACTATTTTAATTTCCTGTAGGGTTTCTTAAGTCTATCATTAGGTTTGTTTAATTTAGTTACTTCGTTTTTGCAGTAATGGCTTTTCTAAATGAATGTAGAAATTTATAACCAGTAACTGTGTATTTATCATTCTAATTTAAGGGGGATGCGCTCAGGTAGCCCGCGAAATTCAAAAATACTTACTTTTTTTGCAATTTGCTGGTCACTGTCAGGTTTTTTGTTGATTAAAATATGATCCGCGGCCGTAAAAAATATGGCTTTACAGAATTATAATCATTAGAACCAGCAATACAACTCCTTTAGTTAGAATTGGCCTCAAATGTCATGATTTCATGAAATAATCATTCAATAGGGTAATATGAACTCACAGAGATGTATTGATGATCTTTATGATTATAATTCTATAAACAAATATTTGATACGGCCGCGAATCATATTTAGATCAACATACAACCTGACAGTGACCTGCAAATTGCAAAAAAGTAAGAAAATTTGAATTTCGCGGGCTACCTTGGCGCATCCCCCTTAAGTACTGTGATCGTAAAACATCAGTTTACGAGCTTGATGTTATAAGTGTTCAAGTTTAATAGTGTATAATAGTTAGTGTCATATACTTATTATGGATATTTTTTATCATTATAAGCCTACTTTTTACACCTACTGCTATTGTGGAGCAAGTTTTGGGTTCCATTTAAAACAACACTACATTTAGGTACCGTAGTTGGTGTGGTAGGGAAATCCCCGTGTAGTACACCATTCTTTTTTAAATCTTTATTTGACTCTGCACCATTGCAACGCGTTCCGTGTGTTTTAGTTTAATTTGTACTGTTGCAAGCCTCACAACAACAAATTGTTAACAAACTGAAGGTAAACTAACGCAAATAAGAGGCGAAAATCTCCTGAATTCTACTCTCTGTGGAATAAATAGTCTGATTTTAGATGTGTCAAAATTATTTGCCTAAACAAAAGCGTAGTCCCTTTGCTGGTACTTCCGATAGTCGTCATTTCACTGAAGTCAAAGAAAGAATAAAGTTTATTTGGACACAGTTCATGAAATACAAAATACAAATAACAAAATAATAAAGTGAAAGTAATGGTTTAACAACAATAGTGTGTACCTTACGGCTGCGCCAAAAAGGTTCATTTCAGCGTGAATGCCAGACTAATGCTGTCTGACGCTGGTTTTCTAAAGAACCTTTAGGGACGAGTGGCGGGGAGTACAAACAGTTTCAACATACCTAATACATATTGTTTATACTTCTAAATAAATTTAATAAACTTGTAGTCAAATATATAGCATAATTACAAAAACAACTACATAACAACACGCCTGTATTCCCCGAAGGGTTAAGCAGAGGTGTACCTATAGTACACCCAAATTTCGCCAGTTATGTTTAAGTCCCATGTAATAGGGAGCGAGCCTATTGCCATCAACCGGGCACAAATCCAGACTCCGGGCTGCTACTGAGAAATTCCAGATGGAAAAACCCAATAATACTTTGCGCGACCCGGGAATCGAACCCAGGACCTCATGCTCAGCAATAGCGCTTGCGACCACTAGACCAACGAGGCAGTCGACAGACAAAAACAACTGTTTCAGCAAAACCTTCTATATTTCACTGAGTGGAGAATACGCCTACGCCACGAGACACACGCACTATTCCAAATTCCCTAACTATTGTGGTCAGCCTCTAATTTTTGAACAGCATATCAAAATTTCACCCTGGAACCGAAGGTTAATTGACAGGCTTGTTCCAACGCGGTTACATGACCTGGCTGCTATAAAAATCGGGAAGTCCCAGAAAAATGGGAGGTCCCAATTGAAATTTAAAAACGCATCAAGAGCTCCACCATACAGAGCACGGTACCTGAAATTCCGTGAATAAATCAACAGTTTAAATTGTTATTATTAAAGAGCTTTCCATTCCGACGTATATAATGTCCACTGCTACGTGTCTGAATGAATAAGTATTTAAGTATTTTGTCGCTCTTCATTAGTCTGGTGAACTTTTATTCGAGGGTAGAAATAGCAGACTATTTTTGACAATCCAATCAATGCGAACCAGAAAACACTGAGTATGTTAGTATAGTACTAGTCTAATATATAAAATTCTCGTGTCACAGTTTTCGTTGCCATACTCCTCCGAAACGGCTTAACCGATTTTGATGAAATTTTTTGTGCTTATCCGGTATCTATGAGAATCGGCCAACATCTATTTTTTTTTTTTTTTTTTTTGGTAGGTAGGGTAGGGAGGTAGGTAGGTAGGTAGGGTAGGTAGGTAGGTAGGGTAGGTAGGTAGGTAGGGTAGGTAGGTAGGTAGAGTAGGTAGGTAGGGTAGGTAGGTAGGGTAGGTAGGTAGGTAGGGTAGGTAGGTAGGGTAGGTAGGTAGGGTAGGTAGGTAGGTAGGTAGGGTAGGTAGGTAGGGTAGGTAGGTAGGGTAGGTAGGTAGGGTAGGTAGGTAGGGTACGCCGTAGATAAGTACCGCAACCCGTGCGAAGCCGGGGCGGGCAGCTAGTAATAATATAATATCAGCCTATTATTATCCTATTGTTGTTCTGATACAGAGAAGGCACGCAATAGCATTGATCACACCAGGGCCTGCAGTCTCGACATAGATAGCGACAAAAATCGGTCGTTAAATCTAACCGATGTCAAATTTCTTTAATAGATTTTCAACCTTAATTCGAAAATATAAGGTTGATAATCTATTAAAGGAATTTGACATCGGTTAGACTTAGCGACAGATTTTTGTCGCTATCTAATGTCGAGACTGCAGGGCCTGGCTTGTTCAAGATGGTTTTGCGATTTTATACTTACCTATATTGGCTACAAGCTTCTGCCCGCGGCTTCGCCCGCGTGGATGTCGGAAATTATCCCACGGGAACGTGCTTACTGGGACAAAAAGTATCCTATGTGTTAATCCAGGTTATAAACTATCTGTGTTCCTAATTCCATCTAAATCTGTTCGGTAGTTTTAGCGTGAAAGAGTAACAAACATGCATCCATCCATCCATCCTCACAAACTTACATTTATAAAAAAAAAATACTCGAAGCCTTTATTTCAAATAAACCAATTACAGGCACTTTTGAATTGTCAAGGGGTTGGTCAGTCAGAAAGATGAAGGTAGTTCCCCATTCCAAAGCGTAGTAAGAACCTATGGAGAAGAACGGGCAAGAAACTCCACGGACACTCTGTTAAATCAAAATATGGTTACAAAATATTTGTTACATCATTCATTTTGAAATTATGCATGTGAGAACGATGCAGAAAGTTAAAAGCGTCCGTAATAGAAAGACAAAAACAATTCAAATATTAAATGTAATTATAATAAGTCGTGGCTGCTAAGAGATGACCAGTCCCTACTGACGGCGCCCGTTCACGAACATGACGCATGGATTAAGACCATTCAGCTCAAACATTTTGAAGGGAACTTAATGATCCAACACACAGCCACCACCAGAGAGACATTTGAGTGAACATGACATACTCTCAGCCGTCAAGCACATTCAAGTCAATGAAAGACGAACCTGGTAAATGGTAGCTTTATAGTAGGTACATAGTGCTCACACATGTGCTATGCAATTATACAATACTAAAAGATTGAATTTATACAATACAAAGATAGTTTTTACAATCTTCAGCAGCTCCAACAGTAGTTTCAAATGCTAATCAATTAGTTTATGCGCCCTTGTGCAGCAGAACCAGCGTTGAGCCAAGCATTTTTATCAGCTATGTAATCCTTATAATGTGCTTGGCTGCATAGTGTGCGTTTTATACAAGATTTCAACTTCGTTTCATTCAGTTGAAGTATATGGGGAGGTATTTTATTGTAATATTTTAAACAGTACCCCATGAAAAATGAGTCTACTTTAGCCAGCCTAAAACTTGGTTGAACTAATTGGTCCCTATTTCTTGTGATATAATTGTATCTGTATCTCCTTTTACTAAAAAGATGTAGATTTTTCGTTACGTACATGATGTTTTCATAGATATATTGACTAAGTCTAAGATAAGTCTAAATAATCAATTAACTAAGGTAAGGTAACTATTGTATCTAGTATTTTTTTTTGTAATTGTAATTAATCTCTGTAATTAAGATCTGATAAAGTGAAAATAACAATGTCAATACCTCAAGGCAGCGTTTTAGGATGCTTATTATTTCTAATTTATATTAATGACCTACCTAAAGAAATTGACGCTCAAAGTATCTTATTTGCTGACGATATTTCTATAATTTTTCCATACACTAGTGGTGAAAACTTAAACTTAAACTTAGACGATAAGCTCTCGAAAATAATATCATGGTTAAAAGATCATAACTTAGAATTAAACTTTGACAAAACAAAAATAATGCAATTTAGACCATATCAAAAGCGTAAATTGGACATAAATTACTCGTATAATAATATACAGATACAATGCATAAATGAGTTTAAACTGTTGGGTTTGTCTATAGATACCAATATAAACTGGAAGGCTCATATAGATGCAGTGGCAAATAAGCATGCTAGCTTTATATATGCCCTAGGAGAGCTTAAAAGAGCTACCGATTTTAAAACTGCTCTAACAGCATACTATGCCTACGCATACTCCTGGTTAAATTACGGAATAGTGATGTGGGGAAATAGTGTAGACAAACAAAGGCTCTTTATTCTACAAAAAAAATGTTTACGAATTCTTGCCAATATAGACAACACGGAAAGCTGTAGGCCATTCTTTGTTAAATATAAGGTCCTTACACTAACTGGCATCTACATATTGGAAGTAAGTAAATTTGTACGAAAACACCAATCACTATTCCCACTCACTAGAACCCTCCGTCCACAAAGTCGCAGTGATACGCGCCAAAACAAGAATGAATTAGCCCTGCCAAGCTCCACATTAGGTATGTTCCATTCAGGACCTTTAGCCATGTGCGTAAAAATATATAATAAGCTTCCAAACTCAATTAAAGACATAGAGTACGAAAATAAATTCAAAACCAGCCTTCAAAGACACCTTACACTAAAATCATACTACACTCTAAAGGAATTCTTTGACGATAATGATAAGTAAATTTTGACATTAAAATTCATAATATAAATATATCATTCACAATTTTTGACTTAATACTATTATTCTGGTTTGACATTAAGCTTTATGATTATTATTATTGTTAAGGGAATTCTTGGACGATAACGATCGATAAATTTTGACATTCAAATCCTTATTATATACATCACTGACTATTGTTGACTTACTACTATTATTCTAGTTGACATTGCCTATGTTATTTTATGATTATAGTTATAATTATTTGATTATTTTTAATTGTCTAACTTATTTTAACTATTAATGGAAATTATGACCAAATAACTGTTTACCAATACTTTATCATTATGTTAAAAAATTATTATTGTCTTTCTGCACTGTGGGTTTCTTTCATTCATTTACATTTATTATGTACTGTAGCATGCCAAAACATATGTATATATTGCTATGCCCTGACAGGGTCAATGTATGAAACAAATATTATTGTAACATCTTGTACACTACATTGAATGCAATAAATGATGATTATGATTATGATTATGATTAATTATATTTTACAGCTGATAAACAAGCACACCTCGACTTTCGATGACATGTTAAAAGTTCTTGTAATTTGTTGTCTTTCATCTTCTATCGCCAACCTGATATATAGGCAGGGAAATTAGTTGCTGAGCACCAGATTAAGTAGCAAGTTGGCAAAAATAAAAGCCCATTTCAAACTGTCTATGAAGGAATCCCAATGACTAACAAGATCTAACAGTAATCCATGATTCATGGTGATTCCATTGTACGGACTCCGGACTGATCCAATAAAATCAACGTAACAAGGACGCGCCTCTTTAAAAACATTTGCGCACTGCAGTCGAACAACTGCATTTTATACAATTGTCGAAGAATGACATTTGTGATTTGAACACACGGACAATTTAAGTTGGTGGTCATTTTCTCTAAAAAAATAATTTCCTTGACTTTGAGTGAGCTTATAACCTAATAAAACCTTCTAAACCCTATAGTTTTAGGGTTTCGTAATTCAAAAGGAAAACACGGAACCCTTATAGGATCACTTCGTTGTCCGTCCGTCCGTCTGTCTTGACTTAATGCTAGTTAACAAAACAGGTAGGTGCTATAACCAGCACCCGTACTAAGTTATCAAATAACTTGTATTAAGGGCAGTAGTACAAAGCACATCGTACTTCAATTTAAAAAAAAAGGATTGGGGCTAGAACAAGCGTATTTTTATACAAAAGTTAACTAATTATTAAGCATAATTGTAGAATTCAGAAATACAATTTATTAATTGACATTTGGATTATTCGTGTGTGTGTCTGTCTGGCAAGACCCTTTTTCTCAGGAACGCGTGGACCTATCAAGTTTAATTAATATGAAATATGTTACCAGCGCTGCGACATTTATTTTTCTTAAATGTCGCAGCATCATGGTGAGATAGGGGCCTTTTGGCCTCGTACAGGACTTACTGTTGTTATTTTCATTTTACATTTTGTTTTTATTTTATTATTTTTATGTTTTTATTTTATTTTTATGAGTGTGTTTAGTTTAGTTTCTGATAATCCTGTGCGAGTCTCAATAAATACTTTTTCTTTCTTTCTTTCTTTCTTTTAGTCTACGGTTCTTTGGAGCTCTAAAAAAATCAAGCTACTAAGTGAACGCAATAAAAAATACTGCCATTTATGCGACATATTTTGATACTCGCAAATAAATCAAAACGTATACGGTACTTCCCGTTGACCTGGAATCATTAAAGGCAAGAAGCAACGTCTCACAGGACAAGTAAAGGGAAAAGACTGAAAATCGTTAATTTGTAATTTTATCACATAAAAATATTTTTTTTTGCGATTACAAACGTACATTTGCAGTTGGAGAATTGACCGTGACGAATATCGATGTATCCAACTACAATGTTAAGTTTGTTCTTGGGATAAATTCATCTCAAGTACGGAACCCTTCATTGTGCATAGTCCAAAACGCACTTGAGCGGTTTTTCTCTAAGTTGTTCCTCTATTTATAGTCTGGGAAAACTTTAAAAAGTAACTTTAAATATTAAGGCTTAACTTATCTCTTCCAAGGCTTTTCACTTTTACATTTACGTAAAGATGAATTACATTCACGAACAACATTCCTCTAGCTTAAAATGCTGAAATACACAGCACCAGTAATTTTGTCTGTTTCAGCGGTGAAAGGACAAAATGATTCATTGTCTGCTTTCCGCCTGAGGTGCAAAGCCGGATATTTGATATCCGGCATTCCGCGGTGGACCAAATCACCGACCGATGCATCCGTAGTTTTTGGAATAAAATTCTTTGGGACGTTAGTTAATTTCGAAATACTGGACGAATGATGGTTCGTTAGCATTTTCACTTTGACTTTTTGCCTTGGACACATATACATATTCTTTAACGACTGTTGTACGACAGATTATGGAATCGGGAGTTATTTTGCGGAAATCAATGACATATATAATAAAAATATAGTTTTCAATTCTGCAATAACTGCAATTGCGCGCTGAGGTCGGTGCCGCAGGCGCATACTGCATACAAACCTTTTTTTTGGGTGTGAAATCATCAAATGACCTCTCCCGCTCTGGGGGCCTAGACAAAATCCCTTTTCTGTAAGCTTTAACGCCAACAGAAAAATCAAATTGTATCCACGTGACATTACGTATCTTTTCCGCAGGTAATGTCATTGGCATACATTTTGAATTTAGCGTCTGGCGTTAACGCTATCAGAAAAGTTTTTGTCTAGGCCTACTGGGCGGAGCGGAAGGGCGTGTCAGACTCTTACTGACTAAAACCGACCCGTGTCCCTTCAGTTGCCTGTGTGCCAGGGCCATGGTAACTCTTTCGAACAATCCGCGACCCCAGATCTAGTGACTGCGATAAGATATTTATAAGATAATTTTTCGAATATTCACGGATTAATGTAGATGACATATTCCTGGTCAGTGACACGACAACTGCGCAAAATACACCCACGTCATTAAGAAAAACTGCGTGCACCCTCGTGGGTCGGCTCACTTTGTCACTAAGTTAGCCGGAACTGCTGTGTGCCTTCCAAGAATTAAATTGAAATTAAGAGCCATATACAGGGTGGCATGGACATCGACGCGTAAACTGAAACCATGTATTCAGCCCATGATTCTAGAACCCCAGCATAGACATTTTACATCGGTAATCAATAAAAATATCAGCTGTTTCATAGAAAAGCAATCCCTACGCGGACAAAATGTATGGAATAGTATTTTTATTAATAACCTACGAAAAATTTCAATGCAGGCGGGTACAGAAGTCAAAGTCAAATAATTTATTTCAAATAGGCACATAAAAGGCACTTTTGAATGTCAAAATTTACAAAAAAAATAGAATTGGTTCTCCATAGTTGCCCCTTACAAAAGGTAGTTTCGTATGGAGAAGAATGGGTAAGAAACTCCACCGTTACTCTTGCAAAAACTTGTACTGGATCCTCGGTTGTGGGTCGTCGAAATCCCTACGACCCTGTATTAATCAGAGTACTTTAAAAAAAAACCCTCTCAGAAATGGTTTGTGCTAAAAATGTGTATTGTAAATAATTTATAACCTAGTGTTGGAAAATCCATCAAAGTAACTTTTGTAAGCTCCTTAACCTCGAACGCACGCAACCCGAGGACTTAATTGATTTTGAGAAACAGTTTTACGTAAATATAAATAGCAATCGTGGGAACGGCAATGCAAAAACATTATGAGCTTACTTCATAGCTTCATAAAGTTAACTTACCTACAACCTACGCGTCATTCAGACGAATTTGAACGATTTGAAAAGAATACCTAATTAACCGTTTAATTAAGTTTATTTAGCACTAAGGACCCGCCCCTGCTTCGCACGCGTTTTATAACTGGAGAAAACATCGAGATTTCTTTCCAAGTAGCACAAAATAGCTTTATAATGAACGGATAACAGAATTCGCTTATTCTTAAAGCTTTATAAGAAGTCTAAAATTAGGCATTATAAATCGCTATACAGCTCTTGTAATGCTAATTTGGACCCCAAATAATACAGACTTTAGTTTTAGAATGGTATTTTAGCAGCAATATATTGGTTGTCTACCGGAAGGATAAACGCATTATATGGGCTTAGAAAACATGTTAAAGCAGTGCGCATATCTTAAATACGGTTCTTATACAGCTTTTATCACAACAACAAGGGCAAAACCAAAAAACTTTTATTGTGCCCTTGTACGTTTTTAAATTTCTATTAATATAATAATAAAATCTTCTGTAAAAGCACACGGTGTGTGATAACTCTTTAGACAAAAAAATATAATTACTACGGTTAAGTAATAGAACTCTTGTTTTATTTTTCTCTGTATGAGTCAATTAGGGTACCGAATATCAGTTTATTCTGAAAGTGTGTGAATATTTGCTTAAAATAATTAATGCTACCTCGAAATAAAGAGCTTTTTGGTACAAAAATATTATTAAAAGCTGTAGAATTGTAACATTTTGTATGCGTTTACGAAAAATTCTTTTGTTTTAGTCATTTTGCTCTTGTAGTGGCAGGTCAATACCATATGTTTAAGTCCTTTTTAAAGTATTATTTACCATCGAATTAAATTTTAATATTATCGAAATACAAAGCAAATGGCGTAAATAAAGTTAAAAACTTTAGGCATTTGCTACATTCTTTGTAATTCTTTTAGCTTGGTAAAAGCATTAAAATTGATTATAAAATATGTTTAGGCTGTAGAGCTTGATTTTTTAAGTTTTTAAGTATAAAACATCTTATCTCAACCTTAATTTATTTTTTTGTTTTATTTTTATATCCTCAGCCAGCAGTACTTGCAAGTGACTAAATCTTCCTAATAGCTCGTTAAATTCTTTGGTTTTCCTGTACTGAAGTAACGCAAAAATCATCACCCTAATAGGTAATAGGTAATAGGTAATACGGGCTGGTGTCCGCAACTCCACGTCAATGCGCGTATTTTGCGTACGGGTGGGAAAATCGATCATTCGATCCACCCCAGCTCCTCGAAGAAGGCCAGCAACGCCTTGGTGTTGCTGACAATCTCACGTAGGGTACCTGGGTTACCGAAGTACTTTGCCCTGTACGTGGCGACCACCGGGCAGTTTAGAAGCACATGAGCTGCTGTTTCGTCGTCCTCCATGCAGGCCCTGCACAGCGGACTGTCTGTGACTCCTATGACAAAGAGGTGTTTATTAAATGACCCGTGGCCAGTTAAAGCTGCTGTAACTGTGCGCAACTGTTGTTTAGTTAGTCGGAGAACCTGTTTCGCAAGGCGGCCATCAATTGTAGGGAGGGCTTCCTTAGCCTGCCTGCACTCACCTTGGTCCACCCACAGTTTGTAATGTTGGTCCCTGGTGCGTTTCCTTACCAGAGTGCGTAAGTACCCGAAGGGGAGTGGCACGATGGGTTCAGGTCCCACTGGTGCCACGCTCGACCCCCTTCTGGCAAGTTCGTCAGCTGCGTCATTACCTAGCGAACCGCTGTGTCCCTTGATCCATTGAATGGTTATGTTATTGAGGCTACCCACCTGGTTGAGGCGCTGGTGGCACTCGTATATTAGCCCAGAATCAACTGTGTGACTGTTTAGCGCTTGTAGAACAGCCATGCTGTCTGAGAGTATGCGGATTGAGTGGTCCTTAACTTCCCTGGTCATGATGGCCGAAGCGGCTAGAGAAATACCCATGCATCATCACCCTAGCGGAAGATGCTATATTTTTTATGGCGGCAAATTTCATTTCTGCTTTGACCTTGTAAAGTAAACAGATACAAAATACACGTCAACAAGACACGAAACGCTATACTCCTAAAGAACGCGGAAAATTGGGTGGGGTCGCCTAATCTCTCGTTTTGGAGATTTGCAATGGCCGGCTAGATCGCCTGATTTAACCGTTCCAAACTTCATTTTGTGGGGTTTTTTGAAGTCACGAGTCTTATGCCAACAAGCATCAAACTCTTGAAGCGCTCAAAGAGAATATCCGTCAAGAATGCGGGGAAATCTTTAAACAGATAAACTCTATAAAATATTACGATAAAATGTTTTAAACAGCTGGCATTAAAACGTCACCAATCATCCATATAAATGATCATTATAAAACTTAGAGCAGGATAAAATATTATTTTTATTTAATAGCGTAAGCCGTAATTAATACTTACATAAGGCTTACAGTTTTGTTTTAGGCTTATAGCTGGATCAGAAGCTGTACAGGGGCATAAATAATATCTAAAATAAAACCATTGGCTGCACAAAAGATTGAAAAATAGGATTGAATAGCTTTAGGAACTATAAAGTTAGTAAAATGCTGCTATACAGAAGCAAGACGTTGCTCAATCACTTCAAATTCTCTAATGAAGCTCGAAGAAAATTGGTGGTCTCCACTTTTTCCATTATATCGATTGTGTGTTACTTGGGAATTGTTTTAAGTGAATTTAATAATGTTGTTCAGTTTCTCCATCTCACGAGGGCGGGTGAGCAATATTTGTAGTTGTGCTGTGTATAGACCCGAGCTCTTGTGTGCATAAGTGTAGGTACCGTTAGCAAGTTCATCTACACTCGGCGTCACAAAAATCGCACCTCTTTAAGAATTCCCTTCAAAGTCATTTTAACCCTATTAATCAACGGTAGACATATGACTATAAGGTATCATTGGAATGGCAATTTATTAAAATTTCAGAATAAATCAATAGATTTGGTTTTTTGTTTACCAGGGAATAAAAAAAGCAAGCTAATGCAAATGATTAAAAAGTTTTATTTAATTTTATCAGCAAAAATTGCAACAAAGTCCATAAAAACAACTTAAAACCTAGTGTTACCCCCCCTAGCCCTGATGACTGCTTCCATGCGTTCTCTCATGGACCTAATTAATGTGACAACAGTCTCTTGAGTCTCTCTCATTCTTCTTCTAATCGTGGAGACGCTTACAGAAGTTCTGCGAGCTGATCGCAGTTGTTGTTGCAGCTCAACAGCATTGGAGAACCGATTACGTAAAGACGTCGAAACAATGAAGCGATCGTATCTTTCTGATGTGCACCGTTGTCTTCCAGATCCACGTCTTCGGATATAGCCACCAGTCTCTTGAAAACGTTGGAACACTCGTCGAACGGAAAAGCGACTTAAGTTCAGTTGCCGAGCAACATCACATTGCCGCATCCCTGATTGCAGTAATGCAATGACTTGAGTGGCTTCATCTGCAGTGGTATCCATTTTCTGGGGTATTTTCTTGCTGTAGCTGTTCACGTGTGTTCACTTCAAAGGTTGGATAGCGAATGACCCACATTTTTTTTTTTTTTTTTTTTTTTCTGAAGGGCAACTCGCAGTTTTGACCACTGGGGGTCGTGGCTGCTTAACCGGTCTGTCCTGTGGTTGCCTTTCGGATTTTACTCTAAAAGGCCTCCAGCCAGGAGCGGAAAAATTTAAAACTAAACTTAAATGTTAGATGACCGCACGCTAAGGGCACCCCCTGTGGGGTACGGACCTCGGCTTAGGGCGTCATCGGGAGAGGGCAGCGCGATATTGGGGACGGGCTGGATCGAAAGGTTAATATCATGATTATTAATCGGGGAATTTAAAGCTACAGGCTCAGCTACGGCGCGGGCTGAGGCCTCATCGGACTGGGGACGGGGGGAACGGATGCGGGGGGGTCGTCGCGTGGGACCTCGTCGGCGAGGTCGGAACGATGGCGGTCTGTGTTTGTGCACTGTACTGGTGGCCCTACTGCTCTCCTGGAGGAGGGTTATGGGGTCATCGGGGTCGACTAGGACATGCCGGGGACGGCGGGTATGACTGATTCGGGAGGGGACATAACTGGCGGCCGCGACAACCAGAGGGTTCCGGTGAGTGGCGGCGGAGTCGAAGAAACGCTTGGATAGGCGTTTCATGAACTGACTGATGGTCGGGATTTTAAGGTCGAGATGGAGACTTTCGTTCCGAACGAACCAAGGGGCACCGGTCGCCCTGCGGAGGAACCGGTTTTGGAGGGTCTGCATCCTATGGATGTGATGGGGCTTCGCTTGTGCGAATACTACGCTCGCATAGGTCATGATGGGGCGAATGCACGCTGTGTAAATGCGCAATTTGCACCTAAGTGACAATTTGCTGCGTGCATTCAGGACGGAGTGGACCCACATTTGAGGGGTGCCAAACCATAACGTTGTAAGTGCCACACGAACTCAAATACGTTTTATTGCAGCAACGCGTCGTATGTGCCGGTGTTTACTTGCACTCTTGAAGTACAGGCTCAGTGACCCCCCCCACTATTAATGTTACGAAACAAAAAGTCATAACGTTGTAAGTGCCTTGCGAGCTGCAAAAGTCAGTTTATTCAAAATGGCCGAAGAAGGAACTTCGTCAGTGTCGGGATCGTCAAAAAAACGGGTTTTAAATAAAGCTAAATGGAAAAAAACGATAAGAAAAGTTAATAAAAACAGCGGTTTTAAGTATGTGAACACGAAAAATCAAGAAATAAGCGAAAAAAGTGAGCCACAGGAGGTATGTTTGACGAAAATATAATATTACGAAAGTATAATAGGTATTTACATTATCTCGATGTTTTGTTGTTACCTACTACTCCACTCAAGTTTATATTGATGACCATTATGCAGAGAATAATATTTCGTGCTAATTATGGGGTTTTTTTTACTTGGTTCTAGGTATCCTGTAAATGCCAGTTTTCTTGTACTTGTCTGACCTTGGATTGCCGTAAAAAGCTATTTCGGGACTTCTGGAATCTAGGCAATTATAATGAACAGCAGATTTACCTAAAAAATCTGATCCGGATTTGCCTAATAAACCGAAGGAGACACGGCAGTTATGATGAGGCAACCAAGAGCCGGCGACAACGCACTTTCAAATACATTCTTCTAATCAGAGGCATGTCTGAAGTTCAGGTAAGCGTCAATAAATTATTTGTATTGTATTGTGTACATAATTAGTGTACTAATAATGTTTTGTAGTCTGAAGTTCCTTTTAATTCCAGGTTTGTAAAAAAACGTTCTGTGAAACTTTTGGTGTCAGTCAACGTCGTGTGCAGCTTTTGTCCGAGAAAATTGACAGCAATGACGAATCTGTGAAAGATAAACGAGGTGGAAAAAGGCAAAGACGGGAGTCTCAATGGAAAAATAAGATTATGGAGTACATATCGTCAATACCAGCTCAAGAAAGCCATTACAGTCGAAACGACGCACCCAATAGAAAATATCTCCCAACAGAGCTAAGTGTGGTCAAGTTGTACAAAGGTTTTTTGGCAAAACACCGTGATGGATCTACTGAGCCACCTGTATCTCGGCAGTGGTTTAATGAAGTATTTTTGACTGAGTTTAATCTTTCTTTCAAGCCACCGCGTGTTGACACATGCCCGACGTGTGACTCTTTTAAAGTCGAAATAGATACTGCCCCAACTGAAGAAGTAAAAACTCTTGCTAAGCAGAAATTGGAAATTCATCACAAACAAGCTGACATGGCAAGAGAACGAATGAGTAAAGATGGAATAGAATCCAGAAGCCACGATTCAGACATTCGAGTGGTACAATTTGATCTCCAGCAACAGATGTATCTTCCAACATTAACTCATACACAGATGTACTATAGTCGTCAGCTTGCCTGCGTCAATATGGGAATTCATTTGGAAGATGATGGAAAGGGTATCATGTTTCTCTGGAATGAAACTGTCGGGCAAAGGGGATCCAACGAAATAGCTTCTTGTCTCTACAAGTTTTTCACAGTTAGTGAAATAGGACACACTACAAGTAGACAAAAACTAATCCTATGGTCAGATAATTGTGGTGGGCAGAACAAAAACCAGGCTGTACTTGTTATGTTCCTCGTTTTGATTGCAAAAGGGTTCTTTATGGAAGTTACTCATAAATTCCCCGTGAAGGGACATACCTTTCTCGCGTGTGATCGTGATTTTGCTATTATAAAAAAAGCAAAAAGACGTGCAAAGCCACTAATTCCAAAAGACATCATTGAGCTTGTAGCGAATGCTGGAAAGAAAAATCCATTCCTAGTAGTGGATACTAAAACGTTTTTTGATTGGATGAATCTTGCTAGAACAATGATTAACACTAAAAAGCTGCAGATATCTTCGGCTACTATGATTCGAGTAACATCTGAAAATTTTGGTGTAATTTATACAAAGAAAAGCTACGGCGAATACGCCCCATGGATCGCAACTTCAGTGGTTAAACCTGGAATCACTAAGGCGAGTTTCGAGGGCTTGGAAATCGAGATGAAGGAAACACCTGTACCTTTATCTGCCGATAAAAAGAAAGACATTAGTGCCATGTTGCCGTATTTAGCAGGAGAAAGTAAATTGTTTTATGAAAACCTTGTAAAATAAGTTATCTTAAAAGTGTAAGTTAAGTTTAGTAAGTGCAAGTAAAATATACGTTTACAACGTTATGACTTGCATAAATAATGGCACTTAAAACGTTTTGTCGTTTTAATTTTATGTTTCAAATATTAAAATTATTTCTATGTTTCGGAAGATTACAAAATCATATGTTAATTACGTGTATTGAATGCCAGTTTAATAATAAAAATTGTAATAATTAATTCGTTTTTTATTTAACAATTAAAACAGTTTTATGTGTCTACTGAAAACTTGTTTTTTTGGCATTTCAAACGTTATGGTTTGGCACCCCTCATTTAACCCGGGTCGCCCTTTTTTTACCCTTGTAAGGAGGTGCAATTAGTGGCCGTTGTAATGCGTATTTTGACAACATTTTTTTTTAACGTTACGTGCTAATGAGATCTGTTGTGTTTAGGAACTTTAACGTTTAACTAATGTTAATTTAAAGGTCATTAAATATACTTTCAATTGATACTAATATTAATTAGGTTTAATGTATTCGTTGATGGCGGGACATGCTTGAAACTTATTTTCGGAGAGGTGCGATTTTTGTGACGCCGAGTGTATATTGAACAAAATACACATCGAAAGTGTCTAGGGATCCAGCGAGTTTTTGCTAGTTACTATAAATCAGGTTTTTTATTATATTTTTTGTAACTCATATGGATACTTTTTAGAAAATTTCGTCATTTGAAACGGGAATAATAGTTTTTGAATTTCGGTCAATAGATGAAAATCTTCTGTCAAGTCGTATTCTTAAATAATCCTGCAACGGGTTTGAGGCCAAATCAGTAAAATTTCTGCTATACTTCTGAGTGGAATCAATACAAAAGAACGTTATTAATAATAATTACCTATATGTGATCATGGACAGAAGACGTCATTTGAGCCGAGAAGAAATGATCAGAGCCGTGGGAATGTTGGAAGGTGGTTCTCGGCAACGTGCTTTGTCAATCGCTCTGGGCACTACGCAGAGTGTTAAAAGTCGACTTTGGACACGTTACTGCATCACTGGGAGCGCAGCAAAGCGACATGGAGGACCAGCTCGCATCACCACACGCAGACAAGATCGCTACATGCAAAGTACTGCTCGACGATGTTACCTAAACACTGAATATACGTAACTCTTTTAGACTTTCAACCACTCGATGCAGTCCCCAGTGAAATCAACGTCCAGGCTTTTACATAAACCAATAAACAGGTTAAGTCCAGCTACACTCGACTTATTCTGCACCCTTGGAATTAGCATACGGAGTAAACAGAGACTGAAGTCAGTAGAGATTACTTGAGAACACCACGGCCAATTTAATTTTGAGATAAATCCGATTGATTGAATATATCTAGTACAATTTATTTAAAACTTTTATCTGTTATGACACCGACTATAAAGTATTTCAGAACATACAGCAAGTAGGTACGTTTGTTTTACCCTTTTCTAACTTAAAACCGGAATAATTACGATCCGTCAGTCTGTTTGTCTAAGCTTTTTTTTTTCAAAAATGTGATACTAGGAGTAGTTTATTTTTTAAGTACATGGTAAACTTACAGTATGTAAAACAAACATACTTATAAATAGGACAAATTTAGTCGTTTCTCGATGAATATACAATGAAAAGTCTTCACTTCGGTAATGATCATCGATAAAAAATACTCTTGTTCGAAGGTAAAGAAAAAATCAGGGTGGAAGGTGATGATTAAATCTTTAAATAATAATTAGGATAAGCAGGTAAGTCTATCTACCTAAATTTCCACATTGTTACTCATATTTTGTAGTGCCTCAGAAGTCGCCCAAAATACGATTAATCCAAACACGTAGTCACGTTGGCGTCAAAGAGGTCGTCTCTTTGACATTTTGCAGCTATAGATCAAAATCGCTTCAGCACCAATAATTCTCGCTATGGAATGAATTGATGCTAGCAGAAATGTCATCGGGATATCGACGTTGAGAAACCGTTCAAAGGAATATTATAATTGGAAAGCACACATATACCTATCATATTCGTTTGTATTTTCCGATAGCAAAGGTGTATAGTACCTACATGCATTTCGCCAGTTATATTCAAGTCTCAAAATAGAAAGGAATACGGAGCCTAATCTCTACATAGTATAAAACAAAGTCGCTTTTTTTGTCTGTACGCTTAGATCTTTTAAACTACGCAACGGATTTTAATGCGGTTTTCATCAATAGACAGACTGATTCAAGAAGAAGGTTTACATGTATAATATATGCATATTATAGTAGAGAAAAGCCAAGAATTTTAAGGATTTGTAATGTGATGTATTAAAAAACCTATTTTTTTCGCTTACCAATGTAAGCCAGCGTTTGCAATCAAACGCTGGCTAACCCTTACGAGATAGATCAAAATAATGTACTACGGAATTGTATATCTTAAAAATATCTACAAAAAAGTCACTGATTGTATATATCTATCTCCTACGGATAACCCACAATAAACATTTTTACCCATTACATATATTTTTTTAAATGGGTTATTTACGAATCTATTTTAAACAATACATTATTATTCCTTATCCAATTAAATACGTTAGCTACGTTGAGCATTTATTATAAATCAAAATTTCCCTTTACTTCATATTATTAAAAATAATATCAAGATATCAGGGATTTAAAATGCGGGGGCAGAGCAGCCGTCGGGCCGCACGTCCGTCCCGGGTGGCAGCGGCCGGCGGGCGCAGCGCGTGCTTATAAATCAATCCAATATGTTACTAAATATACAAATAAAGGTAGCGATTAAGCCACTTTCAGCATACAATCATCAATATTATTAATCACTCCACACTGACACCACATTATTATCTACATTGCACCCGTGCGAAGCCGGGGCGGGTCGCTAGTTTTTCTATAAAACTAAACATAAAAAGACCTTCGAATTTGTGAATCGTAGTTAATAATAATTGCGACAGTTTATTAAATGTACACGTGTTATATGTAATTTAATTATGAATAATGATACTTATTGCGATGTTTGGTTATAATTGTTACTATTCACCGATGCTATTGTACCTGTGATTACAAATACTCGGCTGATTTTAGATATATTTTTTTGTAGGTACTATCTTTGTAACGGTGAGCCGTCCTTGAATGATAGGCACGCCGAGATATGATGGAAAAATATAAATATCTTTGTCATGTAATACCCTAATATTGGTTAATTGAGTGAACATCGAGATACGATGGCTCACATGACAGCGTTAATCGATACCTAATATAATTTAATCTTCGATCGTAATTAACGTATTTGTTTACAAACTACTGATTGTTTATTATTAAGTTTTATGAAACACTAGCTGTGTACACGGGTCCGAAAACATGATTATAGAGTTAAATATCACGTACCGAAATCAGATATAAGCCCACTAACGGACAGACAGAGAGACGTCTGAGGAATGATTATGAAAAAGAAGGGAGTGGATGATAGCGTGATGGTTGACAGAAGATCGGGAGAAGGAAACGTGTTGCACCGACCCCAAGTACTTATCCAAATCTTCTTCTTTGTACAGAATACCTCGGTGCTGGAGAACCACCACTGGCGCTCAGCCATGAGTTGCCTCGTCGAGAGCGGCATCCTAGATCATCTGCCGCCTCTGCCCGGCCTACGAGAGACGCTGGAGGACCAGATCAGCTCCCTGATCCTGGCCACCGACATCACCCGCCAACAAGAGTACCTGACCCATTTCAAGGTGAGTTATAGTTTCACCTTATGAGGGAATTGCGATGAAAACCCGAAAAAAATGTATACTTTTTAGTTTTACATACAGTGTCGCTAAACTTCAAACACCGGTCGGTGTCAAAAAGATCTTTTCTTAGTAAATATCAACCATCAATATTCTAGATTTCTATCCGCTGTAGTTTATCCTGTGCTTTGTCTATTAAGCAGGAAGTCTGTTATTAAAGAGAAGAGAGAGTGATAGAGAGACAGAATCTACAAAACATCCTTAGACAGTCTACATTCATACAGCTGAAAATACACGCGGCGATGCGAGTACTACGCACTTGACCTTTTTCAACGACATAACCGATCAGCGTATGGATATACAAAAATATAAATAGAATGATCTAAATCGGGATCATTGTTGAGTTGAGTTGGAAAACGATATTATTAATTTCGGTATGACATACGATTCATAGTCTGTGCTATTGGTAGCCGTACTTTAGAGGGGTCGAAAAATGTTTGACTAATGCACCTAAGTAAATAATACATAAACCAAACATTCATAATCAGACCCCCTAAAATGCAACTACAAACAGGATTATAAAGCTGCCCATGATTAAAAAGGTTATCATAGTATCAGGCTGCAGATAAAGAAAAATAGTACATTACTGCAGCGGCCGACAACTGAGGCATTCATGAACGAACTTGAAAATGTGGTCCGAGGCGAAGCCTAGGCACACATACGTGAGTCCACCAATGCCTAGTTGCGGCCAAGGCTTGTATATAATAGTATTTTTCTCAAATAATTCGCGGAAATTCAAACTAAGTAAATTAATTATTCATTTCAGAATCAATGACGAACAACGATAACTTTTCCCGTGCCAATATTCATTTTTCATTTCATATTTTTCTTTTTCACTTTACGAGTATACAGCTCTTTGATAAGTTACCTCCCTGATTGCCATGTGTCGAAGTAAAAAGTTCCTTCCATTTTTTAATTACGCGACAGATATGAGTTTTCATTAGTTTTTTATAGTAATTATTCAGCCGCTAAACACGATAGATACGGAGTTTGTATAGTGCGGATTTTCATTGGCGGCCGCGACAGATATGGATTTTCATACTAACATTGCTGGCTGCTGCTTGCATGTATTTGACCAGTACAGCATTTTTGATTTATCTCGTAGAAAGTTGTCAAAATAATGCTCGAATTTCCAAGCATTTTTGAGAAAAATAAACATACACATGTAAAAGTATATTCGTAAACAAAACACAATCAAAATTAGGGTGTTAGTACGAATGAAAAATAGTTACAAAAAAAAACAATATGCCTTAAAGGCAACAGAACATAATCGGACACGGAGTGGTGCCTTTCAGTCTAAGTTTCAGTGTTGACTGGCACTTGCACTGTAATAAAACTCAACACGAAAAGGGAATAATAATTATGTTGTAAACCTAAAAGAAACAAAGTATAAAATAAGTTTCACACAGTATTTTTTTGCCAAACAGAGCAAAAATAGTTTTTTTCTGTTCATTTTCCGTAAATACCATGAAACTTGAAGCAGAGCAGCTGTTGATAAAAAATTGCTATATTGTCTCAATAAAAGTACCAAAAAATGGAACCCTTCAACCCTCTACGAGGGAGACCAAAACGTGAATGAGTATGTAACAAACAAAAAAACACAGGCAGTACGGTGATTGCCGACAGAAATGAAAATGCCTTTTTTATTACTACTGCGGCCAAGCTCAATACGTCATACTCATAGCTACAGATATACTTTAAACATTAGCATGTTGGTGACGCGAAACCATAACATTTTCCCATACCCGAAATCGCTCAACGCGCATAAAGAACTCTTCACTTCAAAAAATAGTACCTACCATAAAAACAGGTCCTCTAGTAACATACAATATGAACAATTACATACCCAGGAGTCCCTGGGTAACAAAAACTTGACATGGAAAACAACCATGACGAAAAACTGACAATAATGTTAGGGGCTCATAGTTTCCACGAAAGGAAGCTCGGAGCTATTAAAATAACGGTGAGACGACTTGAACACGGGAGGATCCTTTTATAAAGTTACTAGCTGCCCGCCCCGGCTTCGCACGGGTTGCGGTACTTATCTACGGCGTACCCTACCTACCTACCCTACCTACCTACCCTACCTACCTACCCTACCTACCTACCTACCTACCCTACCTACCCTACCTACCTACCCTACCTACCTACTCTACCTACCTACCTACCCTACCTACCTACCTACCCTACCTACCTACCTACCCTACCTACCTACCTACCTCCCTAACTCCCTACCCTACCTACCAAAAAAAAAAAAAAAAAAAAAAATAGATGTTGGCCGATTCTCATAGATACCGGATAAGCACAAAAAATTTCATCAAAATCGGTTAAGCCGTTTCGGAGGAGTATGGCAACGAAAACTGTGACACGAGAATTTTATATATTAGATATTAAGGGTAGCCCGCGAAATTCAAATTTTCTTACGTTTTTTGCAATTTGCTAGTCAGTATTAGGTTGTATATTGATAAAAATACGATTCACGACCGTAACAAGTCTTTATTTACAGAATTATAATCATTAAAGTCATCAATATTACTCTTTAAGACCAAGTTATCCTATGTAATGACTTTTCATAAAATTTTGACATTTGAGGATTTTACAAACTTAAGGAGTTGTGTTACTGATTCTAATGATTATGATTCTATAAATAAATATTTATTACGGTCGCGAATCATACTTTAATCAACATACAACAAAATACTGACTTGCAAATTGCAAAACCCGTAAGAAAATTGAATTTCGCGGGCTATCCTGGCGCTTCCCCCTTAATGAGATTCGTCTGTGGTAGATAATTTTAAGTCTGAATGTTGAGATAGGTAGAGATCGTCTAATTTAAAACTGCACGACCCTCCACTAAAATTTCTGTACAAAGATTTGAAATGTGTATGTAACAAACAGTGGAGGGGCGTGCAATTTTAAACTGGACGACCTCTACTTGATTATGGGCCTCCAATGACGGGTATCCACTAAATACCATATGATTAGTAGAGGCAGCAATAGTAACCTTGCCGATAGTGGTCTCATTTGGGTAAAACTGCTTTCCAGAGAAAATAATATTTATGAAAAACTGTTTGTTTGTTCTATTTATTTCTATATTTTGCTTCAACTTCCAATTTATACTCGTATCTCTGAAACGACGATAAACAGTACCATATAAAATAGAACACGACGTCAATATACAGTATACATTGTAAAATAATACTAAAGTTCATTAATCATCCCGATCATAGAAATAAAGCTCTGTAAAAACTTTAATAATGTAAAATATTTTTAAACTGAAAATAACGCATGTTCAACAATTATTTCCAACAAAAGCGGATTCACAATACTTAAAACTGGATTATTAAAGCGGAGTTGAAATCCTACGTGGTTGCATACTCGTACCTGCACGAAATATTTTTCAATTTATTCGTTCCCGGTATTGTATTTCATGGTATGAAATCCAACGTTCATATTCCACGTAGAATGAAGCCAAACAACAACAAATATGTCCAATAAATAGAGGAATGCATGTGGATTTCAGACTAAAACAGTTCATCTATTTGTGACAAAATATGTTTCGGGAGGGTGCACTCTGTTGATTACCTTATATTAACATAACTCACAACTTCTATGGAGAGCTTTTTTGAGCCCTGTCAAATCAAATCAAAATATTTTATTTCATATAAACCTACATGGGCACTTACGAAACGTCGGAAGCTAGATGCACGGTTGCAATTGGTTGTTTCCTATAGAGAAGAGCCGGCAAGAAACTCCACGGCTACTCTTTTAAAAATAAGGTGCTTTTACAATGTTTCAAATTATGCTTCCTCTACACGTTGGCCCAACATGCGCCAATATAAACCATAGAATGTCTATATTACAACGATAAGTTTACGCAAATGACGGTAGTTCAATGTTCTGTTAATAGTTTAAGTATACTGATGCTTACATTGGCTTACGTTGGCCCAACGTGTAGAGGAGGCTATACAGTGTTGGTAGGTATGAGAGGACAGTGTAGGCCTGTCAACAAGTAACAGGTACTCAACAAGAAGTCGTTTTGATTAACTTTGTGAAAGTGGTTGAGAACCTTGATAACAAAATGACCCCTGAGTTTGTTCAGTCATTTCTTCTCAGGGGTAGTCAGATAGGAAATGTCGACTTCATCTAGCTTATTTTTTATTAATTATTTGTGACGTGTCATTTAAAGTGATTGCTATATCCTATTTACAGAATAAACAATTTTATTTCATTTCATTGCAACGCTCAGTAAAACACCGAAATGCAATCAGTACTTAATTAATTAAGGTTCAAACAAGGTGAAGCCATTTCATACCCCGCGATACTTTAACGATAAGTTGAAGTTGCGAACAAGTTAATTGAACGATTGCCTTCTTAGCCTTCATAATTTCATAAATTATATTTTTGGTGTAGACATTTTACCTGGTCTGTATACTTTGTGTGGTTCAGCAGTCCCGAAGGATGATCGTACAGTACGTATTTCTTTTTCTATGGCTGTGTAAGTTCTAAGTTAGCTTTCCATTTTACACAAACTACCAAATATCTCGATGGCCGTTATTTTCTTTAGTCACGCCTGACGTGAACTTTCCGATGACGCTGGCAGAATAGTCGACATCGGCTTAGTTGCCAAATATGAAGAAAAATATGTGTGCGGTCGGGGGAGTCCCGACAGGAATGGGGTTCCTTACGCGGTTTTTATCTTTGTATCACATTTTAATGTCAGGATTAACTAAGGTGAAGAATCAAAAATTGTGAAACGTCTTTATTAATGCTAAAGCAGAGAGTACTTCGTCGAAAACATTTTATTTAATCAATCTAAATATACATTTTTATTTAATTTCAATTGGGCAATATTGTTCTTTTTTTAATATCTTCATTCCTAGTTTGTTTTGATGTGTATAGTTATCGAAAGATAGTTTGGGAGTCTGTAAGCAGGTATGTGAAACGATAGGAATGTTTGTTTATGTTGACTATATGAAAACTCACTGAATGCTGCTGAAAAACTCACTGTAATACATAATTCTATTTCATTTGATGTATCAAGGCTAAAAACAATCACAGAAGTAAATTAAAATGCATTCTCTAAATGGCATGACTCTGATAACAGCGTTAATTACTGAAACCATCGAATCGTTTTTTTTTTGTTTTCAAAGATAGTGTCGTCAACTGCACAGTCCAACTAATTCTAACATCCGTGTTTCTAACAGTTTACAATCTTTGATTTTATCTCATCGTCCGAAAAAGTCAAATTGGGAGATTACAATAGCGATTTGCCAGCTCGCCGTCCGGTAAGGACGAGGCCCGGGTGGACGGAGCGTTGTTCCACGCGCGCCTCAAAGAGATGTCAGCCTAATTGACGGGGTCCGATAGGGCCGATGCCTGCCGGGGTCGCGGAATGTTTGAAAGAGTTACAGTGGCCCCGGCGCACAGGCAACTGAATCAACACGGGTGAGTTTTAGTCAGTAGTAGTCTGACATGCCCTCCCGCTCCACCCAGAGCAGGAGAGATCATTTGACGATACCAAAATAAAAATGGGTGCCGATTTGCACAAATAACATGAGTCCAGCAATGACTAGTTTAGCTGCCAAGTTGTTTATAGGAATGATGAATGACGACGAATTTGAAAATAGTTATTGGAAGAATGTGACGCTGGTGTCTTATACCTACTGTGCAAAATGCAAGCACTATGTGACCGCGCCTGGAATTGCTAGAAAAAAAATAAGGCATTTCCTTTATGTTCCTACTGCATTGGACACATTTAAAAATGTTTGTGACTTATTGAATGATTATTAGAAAATTGTCAAAGAATTCAAACAATAAGGATAATTAAACAATTCAAAAGTGTCTACGGATAAAGGAATTTAAAAAAAAATATTGGCCTATTGAAATTAAATAAAAATGTCTATTCAGATTAGTGATGATTGATGTGTAGATCGACGATGTACTCTCTGCTTTTGCATTAATAAAGACTTCGCGACTTTGATTTTCCACCTCAGCTAATCCTGACATTAAAATGTCATAAAAAATAAAAGCTTTTTAATGGTTTTTATTGCGCAAACTAAATAATTCGTAGTATGTATTTCCGTCGCAACGCGTATAACACAAAAGCAGCGATTCAAGATACTTGCTGCCTTCCAAAAACCTGATTTTTAGTAACTAGTAAATACGTGCTTGACCCCTAGACACTTTTGATGTGTGTACTTGCTCAATCCTCCGAAACTATGATATAATAGTTAAGTTGCATGTGTATTAGAGCTTTAGCCAGGTGGTTAGACCGAAATCTATAAACGGAACTTGGTACGTGCTTTAACTTAGACATGTTTCCGTCTTTACTTGTTGTTTAACAGTTGTGCGACATTGACAGGAATAGCACTAAGCCAAGGTACGCGCTATTGAACGTCTATAAATCTCAGCCTTAGTGTTACTTACGTACTGCAGACTTACATAAGAGTGATCTTCACAACAACACATACTATTAACTTAAAATTATTTCACGTTTACTTCGTGACAGAACTTCCCTCGCGTTTCTTTAATGCTTAAAGACCTCTTTCACAAGTCATTTGTGTCCTTTCCAAGCCTACACAAACCTGATTTCTGCTTGGAAGAAGCACATCTCTTTACACAATCAAGTATTTTATCTTGCTTGATGCATAAAGTAACGCAAATCATAGCAAAATAGACGGATTTTCTAGAAACCGTAAAAAAACTATCTTTTAATAACATGCACTTTGTTTTTTTTTTAAATTCGGTCATTAAATACTTATGGTCAGTATGTCGATGAGTTTCCATGTAAAAAATCCCCTGCGGCGCCCAAGCTTATATTAGATAAACAATAATAATAGTAATTTATTTCTCTCAAAAAGGTACAATTTTGGTGCATAGTATCTAAGTTACAGGCAGATTCAAAACTTTGTGAGAGCTGGAGTCTATACTCGGTTCGGGACCAGTATGACATATCTCCAGGCAATAGTAGACAAGGATAAATATTCAGGGTGGCAGAGACATCGATATACAAACTGTAACCATGAATTCAGCACATGATTCTAGACCCCATAGCGTAGAAAATTTTTGTCGGTTATCAAAAAAAAATCTGCTGTTTCCTAGAAAATTGCAATTCGTATGCGGTCAAAATGCATGGAAAATATTTTTGTTTTTTAAACCGACAAAAGTTTTCAACCCCGAGATTCAAATACATGGTTGCGCGTCGCCACCCTATAAATTCAAGCAATATTAATTAAAAAATATTTTAGTTCTCACATTGTTTGCCGTTTTTTGGCAGAATCCGTAATTTCAACTTGAAACAAATAGTTCTACAAATTAAAAGCTTTGATAAAATAAATGTTCAATCCTCTTTCGCTTTATAGGGTTTTGTTTTTCATTGTTAAAATTGCTATTTGAACGCGTTATTGGAGCTTTTAATAATCTCTTCCAGTCTGTTTTTCCTATTCATCGGATTGCTTTTTTACGTATTCATTAAAATGATTTGAACAAATAGGTATGTTGTTTTTGAAATAACAATATTTTTCCAATTATAGGAATTTGAGTATTAAAAAAATATTGTTAGTTCATATTTGTACCTAAATATAGAACATTGTGGGTGTAGGGATGAGTTTTAGATTATTAATTATTTTATTTACGACACGGAAAGTTTGATTACTATTAGAAGCAAACCTTTTATACTAAAAAGTCGAACCGTTTTGGGTTTCATAGATATATATACAAGTTAATATAATATCATGTATTGAAATCTATCAATACTTGGAACCCTGACATACCTACTTGATGCATCGTACACTGGCTAATGTTTCGCATTCACAACATCAGTATCATGATTATCATCAGTATCAGTATCATGATCAGTAGCTTTACTAATTAATCACATTGTTTGTTAAAATAAATGGCTAATTGTTAATAGTCAGAATGAACATTAATGTGGGCGTGGCCGCGGTTGGGAAAGCAATGCGTTCACATTTTATTAACTGCATAACTTAAAATCATATTTCAATGTAATTATGAAATTGTTGCTACGTTTTGAGATCGGTTAATGTAAAACCACAACACTCGTTCACCATAATTTGTTTTCATAATGAACTGCATAATATTCATATATGCAAAGAATGTTCGTTTCCTAAAAGCTGACAATTAACGTTAAACAGTTATTTTAACATCATTATTAAGGCAGTTAAGAGATGACCAGTCTCAACTGACGGCGCCAGTTCACGAACATGACGCGTGGTCCGGCACCATCCAGCTCAACCATTTTGAAGGGAACCGAATGATCCAAAACACGCGCCACCATCCACGTATGTTCCCAATAGATATTTATTAATTAATTAATTGTGAAACCGACCAAGCTTATGACAATCAATCTAAATACCACTTCGTTTATGCAGCTTGCTTTGACAAATTTAAACTAATCTAATCAATAGTCCTTGATACTTAGTATTCTGAACACCACTGTGACCGCTTATCTATCTTAGTATTCTGAGAGATCCAAGACAGATGTCTTGGATCTCTCAGAATACTAAGATAGATAAGCGGTCACAGTGGAGTTGAAGCTACTAATTAAGAGTATTAACCTAGATCTGGGAACAGTATTTAGTGACGGATTTGGTTCTTAGTGCAGATACCATATTGTTAGAATTAATGAACAGAGTAATGGATTAGATTCTAATCGATTTCTCCATTTCCTCCCTTCATCAAGAGTTACCAAATGGCGGATCGGAACCGGACCGCCGACCTATTTTGTGCGGACCTTAAGTAAACAGTAAAATTTATAACTAAAACTTAATCAATTTTTTTTCTTTTTGTTATTTATTTTATGCCGCGCTTTGTCTTTTCTGCCGTCGACACGACAAATTTACTCCAGACTTCAGACAGATAGTTTAAAGTAAAACATTACATTTTTCATATTAATATAAATATTTCTTTATTGCTTAATGAAATAATGTTCAGGTTTCTTTTCGTTTTATTTCTTAATTGCTTAATATTGGTTGCTAGTAATCGTCTACCAAACGGACTGAGACAGTAATGTATTCAAAAAACCGGCCAAGTGCGAGTCGGACTCGCGCACGGAGGGTTCCGTACCATTATCTATAAAAACGGCAAAAAAATCATGTTTGTTGTATGGGAGCCCCCTTAAATATTAATTTTATTCTCTTTTTTAGTATTTTCTTGTTATAGCGGCAACAGAAATACATCATCTGTGAATATTTTAACTGTCTAACTATCACGGTTCATGAGATACAGCCTGGTGACAGACGGACAGCGGAGTCTTAGTAATAGGGTCCCGTTTTACCCTTTGGGTACGGAACCCTAAAAACGGACGCCCAATGAAACTAATTGGTGATCCCTGGATTTGAAGATAACTAAATCCTTGTAAATAAAATCCCAGGAAAATTATGTCATTTTGTTAGTTGAAATAATAAAATAAAATTGTAAAATAAAATAAATAATAACGGACTATCCAGGAAAATGGTATTTCATTATTATTTCATATGTCATTCGTTATAGAAACATCATTTGGTAGTCTCTACTACATAAGTAGGTTCTTTGGTGGCTAATGCGTTACTCCCGGCTTTTGAATTGAGAATTTGAAGTTGAGAACTTTATCAAATCAAATCAAGCGTTTATTTGCTAGAAATACATTCTTTTGGTACGTGTGAGATCTTATAAGCTAAGTGCCATTGTATTCTGCCTGCAAGCAAGCGTGCAATTTTTTTGTAAGTTTTCATACATTCTTATAACATTACTATTTTTATTGTGTCCTTGACATATCTCGGGAACCTGGGGTCCCGGACCTTTGGAAGGGGTACGAAGTTCCGAAGCCAAATCGCAGAGGCCCGTTAGATGTTTTCAATTAAATGAGGCACCTACCGACAATATTAACCCTGTACGCGCTATGCCAATGCACCCAATGACAACCCGCGGTTGCAGGACTATTGCAGGATATGAAAACAAAGGTAATGGACTATGGATTTGAGTGGCTATGACTGATTATATTACTATTAAGTATTATTATATACTACTAGCTTCAGCCCGCTACTTCGTCCGCGTGAAATTTCTGGTTCCCCGACCCACCCCGTCGCATCGCATCACCCGCCCGCGCTACCACTTCGTTTTCGCTTAGCGTTCTTTCTGACTTTTTTTCTTTTTGCTCGGCTCCTAAGAATCATAGCGTGATGTTAAATAGCCTATAGCCTTCCTCAAGAATTGAGCTACCAAATATAAAAAGAATTTTTCAAATCCGACCGGCAGTTCCAGAGATTACCCCCCTACATGCAAACTTACAAACAAACAAACAAAATTTACCACTTTAGAATATTAGTATAGATTACCATGAAAACTTTAGCATTCCTTAAGGTAAAAGCCTGCAAACATCTTTACAAAAAACGTAAGAAAATATGAATTTCGCGGGTTACATTGAAGGAATCACCTTAAGAGGGCAAAGCAAGACAGAAAAAAATCACGTTTCACCCGCGCCTCTTTGCCTACCCCTCTCATCAAACACGACAAAAACAAAACACAATCCCTTCCCGCCAGCAGAAACTTTTCGCCCGGCGTATATTCAGGCATTTGAATTTGAATCTTGTGTGTAGTGTGTATACGCAAAATAATCAGATGAAACTGTTTTATTCAATTTACCTATGTGTACAAGTAGGTATATCATTAAATATTATTGTATATCCGTGAATCTGTTACCGATGCTAGTGGGATGTTAGGATTGGAGATTAGACTGACTTAAATGAAATAAAGACTAAATGTTACTTCAAGATACGGCCTATAAATTTTCGATTCCGAATTGAAAGACAAACCTAACGTTGTAGTTGAAAAAATATTGTTCCATACATTATGTAACATAACTACAATTGAACAATTTTCAGATACTTTCCTGTACCTTGCTTCTTGTCAAATTTCATGATTCTAGGTCAACGACATGCATCTTATGGGTTTTAATTTATTTGCGAGTGTCAAGATATGCGAAATGAATGGCAATATATGCCAAGATACTGAGTCAACGTCTTAGAAGCTCGTTTTTTTTACAGCTCCAAAGGACCGTTTATCTAAGTATTTGATATCAATTTCAACTTGATACCCCCACGCATTCCTGAGATAAGCGGTCAGATAGATGGATAACAAAGTGATCCCATAAGGGTTTCGATTTTTTTCTTTTGTGGTACCGAACTCTTAAAAGCAAAGCACTTCCATCAAAGTACTATAATACTAAATACTCATGATACTACCTACATGATGGTGAAAACAATTTCGATAAAATTGCTTTTTTGATGATATAAAAGCGTATAATTATAATCGCATAACTTACCTTCCGCTTTTTTACTTTGAGAAAATGAAATCAATTGAACAAAAATGTCAATAAAATAAGAAAATAAACATTCGCAAATAAATTAAAATCCATATGATACATCCTGCTGGCCTAGAATCATGATTTTTTGGCAAGAAGCAAGGTCTCACAGCACAAATAGGTACCTCGAATGGTTTTTTAATTAAAATATTTAAACGAAGTAAGACCATTGTCCAGTCCCTTTATTTTCAATGAAATTCTTCAGTAGGTAAAATATCTGTTTATTTTGCCTATACTATACGCTAAGCTTGAATTCATAATCTTAGATCATAGTCATGTTTTGGAACTAGAAACTCAATGCTGGCGTGACAAAGTTCAAATTCCAATGTAACCAAATTTTATTTAGGGCCTTGTACAAGTTGGACGACACGACGTCTTTGTGGAAACCAGTGTTAACCAAGTAAAAAAATATAATGGTATATCGTGGATATTGCATTGCAGGATCGTGCAAATTCAATAAGCAACAGTGTTACCAAGTAAAAAATTATATTGGTATGGTGGATTTTGCACTGTATTGTGCCAATTCAGATGGCATGTGTCATGAAAACCTATCCTAGCGCGGAGCGCGAGTAGAAAAAAGTCCTCGCCGAAAACATTTGTGAAAAACAGCCCAATTTCGGAACAAATAACTAGGGTACATTAGTCGGCTTTACCGACAAAATAATTGGCATCTATTTATATGGGTGCCAAAGAAAGTCGAAAGTTTATTAGGTTCCTCTTTTGTAACTGTTGAAACTTTAGCTTTGAAAAGCAAGCCGACAACAGTCCCAAACATTGTGATCCGTCACAATCTTTACTCATCCCCACCATAAGAAGGGATCTAGTCACGAGAACACTATCCGTATGAAAACTGTCATGTCCCGTGCACACCGTTTCGTACTTGTGTCCGCAATATACCCTATTTTAGTTTTCCGATTTATTTATTTTGTAAACTCCAATAATATTATTATACCAATAACCTACCCATATGTTAAATTTTGAGTTTCAACTTGATTCGGGGGTTTTGGTCAAAAGTCGCTCGAAATTGGTCGTCTAAGGTTACCCTTACACGAAGTTTGTCAACGAAAGTGGAAGTAAACGAATTTGCTTCTTTATTTAATAGTAATAAGATCTAAAATCTCCAGCACGAACTCTATGTTGTAAATTTTCTCCGCAAGAAAATTGACTGAAGTGGAGAACAATGTCGCTAGTTGTACTATACCAGTCAAAAATCTGTCAACTAATTGTATGTCATCTTGAGTTTTCAAATATCAACATTGAATTATTATAATATTTTTATTTTATAGTGTAGTCGTGGTATTTATTTAGTTTATCAATTCTTAACGATTTTAATAATCGTTTCGGAAGTGGTTTTAGTGATTTTTTCATGTTTTGTATTTCACAGTTTCATTCCAACAATGGGATAAATTACGAAAATATTATTTACGCAAATAAATTAAATCGCAGAGCAGCAGAAAATTCAAGCGCAGTCCTCTCGTCTCAACAGAGCGACGGCGACTGATTTGTGAAACAAAAATATGCTTGAAGTTCCCGCAACGTGCGACGGAAGATGACTTCTTCCACGAACTAAAAACGTCGTAAGTGCTTAAAGCTTGTAGTCGTAATAATACCAAACATAAAAGGAATTTCAAAAAATGCCTGCACAATTTATTCGCCTTGTCTTGATACAGATAATCCTTAAAAAATTATCCTATTAGTCATTAGCATATTAAGAACAAATTAAAAAAAACGTGAAAATTAGGGGTAACTTCGTGATGTTATTTTATCGAGAAAATTTTAACGTATTGTGTTTTTGTTCCACAAAAAGTTTCAAAATATCATGTAGTTACTCATATTATTTTTATTTTATACCTAAGTCTTATGAATTTCATGAAAAATTAAATTGAAGATAGGCAATTTTGGTTACTACCCGCTCTTAAGTAATGCTAATGTAGTTTGACAAGATCAACTTCGAATTCTCAAGTCAGAAACTGGATGCTAGTTAATCTCCATTAGAACTATTAGAAAACTGTTAGTTAGTCTGACTTGTTCGACCACTCAGAGAATTAACTAGCAGTTTAACGGCGCAAATACTCCAATCTTATTGGAACTAACATGTTCCAGCCGTTTGGGTTTGAAACTGTAGGGCCATGGCGTCCGAGTGGCCTCTTAGTTTTTCGAGATATTGACAACGTGGCAATGCTGCTAGCCTTTTGGGCACATTTTCTGGCCATGGGGTACGAGTGGCCACTTAGTTTTTCGAGATATTGACAACGTGGCAATGCTGCTAGCCTTTTGGGCACATTTCCTGGCCATGGGGTCCGAGTGGCCACTTAGTTTTTCGAGATATTGACAACGTGGCAATGCTGCTAGCCTTTTGGGCACATTTCCTATTGACAACGATGCGAACGAATTTTTTGATGCCCTATGATTTTTTCCCCTCCCTTTTTATATACTTGTACATATTATTATTTTAAGACTGTTAGCTTTTAAATTATGTAAATAAAACATACTAGTATATACCTTGTAATTATGACGTGCTTTCTATTGACGTGCGCCTTTAGCGGCGCACGCGCAATACTTGTTGATGTTATAATAGCTACGATTTAGCAATCACATCTGATTTTCCTTTGATCGATTAAAAAATAATTGCAGTTGTTTGAGAGATCTTGTCTACAAAGACTGGTATAAAATGAATTCTCAAGATCAACAAGGTACAGTAGTAAAATCGAAAATAAGAATAATTAAGTGAAAAGCAGGTTTAGCTAAGCATGCAAAGTGTCACTCATACAGATAGTGTTTACGCTTTTCTAAAATCTGTCGCATATCCGTTTCTTATCACCAACAATAGAATGTAGGTCGTTGACCCAAGCCACTGGCACAGCGACGCTGTATACATAATCCTAATCTGATCTCAAGAAGTCGGCGTGTTTGTTTGCTCGATCTCAATCCGCGGGTAATTCTCCCGCTAATCCATTTAAGATGGACGCCACTGGGTCACCATACTCAGCACCACGCGTTTCGTATGAAACGACTCACCGATCAACCTAATTCTGTGCCACAAACGTATTCATAGTGCGTGTATTTTTAGTTTTCTCCATAAAAGTGACCTCATTCGTTTGTCTTCCCACTTCTACGGACTGGCGGGTAGTGTTTGGTATTCAATGAGAATTTACAAGGTACTCGAACTGCTTATTGTTGCGATTAGGCGAAGATGTTATAGCAATTAGTAACCTAGATGGACCGACGATCTTAAAAAGGTGGGTGGGTCAGACTGGATGCGGAAGGCGGAGGACAGGGTGTTGTGGCGCAGCCTGGGAGAGGTCTATGTCCAGCAGTGGACTGCGATAGGCTGAGTTGATAAAACAATTAATGTCTTGCATTAGGGTAGACGAATTATGTTTACAGACGAGTATATTTTTATTATTTTTCAATATCTTCACATCCAGTATAAATTTATTTATTCCAAGTAAATAATACCTATTGCCAAACATAAAATCATATAGAATAAATAAAATAAAATCATATTAAATGGAAACAAAATAAATGCTTTAACAAGTCACAAAAGACGGCACTCGGCATGTTTCATCTTATACCCAAGACGGCAATGAGGATCAACGTAAACGACCCGGTATAGATAAACGTTTCTAAACCTGCTGATTTATTCTTCGTTCGTAAATTTTAATGTTATTATAATATTACTTGGAAGGACTTGGGGAGACCTTTCAGTGGGACAGTAAATAGGCTACTGAAAGAAAAACTCGTACACCGCAAATGTGCGTTGCGTTATTGACTCTTTTTAATGACAAAAAAAATGCACATCAAATATTGTCGAGAAACTTGATGCAAAGGCAGACAGTTAAAATCCTGCAGCATATAAAATTGTACAAAGCTTCCCTCGACTTGAGAATGTTCTTCAACAATTTTTGTAATAAAATTCTTTTTCAAATAAAACTGCTAAGTGATGTGGATTTCATATTTCCCAGTGAACCGTGCAGAAGTCCACTAAGGGTTAGATTTAATTATCTCAATAATTCCACAATTCTTTCAATATCTCGTAAATGTAACAATGGAAGGAATGAGCTTCTTCTGAGAATGTTCTGTGACGTTGTATTATCAAGTGTTTTCATAAAATGAAGAATGCAATTCAGTCCGCGATGCGCCGTCTCTCGTGTATTGTTCATTGGTTCCGTCACTCGTCTTTTTCTATTTCTCGCCTGTCTTGTTAGTGCGGCTTCGCCCCCAGAACACTAAATGGATCCCATATTACTAACATGATATTATTTTCTTAGGATTTTGCGACAACTGAACCGTTAAGGCCTGTTATCTGTAATCGAACACGAGAGGTCTCGACAAGTCTGGAGCTTACACATACGTGGGGCGTAAACAATTTTAATCCATGTTCACGCTATAGATGTACCATTTGTGCCAAATGAATGCGTTTTAGAGTGCTTTGACGCTAATCGCACTTCCATTAAGCATTATCAGCAGACCGAGTTGATGATATTATTAGCCAGGTAGTAGCTGAGCTTATACATTATCCGGAGTACCTAAGTGGTGGTCAATAAATGATAAATGATTTTATTTCTGTAAGTAGGTTTGTACAAACACTTTTACACGTCAATCATATTTTAAAACTAGATGAGGTCGGCGTTTCCTATCTCACTGTTCTGAGAAAAAAGGCCGAAACAAACTCAGAGGTCACAGTCTCTTTTAAAGTCCAGACATAATCTTGGTCAGATCTTGTGAAGACCATGTAGATTTGAGTCTGAAATGGTATTTTGAGGAAAAACCACACAGAATGAGTGGACCTGTCCAGTCAGTGCACGCATTTGTCAGTAATCGTGCAGCTCAACTCAAAACTTAAGGAGCTTAACGATTCGACGAACAATAAAATAATAAATATCGTTAGCACACCGATAAGGACTTGAATCAAAGTAATTTATTTAGCGATCGTTATTCTTTGAACAGATAAACAAACGTTTTCTTCATCGGTAATCTGTTTTGTTTTGTTCTCATTACAATGAGTATGATAATAACAATAATAACTAAGTATCCCACTGATGGTTCGGTTTCTTCCATAAAACATAGTTTCGGCTCCAATTTCGGTTTAGGCTAAAAATTGGCCGAATCTTCACGACTGAAACTGGCGTTCGTGAGGTTTTGTTAGAATAGATCGATGAAAATAGATGACAGATAGACAGACGGCGTAGACCTTTTTTTTTTTTTTTGTTTTCGGGGGGAAACCTTCAAAAGGCACCCGACCTCTGGGGATGGAGGTCGGGGAGTGTGGGATTTTTACCTCACTAAAACCACCCCGGTGATCACCATCAGCACATAGAGGGGGTCCCGGTTCCTCTTAAAAGACCAATTCCGGAACCCCCCCTGTGCAACGCCTGGAAAGCACATCCCTGGGGAGACTGTAAAGGGGCCTCCCCTGAGCCTCGCTATGCGCGGCAGCACGTGACCACTGTGCCGCCGTCTTCCCTGGGGTCACTCAGTGGGCGGACAGAGTCCCCACTCTGTGCGCCTGCGACCCCAAAGGTCCACCTACATAGCTTTGTAAGTGGGTTTCGGCGTATTAGGCGCCAAGGCGGTTGCCTCCCCGACGCCTTCTTCTCCGAGCAGGATCAGTCCTCTCCCGATCCCGCTCGGCGGCCTCCTTCTTGACCATCACGGTCTCACAGAAGGAGGCTACTTCCTTCCAATTCTCAGTCTCTGCCAGCATAGCCCTCACTACTGCCGGCAGAGACAGGTCTCGCCCAATCCTGGCAACCAGGACCCGCCGCTCGGAGGCCCACGCAGGGCACTCCTCGAGCGTGTGTTGTGCGGAATCTAGGCTACCTCCGCAGTGGTGGCAATTTGCCGTGGCCTCTCGCCCAATTCTGTTCAGGTACTCACCGAAGCAACCATGTCCGGTGAGCACCTGGGTGAGCCTGAAGGAGATGCGCTCCCCTCTTTTCAGCCAGGCTTCGAAGTGCGGCAGAACGGCTTCGACAACGCGCTTGCGCGAATATTGCGGCTGCTGTAGCCGCTCGCGCCACCGCTCGAGCGCGTGTCGCCGCTCCCGCCGCCTCAGCCTTACAAATGCGCTTCCTGGCACACTATTCCCGCTTTGGCGGATATCGCGAATCTGGTCGTAAACCTTCGCGTCCATATCCGCCAGGATGTCCAGCGGCGGAAAGCGTGCCAGGAGAGTTGCCGCCTCAAAGGATATCGTTCGATATCCTCGTGCGATACGAATGGCCATTTTCCGCTGCAGTCTATTGACTTTAGTCCTGCAGCGTCGGACGCCTGACAGTCTACCTGACCAAACAGGCGCCCCGTAAAGGACCATCGATCGCACGACACCCGCGTAGAGACGGCGAACTTCCTCCCGAGGTCCCCCGAGATTGGGCAGCAGTCTATGCAAAGCACCCACTGCCTTCTCGATCCGGGGAACCAGGCGCTCGAAGTGCTCTTCGAAGCCCCACCGACCGTCCAGGATAAGGCCAAGGTACTTAATATATCGGCCCACCTGAACTTGCGCATCTCCGACATGGACCAACGAGCTGGGTGGCTCTCTGCTCCTTGGCAGCTTATGGAACCATAACGCCTCAGTTTTCTGGGGCGCTATCTCCAGACCCAGCTCACGGATTGATGCCACGACTTTTGCCACCCCGAGCTCAGAAAGCTGGATGGTTTCCTCAAAGGTGTCCCCGCCGGCCAACACCAGAGTATCGTCTGCGTAGCAAACGATATTAACGCCGACGGGGAGATCGACACGCAGGACCACGTCGTATGCTAGGTTCCACAAGAGAGGACCTAGAACCGACCCCTGCGGAACCCCACACGTAATCTCCCTCCGCTGAACGCTACCGTCCCGGCCCACATAGCGAATGTGCCGGTCGCGTAGGTATGCTCCGACAATGCTTTGCAGGTATGGAGGCACTTCATGATGTACCAGTGCCTCCCGAATTGCACCCCAGGGTAAAGAGTTGAAGGCGTTGACGATATCCAAACTTATCGCCAACGCCACTCCACCCCGGGAAACCACCTGGTCCGACAGCGCGCGGAGACGGCGTAGACCTAAGTCTACGCCGTCTGTCTATCTGCCATCTATTTTACAAAAAGGGTGAAAAAAAAAAAAAAGGGGTCTAATAATGGGACCCGTTTTTCACCCTTTTTATACAAAACCCAAAAAAAAAAAAAAAAAAAAAATAAGTGTTTATTTATTTATTAATTGAAAGAAAAGAAAAGAAAGTAAAATAGGTTTATTTGTCACAGAAACGCGTGCATACAAAAGGGATAATTAGCTCTGATAATAATGAAAATAAAAACAAGCAAAATGATCTATATACACGAGCACAAACAGAAATAGTCACATAAGTTCTTAGCAGACATGTTGCTTCTAGTATCAGTGAAACGGAATCACGGCAGATGTATCGTACCGACTCTGCGTTCGGTAGCCATTGCAAAATCACTCGATTCAGGGATTACTTCAACGCTGCATCGCGTTTTCACGCGTGACTCGTTCCGTTTTGAGGGTTAAAAAATTGCGTTTTCTAACGATGCTGACGACTTGTTTGGCGGAGAGATAAAACGTTGTCGCTGTATCTTCCTAAAAGCGATTAAATCCCTTATTGCTGATCCTAAAATTATGCGGTTTTTAGAGCTCAATCTCGGTATCGAGCTCCTGAAAAACTACTAAATCGCTAATCGTAGATGCTTACTGTGTCTCAATAAGGGCTGATTTTTCATCGTCATGTAACGAGCTGTTGGGCAGTAGCGGCCCCGCGGATCCTACCTCCCGGGAGAAGTCTTGTTCCTCATCTCTGCCTTGCCTTTACTGACCGGACGGAGTGAACACTGACAAGGAACAGAGCTGACCTTGAATCATGAGATTTAGCAAGAAGCAAGATCTCGCAGCATAAATAAAGGAAAACTCCGAAAATCGTTAATTTGTAGTTTTACATTTGTATTGTTAACGTTATAATATTGTATTTTCTAAAATCTAAACCAATTTTGTACGAAAGTTTACCTGATGTCTCGATAGATGGCGTTGGCCGGTTTAAATTCGCGCTATGGTTTCGTTACCACGCAAAGTATAAGAGACTTCGAATTTTATAAATAAATGTCTCCGTTCTGAGTACGTGGTGTTGTTTTATTGCCATAAAATACTCCCAACTCGTCGATAAAAAAGGGCGAAAAAGATCTTCGATGATCATAAGGTCCTACGATCCGGAACGGTTTTTGAAAAAGCTAAAAGTGCCCTCTGGTGTCGAAGTCGAGAGTTAAAAAGCAGTTAGTTGGTAGAATTGGTGCAAGTTTGGAGTAGACCTAAAAAAGCGAGCGTGGTCGACGAAGCTGAGCTGAGCGGAGCGAGGTCAACGAAGCTGAGCTGAGTGGAGCGAGGTCGACGTTTTAAAGTGATCAAAGTGCAACTTAAAAACTGTGAGTACATTATTGTTTAATTAACAGTTCCAAGTGTCAGAGACTTGTAAAATTTTAAAGTCAATGCAAGGACTTAGAAAAGTTGAAGAAACTTGGGACTTAAAATAATTCGTGAAAAATTGAAGAGACCCCGAATCTATGCCCGATTTCACTTAGAATTAGAGTACAGTTCGAACACTTAGAAAAATTACGACATTCTTACATTTAGTGAAATTCCAAATTGATACTTAGCAAATTAGACACATCAAATTAAATCATGGAGGCTAAGCTAAGGCTGTTGGAAGATATTAAGGGTCGTATTCAGAAAGGGCTTAGTAACTTCAAAAAATCTCCAAAAGAGAGAATAAATCAGGCATATGTGGATTCACGTTTGGAAATATTGGACAAACAATTTGAAGATTTCACAAGGAAACACGAAGAACTTTTGGTCAACTACACAAACAGTGAATTGAGTGCAACCAGCTACATCAAAAATGATGTATTCGAAGAGGTTACAGACACTTTCATAAATTATAAAGTAGAATTAAAAAATGCTTTACCAAAATATCAGTCTTCTGAAATGAGTGATGTCTCACCAGACCATAGCCAACCGAAAATGAGGTCAATTGCTAAATTGCCCAAAATAACAATTCCTGTTTTTAGTGGTAGTTATCAGGAATGGTCAACGTTTAGAGATTTGTTTTTGTCACTAATTGATAGTAATCAATCACTTGATGATGTACAACGTTTACACTATTTAAGATCTCAGTTGTCAGGTGAAGCATCACAACTCATAAAGCACATACCGATCACGCATGCAAATTATAAGAAATGTTGGACTCTGTTAAACAGTCGTTACAATAATAAGAGATTTTTAGCCAATTGTATTCTCAAGCGCTTACTCAACCAAAAACAAATGACGGCTGAGTCATCTATTGCTCTCAAAGAGCTTTTAGATACCACAACCGATTGCTTACATGAATTGTCAAATCTAGGGGTGCAAGTAGACGCTTGGAATATTATTATTATTTATTTGATTAGCTCCAAGTTGGACGTTGAGACTCGGAAGCAGTGGGAATTGCACGTAAGTCATTCTTGCGAGGAACTTCCCACCTTCAAGGAGTTTCGGGACTTTTTAGATAAACGCTTTCGGGCTTTGGAATTTGTAGAACCTCAAAGTAGCAAGTCTAAAGGTAGTACTAAAGCATTTCACGTTGCTTCAAAAATATCCTGTCCATATTGTTCCGAGGAGCATCTCTTGTGTAATTGTAAAAAGTTTGCACAGGAGACCGTCGATCAGCGTCGTCAAATAGTTAAATCTCGTGGTTTGTGTTTTAATTGCCTTCGCTCAAGTCATCTTAATATTAATTGTCGAGTCAATACCAAATGTAAAATGTGCAACAGAAAGCATCATACTCTCTTGCATCTACAAACTGATTCAGAAGCACAGGCGAGCAGTTCTGTGTCTCCATTGCAAAAGGAACCGCCAAAGGACGAGACCACGGCTGAACCTCATATTTCAACCCATTTTGCAAAAAGTATTCATAGTCAAGTCATACTGGCTACAGCCGTTATTAAGGCTAGATCGAAAAATGGGTATCCACAAGTTTTGAGAGCCCTGTTAGACCAGGGTTCACAAGCTTCCTTTATTACGGAATCTGCGGTTCAGTTATTGAAGCTAAAAAAGATAGCAATTAAAACGTCTATCTCAGGTGTAGGGGGAGGTCAGAGCGATCTAACGTCAAAATTTATGGTTCGACTTAACATTCAATCGTTACGGGATCCTGACTTCACCCTTCAAATAAAAGCTTATGTGCTGAGTAAGGTGACTTCAATGTTACCTGAAAGGAAATTTACGTTGGTGGATTGGCCAGAGCTTAATAGTATGGCTTTGGCTGATCCAAATTTCAATGAGCCTAATAAAATTGACATTTTGTTAGGATCGGGAGTCTATACTAAAGTCTTAAAAGAAGGCTTAATCAAGGACCCTAAAGGTAAAACAATGGCTCAAGATACTTACCTTGGTTGGATCATATCGGGAGAAGTCAGCGATGAAGATGGAGTGATGTCTTGTCACAATGTAATTCTAAGCATGCACGCTAAGATCGAAGAAAATGAAATCCTAAAAAAGTTTTGGGAACTAGAGGCAGAGCCAACATGCTCTGAAAGGTCAATTCTTAGCCCTGAAGAGCAAGCATGTGAAGATTACTTTGCTGCTTCCACATGTAGGGATGCAGATGGTCGCTACATTGTAAAACTGCCTTTTCAATCCAGTAAAACGCCCTGCAACACAAAGGAAATAGCGTTAAAAAGATTATACAGTCTTGAACGGAAGCTAGCAAAAAATAGCGAGCTTAAAGGACAATATACTTCGGTAATAAAGGAATATTTATCACTAGGTCATATGGAAGAGATTTCTAATGAAAAAGACAAAAATAAGATTGGCGCTGTTTACTTACCGCATCATGCTGTAATCCGCGAAGACAAGTCGACCACAAAATTAAGAGTGGTATTTGATGCGTCATCCAAGGGATCCGATGGTATTTCCTTAAATGACACCTTAATGGTAGGGCCAGCCTTACAGGCTGATTTACGTCATACAGTTATGCGGTGGCGACAGCATCCAGTATGCTTGGCAGCCGATATCATAAAAATGTATCGCCAAGTTAAAATAGCAGATGATCACGTGGACTTTCAAAGGATTTTATGGCGAGATGACGTTCATTCTGATATAAAAGAATACAGGCTTTTGAGAGTTACATTTGGAACATCTAGTGCACCTTACCTGGCAGTCAAGGCATTGCAGCAAACCGCTAGCGATGAAGGTCAATCGTATCCATGCGCTGCTAGTAAGGTTAGGACAGATTTTTACATGGATGACCTAATGACAGGCTGTCAGACAGATGAAGAAGCTGTAAAAATCTATCATGAGTTTAATGAACTATTGAATAAAACAGGCTTCATTTTGCAAAAATGGACAAGTAACAAAGAAGAGTTGCTAAAACAGATAAGGCTGGATACTGGAAGAGATCTGGAAATAAAGGAAGATGAAACTACTAGAATTCTAGGACTTACCTGGAATCGCAATTCCGATGAATTCCATTATACTGTAAACTTACCCTTTTCAACACCGTCGTCGTTGCCGCCGTCTGCATCTGAAACTAAAAGAACAGTTATATCAGAGATATCACGTTTATATGATCCGCTAGGTTGGATTGCACCATGTATAATTACCGCTAAAATCTTCATCCAAAAACTATGGATCGCTGGTTTGGATTGGGATGACAAACTGCCTGAGGATCTTTTAACAGAGTGGCAGTGTTATCGTAGTGGGTTGCATATACTCAACAACTTCAGAATTCCTAGGTGGCTGAAAAGAAAAAGGGACGATGAAAAGGTTGAACTGCATGGTTTTTCTGATGCGTCAAGCGTAGCATATGCCGCGGTTGTTTACATCAGAGTCATCGATGCTGCAGGTCGAGTCCACTGTAATCTGGTAACTGCAAAAACGAAGGTGTCTCCAATTAAACAAATTTCCATACCACGACTGGAACTATGTGGCGCAGTTTTAGTTACCAAATTACTTTTAGAAGTGGCTTATGTCTTGAATGTCCAAAAATCCAATTTACATGCTTGGACTGATTCAACGGTCGTGCTGGCTTGGTTGAGCGATCACCCAAGTAGATGGAAAACCTTCGTCGCAAACAGGACGTCTGAAATCCTTAATGCCCTTGATTCTACTCAATGTCATTATGTCGATACAAAAAACAATCCAGCTGACATTGCTTCGAGGGGTACAACATCCACATCTTTGTTAGACGACTCACTTTGGAAACATGGACCGTCGTGGTTGCTTGAGGATACCATAGAATACTGTAGACCTAAGGCTATAATGACTAAACTGGAACTAAAATCTGTCAAGGTTCATGCAGCACAGATAGACGTTCACCCGATGGAACAGATGTGGTCCAGATTTTCATCGTTCCGTAAGTTGATCAGGACTCTCACTTATTGCAGACGATTCCTGAAAATAAAGATTGCCAGAGAATCACGGACAAAGTTGCCACCTTACCTTGAAGCTTCGGAGATTTCGGACACCATGCATTGCTGTCTCAAGCAAAGTCAAGGGGTTTGGTTTGATACAGAAATAAAGGCAATACAAGCCGGAAGAGACGTCAGCAAAAGCAGCGGTTTGTCTTCTTTGAATCCTTACTTGGATGATAAGAACTTGATGAGAGTAGGGGGTAGAATCCAAAATTCGCAACTAAGTGATGATATGAAGCATCCCTTCATAGTTCCTCATCAATCCCATTTGACACGATTACTCATAGCTGATGCTCATGAACGTGTACTGCATGGCGGACCCCAATTAACACACAATTTTCTTCGGTCAAAATATTGGGTTATTCGTGGAAAGAATTTGATCAAGGCCCACATCCGCGAATGCGTACCGTGTATTCGTCATGCAGCCGTAACAAAAACTCAATTGATGGGTCAGTTACCATCATGCAGAGTGACTCCAAGTAAGCCTTTTCTCCATTCAGGTGTCGACTACGCGGGACCGATTCAAATAAGAACAGCAAGGGGTCGTGGACATAAGTCCTACAAAGGCTACATATGCCTGTTCGTATGTATGGCAACCCGCGCTGTGCATATAGAGGCGGTCTCTGATCTGACCTCTCAAGGCTTTCTGGCTACATTTAAACGTTTTGTTGCTAGACGGGGTCATTGTAGTCACCTTTACAGTGACAATGGCACCAACTTTGTAGGGGCATCAAAGGAGCTTAAAGCAATGTTTCGCGATGAATGCGCATCTCTTCCCCGAGAAATTGCGCCTATATTGGCAAATAATGGAACTGAATGGCATTTCATCCCGCCTCATTCTCCTAACTTTGGAGGTATATGGGAGGCTGGGATCAAAAGCACCAAGCATCACCTCAAACGAGTTATTGGCGAATCGACACTGACTTTTGAAGAGCTGAGTACCGTCTTATCCCAAATTGAGGCGTGTCTGAATTCCAGACCTATATCACAGTCTAGTGTGGACTCGTCAGATCCAAACCCATTGACGCCAGGACATTTCTTGGTCGGTCAGCCACTGGTAACAGTACCAGATTATAATTATGAGCATGTGACAGTCAGTAGCTTGAGACGTTGGCAATTGACACAAAGAATGATTCAATCTTTCTGGAAACGTTGGTCTCAGGAGTATTTAACTATGTTTTTTCAACGACACAAGTGGGCTAAACGTACGCGCGATCCGAAGGTTGGTGATATTGTCCTCATAAAAGAAGACAATTTACCACCTGCTAAGTGGTTATACGGGAAGGTAGTCGAATTACACCCTGGCAAGGATAATTTAGTGCGCGTAGTTACCCTTCAGTGTAAGGACTCCCGAGTCAAACGTCCAATTTCTAAGCTATGCATTCTGCCTGTCAACGATGAATGATAAACGTGTATTTTTATTGTTTTCTTTTTAATTTTTATTTTGTTATGTTATAAATATACAGTCCACTCAGATACTAATTTTAGAAATGTAAAAGTAAGCACATTGAATATGTTATGCTGTTGAAAAATCTGAACTATTTGTATATGGTATTTATGTTAGGATAATATGAACATTGTGGTCTCCGAACACCAAGGACTTTAGTAAAACGCTGAAGTTGTCCATATATTTAGTCACGATTATGTCATGGTGGGCGGCTTGAAAGGACTAGGTCCTTGGTGGGCGGAATGTTAACGTTATAATATTGTATTTTCTAAAATCTAAACCAATTTTGTACGAAAGTTTACCTGATGTCTCGATAGATGGCGTTGGCCGGTTTAAATTCGCGCTATGGTTTCGTTACCACGCAAAGTATAAGAGACTTCGAATTTTATAAATAAATGTCTCCGTTCTGAGTACGTGGTGTTGTTTTATTGCCATAAAATACTCCCAACTCGTCGATAAAAAAGGGCGAAAAAGATCTTCGATGATCAGTATAGATACATTTTTTTTGCGCTTACAAACTTACATTTGCAGTTGGAGAATTGACCGTGACGTCGATGTATGAACAGTTTAACAACCATTTAACACCAATTCATCCCAACTATGGAACCCTTCATTATGCGTAGTCCGACACGCACTTGGCTGGTTTTTACACAAAATCTATCAAAATTCAATTTTATCCTTGGGTAAAAGAAATCAGATATTGCAAATTCAGCCCAGAATCAAATTATTTCTAGGTCTCAGAAAATAAGGTTTTGAGTAAGTTTTACTTAACATCATATGTTTCTGATTCGGCCGAAACTAGAAGAGGAACCAAAAGATTCGGTTACGGTTTCGGCTAAAAATCGTATTTCGGTCGGACACTAGTAATAACGTCTACAGCAGACAATATGCTCTGATGTGAGTTTACGATTATGTTAATAAGACTATGAGCCAGCATTGTTTTAGTCAGGTCACGTACATACATAATATTTATTACATTTATCACACAAAGAGGAAAACTATCAAATTCAAATAATAAAAGGAGAGTCATTGTGTGTCATATCCCGCTGTTGCAAGTACAGTGACTCCGTCGTACAACCTACATATTACGGGGAAACCCGGATGTGTATTATCTGAAATGTGGTGAAAAGTTTCTCAAAGCAACTTTGTTACTGAGCATACGTCACGTGGTTGGAAGACGCCAGTAGTTAGTTCTTACTCATGATCTGGTTTAATGCCTTTGTTTACGGTCTTCCTCGTATAAAAGTTGGTGGAGATTTAACTAATTGGTCACTTACAAAGAAACTAAATATTTAGGTATGCGACGAGCATTCTCCGCATTAGGCATCCGGTCCATTATGCGGGAAGATGTAAAATAAATGAAACCGCATCATTTTCGTCTTTACAAGTCGTTTTCCACTCATCCACAAATCAGAATAACATATTTTGGGCACAACATTTCATCGATCACTACCACTGGTAATTATGACAGGCGACAGCCGGGCATGCGTCTATCTGGAATTTATATCACACACAAAAAAAAAATCACATACGCTGTCATGCCCGGAAAATTGATTCCAGTCCTACCGCGTTACTCTTAACTATTTTCGATATCACCGAAATTTTTGCTTGAATTTTGGGAAGTTAATTGAGTTACATATTGTGGCGAATCGTCAAATATATATATGAATATATAACGCGCTTAATGTGGTTGGGAGCACTGACGAGTGAATAGCCTTTTCCTATGCGGTATGTGAACAATAATATATACAACTGGACCTTTTGACGCCTAAATGACTTCGACAGGGGGCGTCGTTGGTTAACATTTGCGAAATTGTCAAAGAAATTGCAAAAAAATAATATAGGCATTAGTTACGATTTTGGCCACACGCCAAACGTTGTAGGTAAGTGTAGTACAAGTAGTCGAATTTCGTCATATGGCCTTTTGTCAAGTAACAGTCAAGTGATACTTATTGAACAGTAGACCTAATAGCAAATTGCAAATCACAGACCGATAAGAAGCATTGTGCCTGCTCCGAATGCGCCTCTTGAGTGATCACACACGTTCCAACACACGATGCACTGAGTGTATCTAATTCTTTTGTGTTAATTCACATTTGCGTGATTATCAATTGTTATGATATTACGCATTCCATATAGGAGATGGTTTCTTAATATTAGAAAAATCCGAATTGTCAACGCTGCGATATCAACCGTCGCGTGTCTGAGCGGGATGGAACTAGAATTTCATCATGGTTCGTCTATCGACCACAGATCATATGGATTTTTGATCTTAGCCCGTGTTCTAATATAAGCGATCGTCGCGCGAAAACGTGGTCATCACATTCATTTGTCACTTATTTGCACGGAAAACCAGAACGCGCCCTCTGATGGGGCGACGACGTGTTCGAGTACGCCGAACTCGTTTTGTTCGGCGAAAGCATTTTGAAAGCGACGATCGCGTATTCGCGCGACGATCACTTTTACTTATTAGGACATGTCCTCTTCTAATTTGTAAATTGATGGACCTAAATCACTAATGTAGGTAGGCAGCGCCAGCTCGGCTCGCGACTACAATAGAGCCGCTAGCCCGCTGTCAAGCGTCCTCTTCACCACATAATTATGTTTAATACACGTTGCTGATTGCTTTGCAACCATCAATTTCCTGTGTATGTGTCGCAGATATATTATTGAATCCGCTGTTTTAAATAACCGCTAGCCGTTTTACAAAACAGCTTAATGACATTTAGCGATTTTCAATAATTACTGACCTCTAACCCGCAGAATTTCATAAACGTTTTGCATTTATCAATGCAGCGGGTCAACGATTAGAGGTTGCGGTTGCGTTGTGGGAGCGTGAAATGAATCGTCAGATTGTAGTTTTACTTCAAAATTTTGACGCTCGTGGCTCTGTTTGTCATAACAACAATAATGGTGTCCGAAACAGAAATAAATTAAATGAGTGAAAATTACCTAACTCAAGTGAAAACAGTGATTTTCAGGACAATTTTAATATAAAGTTTTCAGAGTTTTATGAAAGTCAATCCTAAATCGAATGATCCTAAAAATACTAAATAGCCAAGTAACTGCGACTAACTTGGAAGTAGTTGATCGCAGTTGATCACAGTTCTAACCTAACCTAAAGGCTTCTACAAACAGGTGCGACAGGTGACGCGAATCGCGCGCGCTACAACGGCATCGTTCGTCGCGCGACGAGCGGCGCCTTTGTGTCGCGCTGTCGCATCACGCCTGCCTTTGGGAGCCCTAGACGAATTGGTCACGGTACCCTAGCTTAGTTACTACGACCGAATCGGCATTAGAAGCCACAACAAACGCTTATTGTGACTGCAGATAAGCCATTCTGGTCTAAACGTGGGTAACGGTTTTGTTAAACGTAACGGAATTACAAATCGGAGCTGTTTTTTAAAACGGCTAGTGGTTATGTAAAACAGTGGATTCGACAATCCATCTTCAGCATATGTTCTGTGTATAAGTCTTACAAGACTTCTACAAGTACAATACATTGTACTTGACTTGTGGTGCGAGGGAGTAGTGCGATCTAAGTCTAAGAGAAAGGGCATGAGCAATCAGTCACACAAACTCGAATATATGTTGCCAATTATAAAGCCTTAAAAAAGGCCCTTTGTTATAACCAAAACATAGACGAGAGCAGCGAGAAAATTGCGTTACACTTACAATGGGAATACCTTTCATTTTGACAGTTCAACAACATTCATTGTATTATTTTTTGTTGTCGAGCAGGCGAATTTTTGAAACATACAGACTTCTGAAGCAACCGATTAGCAATTTCCTTCATCCTTCAACTTGCGACATCAAAAACGTGACGCTAACAAGTATCGAGTTAATATGACTAAGTCCAAAGTGATAACGTTTTAGGACAGTGATAGAACTATAGGGAAAGAAAATAAAATTCGGGAAAAACTGGACGTGCTTTTTTCTATGGTATTTTTATATGAACTCAGGACCATAACTCACTGTTTATTGAAAGGACAGGATGTCTGTCGGGTCAGCTAGTGGGAAATAAATCACTCGCTCAGCAAACTCGCTTGCCACAACTAAAACATTGAGGCAATCATCAATGTATTCGGAAATACGGAATCATCGAGTGAACCCAATAATGATATATGCATACACAAATCAAATTTTACTCGTGATCGATGTACGAGTACATAGCCTGTGCGGTCACAGTGCCAAAGCACCACTTGAAAATATACTAGCATAAATATATGTAAGCTACAAGTTTGTCTGCATTAGTTGTTGATAGACTGCCAATGCATTACACCCATATTTAGGGAAAAGAATTGTGTTACTGTAAGTGTTTGTGTTGTAATTGGTAAGTTTGAGATACGAAAGTTTTTCATACGAAATGGTAATTATCGCTATATAACATTATCATGGCGTCGATGGTCTGCCTGCATCGCCCAAGTGTAGCAAAAAAATTTTGGTCACGCGAATTAAGTTTCTTAATTTTCTTCTCGTTACCTAGCCTCCATCTGACGATTGAGAGAGTCGCCTATATACAGGGTTGGGCAGTAATTGAATTACTTGTAATTGAAATACGTATTTGAAATACAAATACATATTTGGTATTTGTATTTCAATTACTTCCTGAAAATGTAATTTGAAATTGGTATTTCAAATACTTATGCCTTCAAATACATTTTAAAATAAATACATTTAGCGATCTTACTAATGAAAATTAAAAATAAGCTGCCTTATACATAAACTAAAAACACTAGAATACAGAGCAGTAGATATATGTCAATCTTTGGAGTTGGCAACACTATACCTGTACTGTTCGTCAATTTTCAAGAATCTTGTCAATTGTAATTTTTATTCTTATGCTTGGGCCGCACACATCGCGATAATATTCTGCGATTAAACCTTCAACTTCTGCCTACGGCGAATGTGCATGGCCACAAGTTTATCGCGACAGCAAATGCAAAATATCAAAATGGATGGAAGTCGCTCTATATTTTATGGCAGTGAATAATTAATTTAATTTACATTTAAAAAATAAGAAAAAGCAATGGAAAGGCGACAGTGGACCCGTAGAAAAATTGTTTTCTTTAGCAGGTCTTATTCATTCCCCAACAAGAGGCTTTTTGTCTGACGGCACATTTAAAAATCTAGTGTTCATGAAAGGACATTCTTCTTTTACTGTTAAATACGCTGCGCTGGATTAGTTATATTTACATTCTCTAACACTTAGGCCCTATACCACTAAACTTTACAAATCTAAAATTTGACAAAATTATAAAAAAGAATATAGAAAAATTTATAAATTTTATCAAATTGTATGGTTGTAAAGTTTTCTGGTATAGTACTTGTACCATATTCTAAAATTACATAAGCAATATGATACTTTCAAGTGTACAAGTTAATGTCGTTCTTACATTAGGGCACTTACGACAATTTATTATATTAAAAGGCTCTGAATGTATTTTGTAATTTGTATTTTGTATTTTATATTTCAATAACACGACTTAAAAATATTTTTGAAAAATAAAATAATAATAAAAAATATAATAATTTGAATTTAAAATACAAAACGATCTAAACCTAAGTAGATACATTATTAAATTCCCTGTTTAAAGTTTTACGAAAAGGAACCTAGGTGCGATTAAAACAAATTTTAATCCTAATGTACAGTAACTACACATTTATAAACTAGGTAAATAATATTAAACACCTGATACGTGCAACTCGAATTCGCAAAATTAGTGACCTCTGTAGGGTTACGAGTGCGTCGAGTCGTATCCGTCAGCTGATTAAAAAATCTAAAATCTTACCAGAGATAGGCAGTCGTGGACATACTTACTATTGTAGGCTGTTTTTTACATGCTGTTTTTGAGAATTTCCTTACCTACAGAAAACTCAATGTCGTGGCCCAACCGAACCGGAGGAATCACATCACGATCGGCACTGGTCTTCTTCTTCCTGTCGCTGGCACGACTTTTCTCATATTTTGTTGGCCCAAAACTTCGGCACTGGTGAGGTAGGGTACTTGTGCCTCCCTATGATACTTGTTATTGTAGCACACCACTATGTTCTGGTAATCCTGGTTGGTATATCTATAGTTTGGCATTGTTGCGTTTGTTGCCCGAACCCCGACGCGTGTTAGCAAAGGCGCATGCGGTGCGATACGCGGATCGTGCGGGGTTAAAGGCAGAGGCGCGGGGTAGGGAGGTGCACTCGCGTTCTATTCTTTGATCATTCATAAAAACCGTGCCCCATCTTATTATTATTTTTTTTTTATTTATTTATTTTATTCGGACAACAATATGGTCCAATTTGTTAGTAAAATACCTTATCACTAGTGTTAGTAGTACACAAAACAGAAAAAAATGGAAAAATATGTTTAGCCAGTTGGTGGTGGACTGCGGCACGATGTGCAGAGAACGATAAAACAAGGAATATGCTACCTGACCATTATCTCCACATAGTGCCTCAGAAAAGGAGAGTAAGGGCTCTCCACCACTGTTTTCAGGATGCTATTGTCACTGACCCGCATTCTACGCATCAGTGATGCGACTTTTTTGCGAATCACTGCATGGAAGCCGTCAGTTCGGTACTGAGCAAACATCTCCGATGCGCTACAGAAACGGGGCAGTTTCAACAGCATCCTAAAAACATTATTGTATTGGATACGTAAGACATCTAGCGATCTTTTGGTGTAGCTGACCCACAGACCCCCTGCATACAGACCTTGACAAAACGCCTTGAACAGGGTGATTTTGACTTGGTCCGCACAGCGAGAGAATCTACGGGCCAACATATTCCCTCGGACCGCCAGTGCCCTACGTTCCCTTTCGATATCTGCATTGTCTTTAAGGTCGTCGGTAAGTATGTGCCCCAAGTATTTAAATTGGTGGACTTTATTTATGCTCTCACCATTTAGGGAAAAATTAGGTTCGTGATTAGGGCACTTACCGCCATGTTATGGCTTGGGCGCTTATGCCACCGCCCGCTTCAATGACAGTAAATACTACGTAGAAACTAGCGTAATGGATGATACAAAATAAGGAGCCAGTATTTATTATGTGTGTCAAGTAATTTAATTTTTTTTTTTTTTTAATAACATACCTAGATAAAAATAAAATGTTTCTATGACTTCTGTACCAGCTATATGTGTATCTCTTAAAATATTTCGTGTATGAATAGATACAACTTATATATTAAAGTAATTCTGCATCCGCTGTTAAGCCATATGTCTAAAAAGTATCTTCGTAACATTTCTTGTTAGATCAAGAAATAACATAATACTTACCTATAGAAAACAAAATCTATCAATGCCACTAAAGACTAAGAGGTATCAATTACCAACACAGCTATTGAATAATGAAATTTTCTTGTAAGTACCCCTAAAGTGTTGCTTGTAACTAAAGAGACTTTACACGGAAAACTTCGGTTTTGTGAAGTTTCCGGGCCCTTATCAATAACAATGGGATCTCGACGCATCCAGTAATTTGACCTTTCGTTCACGTTGACACTACATTTAAATTGGAGATTGATTATGGATTTTTGCACCGACATTTACTTTTATTAAATGATGCTTTTTTTTTCTCTCTAATGTCTTACATCAGGCTTTATTTTTTCAAAACTTTAATATGTTATGTACGCTACACTTGGTATACAATGTGTACCTATTTGGTGGAAGGTTTTACATTTTGTTTCTATTCATCACAGTCTTCACGATGTTGCACCATTTCATGCCAATTCTTAGAAATCTCTTAACATTACATACAATTGTTCCCTTTTAAAACAAACGACCTCGTAACACTGAATTAACGAACTATCTATATAGTACATCAACTAAAAACTATCCGCTACATTGTTCCCGAGATTCTCGATGAAACTTTAGTACGAGTATGATCCAAATTTCTGTAAAATCGGAGTATGCACCTGAAACATTTTCAGGGTGATTGAGTTCTCTAGTGGAAAGTTTTCTGGGTCGCTCACATCGTCAGAATTAAGTTGTACCAAGAAAGACGGTTTATAAACCGCTAGTGGCTAAAATAGGGGATTTTAAAGACGTCTCATTATTATCATGAACGTTAAGCTTATTCTGACGAGGGATATCTTCAAACCGTTAGTAAAAATTAAAAATATAAGTATATTATTAGCGCTAAACATTATTATTAAGGAGTTTATTCATAAACGTTGCTTAAAGTTAAATGACGTTTAAACGTCAAAAATGTATGGTTAAACAGTCGCTAATCATTACTTAACTTTAAGCAACGTTTATGAATAAACCCCTTAGACTTTAAACGATTGATAGAAATTAGAAGATATTTTATGCATTTCTATTTTGATCTTATACTTAGTGCATGCAAATGATACGTTCTGAAAGTAACTGGCCACTAAGTCAAATCATTTATTTCAAATAGGCACATAAAAGGCACTTACGTCAAACATTACAAAAAAAATAGAATTGATTCTAGTTGCCCCTTCCAAAAGGTAGTTTCGTATGGAGAAGAATGGGCAAGAAACTCCACCATTACTCTTTTAAAATGTTTTACAATATTATGTAAGTTGACATTAATTATGTAATCATATCGCACCTTCGGTAGGACAAGGGCAAAACTGATAAAAAATCGAAAAATGACTTCAGTATGCCAAAGTGCTTTATAAAGTCCCTTTTCTCCAGAGGTACAAAGACCCGTATCAATATCAGCTTAATGCCGTCAGAGGGCAACAGTAACTTGTCACATTGGTGCATTTTTTTGACTATCTTGGCGTGACAAGATCTTAAAATGACTCTCCTTTAAAATCACTAAAAGTGCATATGCCCTTGTCCTACCGAAGGTGCGATATGTGAAGACGATGCACCTAGAATAAAATTACTATACCACAACAGGTAAAAAGAATTAAATATAATGCAAAGGCAGGTAAATTAATTATGTGATAGATACATGGTGCCCACATATTTACAAATATTGAAAAGTAGATGATGTTTCCAAAATTGTAACAAGTAATAATTTTGTGTGTGAGTTAAAGTAGTACTCGTACATAATGTAACAATCAATGTCATATAAATTATAAATTATACAATTAAATTAGCAACCAGTTTGAGTTTGTCTACACTCTAGATTGTCCTATGGAACAGGACCAGCATGTTTCCAAACATTTTTATCTAGGATATAATCCTCTAATTTGTAATATGCTTGTTTACAAAGTGTACTTTTTATGAGTTTTAAATTTTCTTTCATTTAATTGCAATATATCACAAGGTATTTTGTTGTAACATTTAACACAGTACCCCATAAAAGATGTATACTACACTAGTACACTAGTGGATCAAAAATAACCGGTCCTTCATGAACTTGATAGTTATCGTTCAGTGACACAGGTAAAATTGTGTCATCGTCAGCCTAAGGCAGTCCACTGCTGGACATAGGCCTCTCCAATTGCACGCCATTCAACTCGATTCTTGGCAACTCTAATCCAGCTGCTACTAGACACCCTGCGAAGATGGTCTCTCCACCTAGCCTGAGGGCGTCCTACGTTCGCTGGTCTTGAGTTTGAAGGTCATTGTCGCGTTTTTATAACGACATGTTAGCACTTGGATGTATCGCCAGTTAACTTGGCAACGCTGCAGAGACTCCAAAACAGACCAGGTCTCGATAGAGTCAAAAGCCTTCTCATAGTCCATAAACGCAAGACATAGTGGCCGATTATACTCTTCGGACTTCTGTATAATATGGACTGCTTTGAATTTTCTAGTGGGGCTTAAAGATTCTTGTATCTGACTCGACCATGCTGCTCAAATAGCTTAGATAGGAAATATATTTTAAACTGGAATGTACACTGCTTTTATTGGTGACGGAAAATATGAGTTCGTATTGCTTTTTCCATATTACATTGTAGTATGTTATATAGTATGCTGTTTTTGTAAAAAAGTCAGGTTTGGATCCTGGCTCAGGCCTGAACTTTTTCAAAAAACACACATCTGTAGTTTTATTTTCCTTAACAATTGAGGCCATGTTTCCTTTGACCCTACCTACCCCCCATAGTTTTGAATTTAGTCAGATATGTTCAATCATGTTCATTTACACGACTGACATTTATTCCCCCCACTTCCATGCAGCTGACTATGTTTTTTGGGTTGAAGATGATCCTAATAATCGACCGATAAGGTTTTGGCACGGAATGAAATTTATTTTTCTATAAGTTTTACAATTTTGACATATGTAACTTTTGATGTCCCCTTGGGTGCGGCGACGGACTCTCACTTTGATGATTATCCTACTAATATTATAAATGTGAAAGTTTGTGAGGATGGATGGATGGATAAATGGATGGATGTTTGTTACTCTTTCACGCAAAAACTACGGAACGGATTTGGATGGAATTTGAAACACAGATAGTTTACAACCTGGATTAACACGTATGATACTTTTTATCCCGGTAGTACGTTCCCGTGCGATGATTTCCGACATCCACGTGAAAGAAGCCGCGGGCAAAAGCTAGTTGAATAATAAACAACTACTAAAAATGAAATTTATTCGGTATAAAATTTATCGCTAAAATCGAGCAGTACCTCCCGTACTGTTGGGAGCAGTAACGTTTACGAATTAATCCAATTAATTGTTCACGATTCCACAGAGCTGATTGATATACCAGACGCTTCACTTAATAATTATAATTGTAACATTGATAACCCCTGAACTTAAAATGACCACACCACCACACACCACATCACTAAACCAAATAAAAAAAGTACTGAATTTCGAGCGACCATAGTTTTTCACATCTCTGGCAAATTTATGAATGATAAATGATTTATGATTTTATTTCTGTAAGTAGGTTTGTACAAATACTTTTACACGTCAATCATACTTTTTAAACTAGATGAGGTCGGCGTTTCCTATCTAACTACTCTGAGAAGAACGGCTGAAACAAACTCAGAGGTCACAGTCTCTTTTAAAGTCCAGATATAATCTTGGTCAGATCATGTGAAGACCATGTAAGAAAAGTCTTTCTATTTAGAAACGCCAGAATTTACAAAGCTAAATATATTTTCTACTATATTGGAAATAAGATTATTACAAAATGTTCTCAAAACTGCGCAACTGTTGGACACTGCACAATAACCTTTCTACTATATTGGAAATAAGATTATTACAAAATGTTCTCAAAACTGCGCAACTGTTGGACACTGCACAATAACCTTTAGTGCTCAAGCAGGTAGACAAACCACCCCATATATTATTTAATAAAGATTTAATGAACCTGTGCACGAGCCGGCAATTAAAGCTTTTCGTAATATATAGATTAAATGAGTATATGTATATCTTATTAAAAGTGTATTTGCTTCAAAGCTGGACAAAACGTGTTAAAATCTTTTACACAATTCTGACCAGGGACACTTAAACTACAAGTATAAACAACTTGAGGGATTCCATACGTTGGCAATAAATTAGAATAATGCGCGTCAATGAGTACGGGGGGCACTATATAGCCCGTATATCACGGTGACCTAAACAGGAACTGTCTAGGGCGCGTCAAGTAGATATGATTGAAACAGGCCTACAGTACATCGACTCACTGAAAAGGTCTAAACTTTGACGATACTCTAAAACGTGAGAATTTTACAGAAGTACTCGTACAGCAAAAGAAAAATTGGATTGGAGTTGTAGAGCAATATGTGGACAAACACATCCATACAAACATTCCTACATGAATACGTGATTTTTACACATAACACATCTGACCAAGATTATGTCTGGACTTTAAAAGAGACTGTGACCTCTGAGTTTGATTCGGCCTTTCTTCTCAGAGTAGTCAGATAGGACACGCCGACCTCATCTAGTTAAAAAAATATGATTGGCGTGTAAAAGTGTTTGTACAAACCTACTTACAGAAATAAAATCATTTATCATTACAACTGCAATTATTAGTGCGACTGCAAAAGGTGATTATGAGCACTTCCATAACCCTGACAACGTAGAAACCAATATAAAGTATGTTTACCATTAACCCACTCACATTATTGACATGATGACAGGGACGGCCAATCTATACATGCTTTTCGTGTCTGAGGGGCCGCGTTGTCCTTCTACACTGAACAACGGATTTTGATGCGGTTTCCACAATCATTTAGAGAAATTATTCCGAAAGGTTTTTGCGTATAATACATTAATATCAACTTTCACATAATAAAGAAAACTCGATGTATTGTCAAGTTACAAATACCGTGCGAAGCAGGTGCGGTTCGCTAGTAATTACGTAAAATCCTTTTATATTATAACCATAATTTCTAGAATAAAGGAGTCAAAATGAAACTTCAAAGAAGAATTAAGTACTTATTAAAATATAGTTTCTCTTAGGAGAGCGCGACCCCGAAACGGGTGTTTGCACTCTGCATGTGACCGTGTTACTCCGAGATATTCGGCACATCAATGAGTCAAATGCTCTTTAAACGCATTTCCACGTGCTTCCCAGCCAGTCTTGTTGTATTCTATTTTAACAAGCTTTTATTTTACTTGAAACGTTTGTATGTTAGTCTTCCTTTTCATTTGTAATGGTTTTTTGGTTACTTCCACGTTTACGTTCGAGCTGACATTTCGCAGATATGTGCGGCTTATAATCCTCCTCCGGTCTACTCAAATAGAGGGTACCTAAAGAGGAGGACAGTTGAGTTAGTGCGTATACCTGTCATCGATTGAATAATTCTGGCAAATAATTATTTCCTTTTAAAAATAATTGAGTGACTTATGTGAGGTTGTTAATTGACATGCTAGGATGAGTATTTAAAATAATAGTTTCTTGTATAGCGTTCGATAACTGTAACTGTTTACGTTTAAATCCTTGACTTTATAATGTACGGGCCACTGGGGATTACAATTTAAGCACTTACAGGTGCATTATTAACGCGAACTTACTGGTCACACTCCTGTAACAGCTCACACACAGATTAATTTGACTACTTATTATGATGTGCATATATTTTTGGTAGCGGTTTTCTTTCGTTAGGATACTGTGTAATTAAAATTATTTTCCATCGTCCATCAACTTTTATATTCATCACTCTTTTGGTCACATTCATGTTCTCCCAGCTCACCACATGCCCACAGTAAGCAAATATTTGTGTACATGGCGGCATAGGTTTTGTACGACTTTTCAAATTGTGTATGCTCGCATCGTTATTGGTATTACTCCATTTTTGTTTCTGTTTCTGTCCATATTTCTGTTTGCGTTTACACGCAATTGCATCGAGCCTGGAATACTTTTTTGTAGGCTTACAAATATTTGTTCAGTCCGGGAATAGTGCGTAAAAAAAATCGTATACCGACATGTGGAAAAAATTCGAAACGGATGTTGTTTGTATCATGTGCCTTTGACGTACGGACACACATGCGCCATGATTTTGCGCCAATAAATGTTAGAGAGAAAATTCAACAACTTCAAAATGTTTATACATAAAATTAATCAACTTCAAACCTACTTAATTTTTGATAAGGATTAAAAGCTGACTTCTTTATCCTAGCGATATAAAACGAATATTTATTTACGAATATTTTATTTGGGTGACTTGTGTACCGAACTAATATGAGCTATATATAGTTATAAGGGCCTGGGTACGACACTTGTCATCAATAACTGAAACAACAGATGTGGTCCTTTTTCCTTTGTCCTTCGACTACATAATCGCCTTACTTGGCAACAAACAAAACTCGAATAGTAGCTACAATTCGTTTTACCTTCATCTCACGTTACCTTTCAAAATCATTTGTTGTTTGATTCGATGGGAACCTCTGCATTATTTTACTGAGCTGTCTTTGACGTACTCTATAAATGGATTTAATAAACCCCTAGATGCATTTCCAATGACGATATATAACCTTCCATCCATGTCAAAGCTAACAAATAACAGTCAAACATATCGCCCTTTTTAAATATGTATTTTATATTCCATTTCGAAGAAAGTGATACGCATTCAACATATTGATTGCAACTAAAATGAATATTTAAATATAATACGCGCACTATGAAAGCAGTAGCCTGATTTCATAGTTAATGCTACTGTATTTGTAATTACGTTTCTACAAAATAATTTTAATAACCTGAATGTACTATTTGAATCAGAAGCTAAGGTACCTGTCCCACCGCCGGCGATTAGCGGGAAGCGAGTTGAGCTAGCAACTACAAACGAGTTAGAAGAAGAGAGAGAGAGTTAAGAAGGAGTGAGTGCGCGACGGCGATGAGCGATTACTCGCTGGTGTACGTATGGACCAAGCGCGAGTCTCTCAGCGAGTGTTGTGCCCGCCAAGCTAGCGTCGTTCAGCGAGTACTCTTTTTGTTAGCTCTTGTCGTTGCGACCAACTATTCGCCGAGGCTGTGAATAGTCAGCGATCAACAATTCATATATGTATATCTTTTACTTACGCGGGACCTACAATCTTTTGTACGTTGCTTTAGGGGCCGTACACGAAATCGACTGATTTTGATCAATTTTGTGCAATTTAAAGAAAATTGTTTATGATTTGAAAAGTCGAGTTCTTTGTTTTGCATGTGGCTGGAAGGGATTTTTCAAATCAATAAAGTATTCATGGAAAATCACTAATATTCGCAACAAGTTTTCCAAAAAATTATGCGAGACTGACGTTTGGTTTTTTACTAAAAAGTACGTTTGATTTTGAACATTAAAAAATATCATCAACATCATTATATGGTCTACTTGCACGTGGCTGGACCACTTTTTTCAACTTCCATACAAAGCATAGCAGAAAAATAATGTTAAGAAAACCAGTCAGTAATGTATTCTTTTCCCTTTTATTTAGTAAACCGTATCAAGAAATATAAAAATCCCACATTAATCTCCAGCTATTCTTAAAATAAAATAAAAGTTTAATTTTATGATAATACAATATCTTCATTAAGTAAATCAAAGGCAAAATAAATTATATTTTCGAGAGCGCAAACGTGATGAAACTATTAAGGCGAAGTTATCCGGATAAACGTCGTTTTGTATTGTGTTTTATTTGTAGATTTAAATTCGTGCTGGATTTAATTTTTTTTTTTAAACAAATTACATATTTCACACTTCGATCTAGATATCGGCCGTGCGATACACGATTACTTGCCTTTTACTGTATCCAATTAAATCGCAAAGACAAGTCTAAATTATGGTCTAATTACTCTCAAGCTTCGTTCTCGATATTATTAGCATTATCAGCTTCACTCACAGACTCGCCATTTCGCATTGAATTTAAGAGAAAAATAAATTATTTAATCCAATATATGTTAGATTAAAAACTTTTGTTCGTGAATAGTCACGAAACTACCCAGCTCATTCACGCATCAGTGCTTCGCTGCTTCGCATCTATTCCTTTGTTTCACAGTAATTCAAGTGCGTTTTTATATTTAAGCCTTAGAATGCTGAAAAGAAAGAGATAATCACGATAATTTTACTAATTTGTATAACAAACTTAAAAAGTTAGACGTGAAATAAAACGTGGGCGACGTACTCACTATGAAAGCACATCGTCACCCGAAGGTGATTTGTCTACTCCTTATAACCTGCAGGGTGAGTCATTGACCTACTTATTTCGTGTTTACATTTTAATAGGTTACTTTTAGCATAGCAACAAGGTGGATTAGAAGGCTCGATTTATAAAAATAAAAAAATACTGTTCTGTAAAAGTCGTATTTTTCTTTTTGTTGAATTCGTAACGGGTTCATTATAATAATTAAATTCGAAAATCGGATTGTCCTTTGGAGACCTTCCACTTACAAAACTAAGTACTTGCTGCTCGGATCTTTTGTGGGGTTTTTCTATAGCATGTACGTTATTTCTGGAGGAATAAATATTATATTGCCTATTGGGATTCCGTGTTTCACACAAGGAGTCTCACTTCCCACCCGTAAATAGGTTTATATTAGCAAAATACTCATTTTGCTAATATAAACCAATCAACACAGTAAAAAGTTATGTTGTGCAGACAAATCTAATAGGTTTTAGGAAATATCATAGATACCAAAAGATTTGAAGTTAGGTTACCTGATCATAAAAGACAAAATTAAAACAGAATTACTAAGAATCAGGAAGGTCAAACGATGTAAAATTGGAGATTTTGCTCGCTTCATCGGTTTTTTAACATCCGCATGTCAAGCCGTCGACTACGGTTGACTTTATACCAAAGACTTAGAGAGGTGTATATACCTTAACCTCAAAGATGATGAAAACTAGGTTAAGTTTATGAATTTACCAATCGAATTGTCCCCCATCTTTGACTGGTGGCTTAAAGGCTCGTACACACTGGCGCGACTTGTCGCGCGACGCGATTCTGCGATATTATATCCGTAGAACAATTTCTATGAAAACGCGCGCGACAGTTCACACAGGAGCGACCTGTCGCGCCGCGACGGCGTCGCGGAGCGACGAGCAGCGCGACAGCAAAGGTACCATTTTGTATGGCGTCGCGGCGAATTCGCGGCGATATCGCGGGCGCGACGCTACGCCGCCGCCGCGACGCGACGCGACGCAAAGAAAGTATAAATGGCGGTGCCATCCAAGCTGCGCTCAGACGTGCCTTGGTGCTCTGACGAAGATCGTCAACTAGAAGATCTTCGTCAGAGCACGAAGGTAGGTCTCTGCATGTTTGCTGAGCGTGGGGTCCTAGACTCCTAGGTTCGATTCTCCGATTTTATTGCAAAATAAAATAAAATCATAAGCAAAATAGTAAGTCATTGAAATGTGACTCTTATCTCATTGTTTTAAGGTATAAATTAGGATGTTAGATGAAAATAACTTCAAACCCAACCACCAACCAACGAACCATTTGAAACTAAAATTCCTTGCAAATGTCAATCATTCTAATTTGTATCTTATTGCAGTGGTATAAGAGGTACATTGCAATGAGTAACTAATAGTTTTGGCGGCGCGCGGCGCGGTAGTAAAGTACCTCTTTGAAGATGCCGCAAGCCAGCCGCTATGCGCCGCGTCGCGTAGCGGGCGCGACGGCTGCGTCGCGTCGCGCCCGCTACGCGACACGAAACAAGAGAGTATAAATGGCGGTGCCATCCACGCTGAGCTCAGTAGTAGACGATCTTCGTCAGAGGACGAAAGCAGGTCTGTACGTGTTTGCTGAGCGTGGGGTCCTAGGTTCGATTCCCCGGTCGGTCGACATAACCTAACCCAAGTAGGAAGTAGGTACCTAAGTTTGACCACACACGCACGAACGACGAAACTGGCGAATTCGGACGTGCTAAGTGACTTAGGCAGGCGTAATTTATTATTTTTTTACGGACTCTTACCTAACAATTTATTTGATTTCGTAAAAGTAACATTAACTTTTACTTATAAAGTTTACTTTCGCCTGCAGGCTGCAACACATTTTTATGGCTTTGTAGAGGGCGAGGGCAGATCTGTAGGCCTAGACAAAAACTTTTCTGATAGCGTTAACGCCAGACGCTAACGTCAAAATGTATTGCAATGACATTACCTGCGGAAAGATACGTAATGTCACGTGGTAAGCAAATGTCAACTCCATACAATTTTAATTTCCGTTGGCGTTAACGCTTACAGAAAAGGGATTTTGTCTACACCCCCTGGGCGTATTTGTTGAGCGTGAGGTCCTAATGATGGGTGGGTTCTTCATCAGATTACGAGGACCTTTTGTTGTTAGCAGTAGCTATTGATGAAGATAGAAGACAAGAACTTAGTCGCATTAAACGCACATAAGTCGCAACATTAAATGATGTATTTTTCTGTTGCAAGCTTATTTGCTTTGTACGTTTGAATACCTACAGTTGGAATGCAGTGTATCTTGTAATTAGCTTCACTGTACCTAATAAAGCTCACGGCTGAAGTTCCGTTTAATACTACTTATTACTACTTTATTTTGGAAGAGTTTTCATGATTAGATTTGATTGTCATTTCACGTCAAAAGACTATACATAGATAGGTTACTTAGTAGGGTACCTACAGGGACATAGACGTGCAATCTTTATAAAATGGTTACATCCAATGCCATAAATAAAATTACGAAAGTCATTTGATCGGTTACAGAAATTGTCACAGGTAATGTCTTTGTAAACGCATGCGCGTAGTGGGTAGGCACCTAACTAGGTGGTGTGTGTAGGTACACAGCACACACACAAACAAGTCAGTGCTGGCTAGGCTGGCGCTGGTAGCCACACGGCCGCGCACGCCACCGCCGTCGCCGCCGGCGCGCGGCGGCTTCTCTTTGAAAGAGATGCGCGCGGCGCGGCGACCGCGGGAATATAGCACCTTTTTTGCATTATTTTACAATAGGTATTATTTTGGCAGGAGTCAATGATAGGTAACAAAAAAAAAAAATACTTTGTCAAACATTTTTATTCGAATCTGTAGGAAGTTTGTTCAATAATTTTCGTGGTGCTCTTCAACATTCATTTCAGTCAGCGTACTTGCCGTGCAACTCATAATTAACATTATGAACGACATCTGAAATTATTAGGTACCCAATTACTGTTCAATGCATTTAATAAGGACCTATTGTTTGTAAAATGTTTAAACACAAACAAATGAAAAAATATATATCACTAATAATACCTAGGTACCTAATTCTAAGTGAACTGGCGATGGCGGCCCGCGGCGCGAGTTGAAACGGTCTGCGTTCGTCGTACTTTTTAGCAGACACCCGATTCATCGTAAGAGCGCTTGGGCTCCGCTAGTGAATGAGTTCGAACTTCGAGTACAACGTCTGAATGCGAACGGCTGTGTTACATTACAACTCGCACAGCACCGCACGCGCAGTTGCACTTGCGACCACTAGACCTACGAGGCAGTCAGTTACTTTACTAAATTTATAATTGGATCACTTATTCATTAGACATACAAAGTTATCACTGAGTATTACAAACACACATACATAACATTCACGCCTGTAATCCCCAAAGGGTTAGTACACCCGCATTTCGCCAGTTATGAGCATAATTTTATTAGAGAAGAATTCACGTCCCGTCAAACGGGGTGAATAGATATGCAGGTGTGAATCGAAACTTTAAAAGCGATTTTAACATTGAAATAATATAGTTTGTTGCCAACAAGGGCACTTTATCGTTAATTATAATACAGTAAACACATTAGAGTCGTTTTTCGCAACCAACTATATTATTTCAATGACAAAAACCCGTTTAAAGTTTCGTCTCGATTCACTCCTGCATCCCTATATTCTCTCCGTTTGACGGTAGGTAGATACTTACGGAATTAGTTTGATAAGTAAATTAAAAGTAAGTACTTACCTAGTTTAGTTCCAATATAGGTACCTACCCGTATGTTGTTTCAACTTAAATAAATATCAACTTTACGAGTGTGTAAATAAAGATGATTTCAAAATGATAATTAAGTATGTAAGTACCTACGAGGGTCATTCAATAAATACTTAGCCTACAAAAAGTAAACGAAAATTTTGGAAAAGTGGCAATTTATTTTTCAACATAGTCTCCTTTTAGTTCGATACACTTAGCCCAGCGATGCTCCAACTTTTTTAACCCGTCCGAAAAATAGTTTTTGTCAAACTCTGCAAAATAGGCCTCCGTGGCGGCGATGACCTCCTCATTCGATCCATATCTATTCCCGGCGAGTGATTTTTTCAGATTAGGAAACAGAAAGAAGTCACAAGGGGCCAAATCTGGAGAATACGGTGGATGGGGCAGCAATTCGTAGCGTAATTCGACCAATTTGGCCATGGCAACGGCAGACGTGTGAACCGGTGCGTTGTCGTGGTGAAACAGCACTTTTTTCTTCGCCAGATGGGGTCGTTTTTTCTTTAATTCGGCGTCGAATCGGCCTAATAAATCGGCATAGTAAAGCCCTGTAATTGTTTTACCCTTCTCGAGGTAATCGATGTAGATCACACCTTGTGAATCCCAGAAAACGGTGGCCATAACTTTTCCGGCCGATTTTACAGTTTTCGCCTTCTTTGGAGCACGTTCCCCGGTCTGGATCCATTGTTTTGATTGCTCCTTGGTCTCGGGTGTGTACCAGTGGATCCAGGTTTCATCGACGGTCACAAAACGACGCAAAAACTCCGCTGGATTCATCTTAAACAGCGCCAAACACGTCTCCGATGTGGTCTCACGGTTGCGCTTGTTTTCTGGTGTGAGTAAACGCGGCACCCATCGCGCCGACAGCTTTCTCATGCCGAGTTCCTCGTGAAGAATATGATGCACTGTTCCTTCTGAAATGCCTACAGTCTCAGCTAGCTCCCGAACCTTCAATCGGCGATCTGCCAATACGAGATCATGGATTTTTTTAATGTTTTCCTCCGTAGCAGCTGTTTTCGGTGCACCTGGACGTGGTTCATCAAAAACCGACGTACGGCCACGTGCAAACTCGTTGAACCAATTCTTGACGGTGGCCATCGATGGAGAAGAGTCACCGTACACAGCATCCAAGCGCTCTTTGATTTCGATGCGCGTTTTCCCTTCCAAAAATAGGAATCGAATCACCGAACGATATTGCTCTTTTTCCATTTTTGTAAAACCGATCGACACGTTCGCTTCCATAAGTTGTCAAATTAAAACAAATGAAGGGATTGGAATGAAAATTTGAAAAAAGAATTAAAAAAGAATGTGCTACACTGTGGTAAAACTCTTTTGAAACTACAGCGCCCTCTGGCGATGAGGCTAGGTACTTATTGAACGCCCCTCGTACATACTCTTAAAAAGGCCATAAAAAGTTTTGTAACTGAAAAAATACACTTTATATGTAGAAATTAAAGTTATTTTTCCGAAATCACATAGATTGGTAACTAAAAAGTCCATAAAAAAATTAAACTTAATTAGTTTATACCTAAGTACTTAATTAAAAAAAAAAACTTGATTTTTTAATAAATACTACGTAAAAGCATGTCCGAATTCGCCAGCTTCGTCGTTTGTGCTTGTATGGTCAAGCTTAGATACCTACTTAGGTTAGGATGGGTTATGTCGACCGACCGGGGAATCGAACCTAGGACCCCACGCTCAGCAAACACGTACAGACCTGCTTTCGTCCTCTGACGAAGATCGTCTACTACTGAGCTCAGCGTGGATAGCACCGCCATTTATACTCTCTTGTTTCGCGTCGCGTCGCGTCGCGGCCGCGGCGTTGCGTCGCGCCAGTGTGAAAGGTGTTGCGACGCGATTCTGTCGCAGAATCGCTACGCGACACGTCGCGCGTCGCGTCGCGCCAGTGTGTACGAGCCTTAATGCTGATAATGAATCAGTATGCAAAATAAAGGTTGATACATAATCCTTAGAGATATTTAGTTATGCCCAAACCACCAGGTGAAGTGGTGGGGCGCCGCATGTGGTGACGAGACTGCCAGTGGACTTTGGAGACAACAAGAGCAAACTCGACATTTTATTAACTAGTGACCCGCCTCGGCTTCGCACGAGTAGTAGAGCATATATTTGCCTACTTTTTTTTTTTTCAAACGTAATGTTGAATCAGCCTGTTGCGTCGACCATGTCAGTTAAATTAAAATGTAACTGATGTTTATCCTACTTGGAGTATTTTAATGTATTTTATTTCCAATCCTGCAAAATAATTATGACATAGCGGCGACACGTGCACTGTCGCGATTTTTAAACATTTAAAGTATTTGACCAAATTTACTTACAACGGACAAAGTTTTGCCAATCCCTATCGATCACCTAAATGGTAGACATATGCTATCGCGGACTAATTTTTACCTATTTATGAGTCACAATCCCACTATACATTATTTATGTGTACGTCTAACGGTTTCTGCAGCGCACGCTGAGATAGCGCGGCGGGGGACTTTATTTTATAAATGTAGTGACTTTATTTTATAAATGTAGTGATTTAGAAATACTTGCAGCTTTTCTTGGGCTTTAAAGCATTTGTACAAGATTTGAATAATTTACCGATTTTGTTACGACGTATTGACAATACAACGGCAATATCGTACATAAATAGTTTCCTCATTTGACTGATATTACGAAACAGTTGTGGAAATTGTGCGAAGCGCGTCAAATGATGGTTCATACCGATTGTAAACATTCTTCTGATAATATAGTTGCGGACGCTGAATCAAGAAAATTAGATCCCGACATTGAGTGGGAAATCTCTCAGATTGCTTATAATAAAATAACACAACACTTCGGTGCCCCATAAATTGACATATTCGCGAGCAGAATAAATCGTAAACGTAATATCTATATTTCTTGGCATAGGGACCCTGCCGCTTATGTAATGAACGTCTTCACTATATCATGGACTAATTATTACTTTACCCGTTTCCACCATTTCGGTTATTTTAAAAACCTTGCGTAAAATTACTAACGACAAAGCCTTAGGTATTGTTGTCGTGCCAAAATGGCTAACACAGCTATGGTAGGTACTTTCTTTTTAAAAGACTCCTCGTCTCAAAACCACTTGTTTTAAAATCGGAGGGTGAATTAATTATTTCTCTTTGTAGCAAACGTGCAATTCACCGACATATTACAATGGTTGTCAGGTGGTACTCCGGACATAATTTATCCGAAGAGGAATTCCACAGTCCTCCATACCCATAATGCTAATATCTTTGTCAGTCAAGTCACAGTCAAGGAGTATGCTACATGCCTTAAGAAAAGGTTTACGTTCTGTCACGAAAGCATCATAGAACCTTACAATGCTTTAACATCAAGTATTCTCTGTTTTCTAAAGCAATTGTTTAAACATGGAGCTCGGTATGGTACCTTAAACAGCTCCGATCGACTTTAGTGTTGTTACTTGGACACGATATAGCAAAGAATGAATATATACAAAGATTCTTCAAGGAAATCTTTCGGTTACGGCCCACACGTTCTAAATACGTAGAACACTGGCCAAGTTTTAAATTATTTGGCAGAATTATATCCCAACGAAAATTAAGTCTTGAATTTTTTTTTTAAAGTTAGCGACCCTTCTCGCCCTGATAACAGTCCATAGAATGCAGACGTTATCAAAAATACACGTCGATAACATTACCAAATCTGATTCAGGGTTTATTATTAAAATAACTGTTTTAATTAAAACTTCACGAGTAGGTTCCTTACAACCAACCTTACCGTTTTTTTTTTACAAAGGCCTTTAATATGCCCTGCTAGTACTCTTAAAGTATATCTTGATGAGGCCAATCAGATACGTCAAGACCATCAATCGTTTTTTATTTAATTTAGGAAACCATACTGAGCTGTAACATCGCAGACTTTGAGCAAATGGGTAGAGAGCATGTTACAAAACAGTAGCATTGATATCTCACTGTTTACTGCACACAACACCAGACACGGAGCCACTTCTAAAGCGTGAGTTAGTCTGGATGTCATACATAAGACTGCCGTGTGGAGTTCAACTTCTACGGTATTTGCTAAATATTACAATAGAATACTATCAAACGATATGTCTACTGAAGGTGATTTTGTCACCAGTGTGTGAAGTGGATAATTATCTAATTTCCGTAATAACATTGTAATCATTGAAAAGCATTTTTATTTTTTTATTGGCATTATATGGAACGTAATAGGTTTTTATTGTAGACTAGCTGCGGCAAGCGGTTTAACCTGCATTGATCTCGCAACTTTCTTATTTTTTTCCGTAAGAACCTTCTACAAAGTATTAGAAAACTATTAAAAAAGAGATGGATGAACTCGGTAAAGTCGTTCTCAAGTTGCGTGACCAAGGAAAATAGGGATTCATTTATATATATATAGATTTATTTATTTTCTTCATTCATACTCCCAAAGCAAAGATACAATATGTACCAATTTAATTGATTATTTTTCACGACTGCGGTCTCTAAATATCTACATGAGTGTTAATGCTAATTTCGAGAAATAAGCTTGAGACTAATTGATGATTAAATGAACTTAACTGTAAGTGAAGTTCAATCACAATTACTAGAAGATTTCGTTCGAAGCTATTAGCAGCTCTCCGTCCCAGTCAACCTGAACCACTAGTCTTGAAATAAGAAACAGCTCAGCTAATTACCAAACTAAATGGGCTGGCTATTTGCGAGTGTCATAGACACGAGCAAACGTTTTTAATCTACCTTACATTGGATTCAATAATTTATTTTCCTCCTAAATTCAATACCTCAAACTATTAAATGTAAGATTATTTAAAAACAAATTATTCAAATGGCTAAATGAATGTAGCTTTTATAGTTTGAAAGAATTTATGGACAAAAAATACTGACATTATTTTCTCTCTAACATTAATGTACTTAATTATAACTAAAATTAAATTTAACATTAAATTTTTGCATGCTATGTTATATCTTAGCTAAACATGTTTGTGCCACTCTGACCTATGCTTAACACCATTGTATACCATGTTTTACGCAAATAAATTAAATTATTATTATTACGAAATGGCGAGTCTGTGAGTGAAACTACATGATGTGTGTTAGTTAATTCTAATATCGAGATCGAAACTCGGAGTGTTTCGCAGCCGCAAAATTGGATTCTCATTTTAACCTCAATTTTGTAATCAGCGACCTCGAAAACCATGAAAATGACACCCATGTCGAAAAAAAAAGCAGTTCACACGCAGTGAAACCTTCAAAAATGTGAGCTTCAAGACTGTATAAAGTATTCTATCTCATTCTCTCGCACGTTAAATCCTATATTATGTTTGTCTCTTTTTCAAATCACAACGGGGCTAAAGAAGAATTCACTTCAAAAAATTTAAAGAAACTAAAAAGACAAACAACAAATATTTAAAATAAAATCTTAATTTTACTGTGTGTACATAAATAAGAAAATAAATAAAAAGGTGCAATCAAAAATCTACGATGATCACTAATGACGCCGAATTGGACTGCTTTGTTCCAGTCTGTCTGTAACTTGGACAACTGGCAAATTGTGGGTGTACTTTACACCCGTTTAAAAGAATACAGTCGTGATGTTATGAAGAAATCTCATTTCCGCAAATTTTTCGCGCAACTGCCCTTTCGCGCAAGTGTCTTTCGCGCAAGTGTCCTGCTACCCCATGCTTCACATTATGTTTTACACAAAATAACCATTTATAATTCTAAGCCTTCTTGAATTACAATATTGATATTCTAATTAAAGAATTGTAACACAATTCTCCTACAGTAAGTGTGCCTACCTACTGCTTGATTTTTTATACTGTAGCAAGAAGATTTCGCACCCTTATGGGAAGTGGAATGGCGCGCAGCGCGTAGTTTTGAATCGTACCCGATTTGAAATCCACCTGATTCACAAAAATAAATTAGTATGCTTATTATAATTATTACCTAATTATACTAATACTTCATTATTTTAATTTCATAAAAACCTACCCCCTTCCCTCCTATTACCTAATAGTAATTAGGTTCAAGTTTATACAATACGTACGTACTAGAAAAATAAAACAAAATAAACTTATACTAATCAATTCAAGTTGATCTACTGCATTGCGCAATTCTGTGACGCAACTTAGTAGCTACTCGAGTTCGTGAACTCATGAGCGGTGCGCTTGGCGCGCGCGTCTCCCGCGCTACGTAACTTGTTACGTATCTGCTCCTTGCGGGGCCTAGGGTAAGCGTTAAATGCTTACGGGCGGCGCTCGAGTTAGCCTCGCCTTAGCAGGACGTGCTGTGACTTACGAATGGTTTAGCGCCACGAAAACTGAATAGTCACAGACATAATGTTTCAATTATTTCAAGTTTTCCCGCAATTAGATAAGAAATTGACAAAAGAGGGGTTTTCGTGTAAGCTAGCCGCTTCCTCGTCATCACTGGGACATGTACCTTAATGAGGGGTATCGCGCTTGAGTTCGCCGCTAGAGGCGCTAGTGTAGAGTAAGGTCTCTAGATGCCAAAATATGTACTGAATTTTCACTGTTTGCGGGATTTTTTATCACGGATTTTAATAAATGATTCATAATATCAGTAATGGTTGTGCCATTCTTGATTAATTATGGCTTAAGATTTTAAGTAAAAAGTTAGGATTTAATTTGGTAGCACTTGAAGGAAGAATAACATTTGTCTGCTTTATGCTTGCCAATTTTAGGAACATTATAATCTAAATATTCATTTGACGTTTTAAAATGTATTATAACAAACATAATATGAATATATGGGTACTTAAACATATCCAAAACATCAAATAAAAGTACTGCAACAGGACCTTACTCGACAGTGACGCCAACTGGTGAGCACAAAAACGATAGCCCCCATTGCTTAGCATACAATACATTTTTTAATACGATTAATAGGTATTAAATTTGCTATCGTAACATATAGTACTTAGTTAGATTGATATAGGTAATAATTAGCAGGAAATCGAAATAATTACTGTTGGGGTGGTTTCAAGTTACCTATTAATTAGGCAAGCCAGTGCATAGTCAACACACAAGTAATTTCAGAACTCGGATTTCATCTCTGATTGCGACAAGGTATAGCATTATGTATGTATGTTCTTCGATCGATTCGAGAAACATTATGCAATGGGTAGGGGTCTTATGTTTAGCAAGTATTAGATGATAGTACATCTATAGAACCAAACTTGGTGTCCACACAGTGTCCTGCACAGGTTGTCCGATAAATCGGTGGTATGATACGAAATTCTTGTATCGGACATGTTCGCCCTATAGAGAGAAAGCTTACGGGTGTGGCGCACAAACTTCGGTGTGTAAGCTCCCCCTGGCATTAAATACACATCTGTCAGTTCGCACCACACAAGCCCTGCAATTTAATATGCCCCTGAAAACTTTGATGGCCGCTTTATAGAAAATTGTTATGTTTACGTAATATATCAATAATTTAAGAACTAACTATGATCCTTGGCAGATTACCTCATTTTTTCCGCCATTTCTTCTTTTTATGGGTGAAGGGAAGGTTTTAAACATCGCTTTGCTGAAAATATTGGTACTTACCTACCATACCTACAAAATTATATCATGGTTTAGAAGCAAGTGCTCTCCAAGGTGTGATTATCAAAATACAATTCAATACGGTACCTACACAATTTCATAATTCTCTTAGTTTATGTTTTAAAATTTATATCTCGAAGCGACGCGCGCTTTACTTGTGTTTACCAAGTGTACAAACATTCCGTGAACGTGTGTGTTAGCGCAGGAGCTCTCGGTACCGTCCGAGACAAAAGAGAAGTCGGAATTGTGTGTGTTATATGCTGACGTTACTGGACTTCACGCACACATTCACAGCGTATTTGTACACTTACCCCTTTATTCACAAACTTTACTTAAAATTAAGAGACGTTTAAACGTCAGAAATGTATGTTTAAACACTCGCTAATCATTACTTACTTAACTTTAAGCAACGTTTATAAATAAACCCCTTTGTTCCCACAAGTAAAGCGCATGCCGCTTCGTGATATAAAAATACTGGAACTGGATAGATATTTTAATAAAAAGTTAGATTTCAGCCGGTCTAAGTTAGGTCTAAGAAAACGACCGAGAAAAGCATAATTCTGTAGAAGTTTTTCCTTCTCCACGATAAAAGTTTGGCAATTAAAGTTTTTCTTTGATGAATTAAGTAGCGTAAGTACTGATTGGTTCTCTGAAGGATTATTCTGAGAACTGTCTTAGAGTTAAAAGAGCTTTAAAATAGAAAAATAGTTAATCTTCACGAAAATAGTTCACGTCGAGTGAATATTATTAGCCAGTCAGCAATGTTTACGGCTATCCAGAGTGTATCGTACAAACCAGGGGTCGGCAACCTTTTGAGTCGGAAGAGTCAAAAATTACAATTTACAAAATTTCAGTTTTTAAAGAGCCACACATTTTTTTCTTGCCAACAATAAATAGTACTTGCATAAATAAAGTTTTTTGATAAAAACGAAACTAATCTATTTATTCATATATAAGTAGTGTTTTTTCACAACAAATTAGATAATATATACATAGTATAAAAATAAATAATATTATTTATTTTTATACCAAATAAAAATTAAATTAAATTAATTATTATTATATTAATTTATTATTTATTAAATTTATTTAATTAAATATTTGCGTATAGAACTAAAGAGCCGCAGCTTCACATCCAAAGAGCCGCATGTGGCTCGCGAGCCGCAGGTTGCCGACCCCTGGTACAAACCAATAAATAACTACATCACCTCGTAGGCGCTCTGTAATAGCACCTATGCCTTAAATATTACCTGCTGTCAAATTCAGGGTATTTCCTACGAACAAACATTAAGTCCCCACTCCTCGAGGGCCCCCTCGGTGATTATAGAGCTTTGTTTAACTGCACCTATGATTTAAATATTCGTATTGTTAGCGTTTTCTTGAATGTGACTGTACGTCACTTGAATGTGTAATGCCTTGGTTACACATTATAGCCAGTACAGTGGCGAGACAGTGCTGTCGGCCGAGTGCTTAGTAAGTAAACCTGCACTGTCCTGTCACTGTCTCGGCATTGTAGGAGCTCGTTACGTGTAATTAAGGCAATGATAAATTATTTTATTTCTGTAAGCAGGTTTGTACAAATATTTCCACGTCAATCATATTTTTTAAACTAGATGAGGTTGGCGTTTCCTATCAGACTACTCTGAGAAAAAAGGCCGAGACAAACTTAGGGGTCACAGTCTCTTTTAAAGTCCAGACATAATCTTGATCAGATCATGTGAAGACCAAGTAGATAGGTGTCTGTAATGGTCTTTTGAGGAAAGAACCACACAAATTGAGTGAACCTGTCCAGTCAGTGCAAGCATTTGTCAGTAATCGTGCAGCTCAACTTAGAACTTAAGAAGCTCAACGATTCGAAGAACAATACCAAAGAAAGGACATTTGGGTAGGCCGCATATAGTACTCAAACTGTCAGATCATGATTAATACAAACTAAGACGTTCAAATGACGGATAACCACCTTCACAATATAATTGTCTATCATTTAAATATCGAGTAAGTGGAATCGACCTCTTCCCTTACCACAGCCATTATTTAATTACCGTAGACTGACGTCATTTCTGCGATTTTTGACAATCATTATTGGGTACTAGCTTATACTTGTCCACAACGTTTCTTTATAGTTTTTTTTTTTTTGTGTGGGAAATCATCAAATGACCTCTCCCGCTCTGGGCGGAGCGGAAGGGCGTGTCAGACTCTTACTGACTAAAACCCACCCGTGTTCCTTCAGTTGCCTGTGCGCCAGGGCCACGGTAATACTTGACCACAACTGGGCACACATTTGATAATATCACGTAGAAATTCAGATAGATATTTACGTGGATGAAAACAAGAAAATGCAAAAAGATTTCCACATTTTTATAAAGACAAAGTAGGTATTGGTTATTTTCCATTTCTTTAGCTTTTTTCAGGTAGCTGCAGAATATGGCTTCTTTGTAAAGAAAATCTTTTCAGTTTGGAAGACTTTGAAAAGAAAAAGTTCTCCAGCGCAACGCTCTGATGTGTTAAACTTGGCCTCGGGTTGAAATTTTTTACTGAAACGTTTGTCTGAACTTGAAATATAAGTATCTATCTCCCAGCAGAAAGAAGCGCACCACTTCTAATTTATTTTGTTCTCTAACTTAATTTGTAGTACTTCTGTAATTTAGTCAATAGGCACATATGCCCTACATACAATGATTAGATATGTTACTTTATAATAATACTTGTATGAATTATTCACTTTGATTACCATGAATCTGTCAATCTTCTAGAAACGTAGAAGTAGGTTGCATTGTGATAGTGTAGTTTACAACTATTTAATATTAATAGGTGTCCAATAGTCCTGAATAAAACAAATTTACGGCATGTTCTGCAAATACAGGTAATTTAGAATCACTAGATAGGTTATAGATTCATGAGATTATTTAAAGATAATGCGCTGTTTACCGCTACCTGTTTTCCAACTCCTCATACATAGTTTTAACATAATGATGTTTAGTTTTTTTCGAGCTGACTTTATTAATAGGAAAAGTTCTGCTACATCTTAGCCAATCTTTTTAAAATGACATGGTGTTTTCTCTCGATGACTTACGTCTTTTCTTTAGTATTATTTCGGGTTTTTGTTTATCTCAGATTACCTTTGGTTTTTAAAACTTGATCAACCCTTTGAATATTGTGATTTAAGATAATTGCTTGAATTGTTTCTGATTGCTTTTATTTGTTTTGTTTTCAAGTATCTTTCCCTAGTTATGTGACCTAATTTTATCAACATGGAGTGTGTCAAATTTTAAGTGAAATCCATTTACGATTTAGGTCAACACTGTAAAAGTACCTGCCTTCGAGCAAGGGAGAAATATTTTTAAAGGCAGTATCAAAATGGAGAGCGGACTTGCCGTGTTCTATTTCCATCACAAGTAACTCAATAAAATACTGAAAAATATTTACCTACTAGCCTTAATCAACGGCTTCGCCCTCGTGGAAGTCGCAAATTATCTCACGGGAACGTACTACCGGGATAAAAAGTTTCCAATGTCCTAACCCAGTTCATGGTCTACCTGTGTGCATTAAATTCCGTTCAGCCGATAAGGCGTGAAAAGGTAACAGACGGAGTAAGTTTGGCATTATTTTTTATTAGTAAGGATGTGCACCTGAACTATCTTGACCAAGCTCGACCAATAGGATTTCTATATGACACCAAATTGTCAGTGCCCCTTAGTCTTAAACACCGGATAACCTGATTCAAGCAGACATTGCAGCTTCTAGTGTTAATTCAGTAATCGTAGATAGCTAATGCGCGTCACGATGCGCGTCCACCATCATTACCCCGCCAAGGAGTCGGGTCGGCTTCGATGCAATTTTGGGTGTATTCCCGTTCGTCCCACTGCCGTCGTCCCACTGGTAGATAGAACGAGAATTTAAATAAAAACTTGTTTACAAAAAAGCTTTAAATATAAACTTTTTTATAAAAAAGCAACCAACTTCCAGACAGAACACTAAAAATCTGAAAAATAATTTTAATTCGGAAGTCGGTGTCTTTGGTTGTGTATTTTCGTTTTTGGCTACCGACTTCCGAAATTAAAGTTATTTTATATATTAAAAAAGTTTTTTATTTAAATTCTCGTTCTATCTACCAGTGGGACGACGGCAGTGGGACGAACGGGAATACACCCAATTTTGTTATCTGCTGAAATATCCAATCTGCTGTGATCTGCGTAATTTCATTTGTTTTACCTTCAGATGGTTTTTTGAGTAGCATCTCTTTATAATACGTACACCATATGAATAACAGGTATACTGATTACTGATTTATCTATCTATCTATATAAATGTAGAAGTTTTACATAGGAAGACAGAATGCGCGGTCTTGTCGCTAAAAGCAATCTCTTAGGACCACTGTTTTTTTTTCGACTTGATTTGTTGATACGTACATACATACACAAACTCACGCCTTCTTCCCATG